>CM043122.1:48600781-49111920 GCA_023701765.1 Hylyphantes graminicola
GCGAAAGAAAAAAAGCTATCGGATTTGAGCGAAAGTGGTGTATTTTTTTCCAGTTATTTCGAATTTTCTCTAAAAATAGAACAAATATGAAAAAACTAAGCCTCAGGTGCACACGTAGGTATTAAAAGGAATCTATATTAAAAATTTCGAATTTTTTAGAGCATTCTAAGTAGGTGTTTTGCGATCCACAGACATACATACACACAGACAGACTCTTTCTTTTATTATTATAGATAGAACTTGAGTCACCCCTTTTAGACCTTAGTTTATTCCTTAGTCGTTCGACATCTAGCAGCGTGCAATTAGTGAGATAATGCTCAGAGGTTCCAAGCCCCTGGCCACACCAGCACTCTTCATCAACATCGAACTGCATCCTCTTGAGGTATGCAGGAAATCTACCATGCCCGGAGGCAAGTTGGGCGACTCTGTGAAATATAAGTCTTGAAGTGACAACATTTGGGAAGAAGGTCTTAGTTATTCGACCTTTGTCAGTGTCATTCCAGCGGTGCTGCCAGATAGTAATGGCATCTTTCTTAAGTTGCCTGCGAAGGTAGGATCTTGGGGTTTTCTGACTCCAATTGACATCGGTCAGTTTAGTTGCCTCCTTCGCTGCAGCATCCGTTAGTTCATTGCCAGTTATTCCAATATGGGCCTTAACCCATCTGAGTACAATAGTCACCTTATGTGCTCTCGCCTTCTCGATGGTCGAGATGATGGAAATTGCAAGAGCGTTTCTGTTATTAGGATTTGCAAGAGTCTGGAGCCCAGACCTACTGTCCGAGAACAGTGTCAGAGTTACCTCACTCTGTGTCTGCAAAACCCATTGACAGGCTTTAAGGATTGATGTCAGTTGTGCTTGGTAGACGCTGTTGTTGTTTTGCAGTCTACCTTTCGCACAATATATTACATGCCCATAGTAACAGACCACGAAGGCTCCCCCGACAGCTCCGTTTATGGCGGAGCCGTCAGTGAAGATTTCAAGTCCGTCACCACATGACAGCCTGTTGCCGAAACCAATGCTCAGGCGATCCCCGGGATGAGACTCTTCCAGGTTGATTGGATGTTCGAAGCTGATAGAATTCGCTTCGTTTCCCTGGAGATCGAAAGCGGACACTTTGAGGCCGAAGACCTGGAATTTGATCCACTCAGTCTTGGCCATAATGTCCAAGGGAATGATCGTGCGAGCACTAGGGCTGCATCTGTGGACACTGTTCGATAGGACTTGGTGATAACCAGTCCACATTCACGCTGGATTTGTCTCAATCTATCATTAGAGCCTTTGAGCTTGGTTCGGTGGCCCCAGGCACCAACCCCATACAGGGCGACACGCTCAAGTACTGCCTTATAGATATCACGAAGCAACTTGGGCTTCCCGTGAAACATATGCTTACCAGTAGTGACAATCTTAGAGAGAACAGTCCCTACCTTCTCTTTAGTAATCTTCAGATGGGGTGTGAATCTGAGATGATTTTCCCATTCTACACCCAGATACCTTAGCGTATTAACGATGCTAAGTACTTCCCCATCCATGATCAGCCTTGGAGGGTCAATCATGCAGTTGCTGCTTCCGAAAGCTATGGGCATAAGATATGATTTTGACGAGTTGAACCTTAATTTATACTCGTCCGCCCAGTTCAACAGTTCCGCAAGGACTGTATTTCCTTTATGCTCAAGGGCCTCTCTAGTTTCACCGGTTATGACTACCACTATGTCATCAGCACACGCTTGTGCGTAGCATCCATCTGGCAGACGAAGTTTTAAGGCTTCGTCCGCTAACATGTTCCATAGCAGCGGGCCACTGCAGGATCCCTGAGGGCATCCTCTTTCAACGCTTTTGGATATTAACTTGTCACCATATTGAAAAGAGACACTTCTATCCTTGAGATAGCTTTTAATTAATAAGAATAAGTTGCTTGGAGACTCACTGGTCTGCAAAAGGCTCAAAACTGACGGCCACCAGACCGAGTCAAAAGCCCCAGCAATACCAAGAGAGACAATGCAAACTTTCGATCTAATGTTTGCTAAAGCTCGGATCTCACTCATCACCTGTGGGCGGCTATGTCGCAGGATTTCCCTGGTCTAAAGCCGTACTGACTTGGATGAAGAAGTCCATTCGAGCTCAGATGAAAAAAGACTTGTTGAGTCACTAGCTTATCAAGCACTTTTCCTAGTGCTGGGAGCATATAGGCCTATATGCTTTGGCAGACTCCCTTTCTTTTCCAGGTTTGAGCAGTAACACCAATTTTGCTTCTTTCCAGCTCCTCGGAAAGTGGCCTAGCACTCTGCATTTATTGAAAAGAGTACACGGCAATTTTGGCTCAACGCAATGTACTGCTCTAACAAACTCCATAGAAATTCCATCCAAGCCCGGGGCCTTCCTGTGCGCAAGGCTGTTGATGACACCCGAGATTTCACTGGCGGTGAACTCTCTATCCGCACTTGGGTTGACAAGATTGTCAGCTCGCCTTCTATGCTCACAGTGGACAGCAGAGTCGGTAATAGGGTCATCTCTCGGAAAGATAGCATTTGTAATAGCATTTATAGTGTCACTGATATTCGTAGTGAGACGGCCGTTCTGATCTTTAACGGCACCAATTATTTGGAGAGTTCTGAATTTGCCGGCCCCGATGACGTAGGGGATCGTCCAGGGACCCACTTTCCCTGCATTTCGGCAATATCCCTCCCAGCTCTTTCTCTTCGCAACAAGAAGTGCTTTTCTGTACTTTGCTCTCTCCATTTTGAAGATGATATGCCCCTTTTCCTTCTCCGCTGCAGATCCATTTCTGACCGCTCGTCGCCGAAGGGCCTTGCAGCGTTTCCTATGGGTCGCTAACTGTGGCGTCCACCTTGAACTGGTTTAGTCACCTTCGGCGATAACCTTAGTTTACACTCTTTGGTTTCCTTCAGCTTCTCCGTCAGCAGCTCCACTGCCGAATCAACAGCAGTTTTGTCCAGAGCTCTCTCTAGTGTCCGCACTAAATCATCAGTATTTTGACAGAAATATTTCGCCGCCTTTTTGAGGCGGTGTGGATTGTTACTGTATTTATTGGTCCGTGTTTCAACCTGGATTTCTGTTTGAAATAGGATAGTGTTATGGTCGCTGAGATTGTTCTCAACAACCTTCCAGGTATGTGGTGCCGCAACTTCTGGCGAGGACATGGTGAGATCAATCCAGCTCTCCCATTCGCCTCTTCTGAACGTCGGGGCCGATGCGGGGTCGTTCCAGATCAACTCTCTACTGGTGGCGAATGAGAGTGCACAATCGCCCCTATCCGGATTTCGATGGGAATTTCGCACAGGACCCCAAGAGGGGTAATGCGCATTGAAGTCCCCACCGATGACAACCCCGCAAGTCCCCGAGTCATCTAGTATGGAACCTAATTCCTCCAAGCCCACGCGGAGGCTTAATGCGGGAGAAAAGTAGGTCGAGATCACCGTCAAGGTCTCGTCCCCAGCCGTGATAGTTGCAGCTGCAATGCAATTAGAGATATGTATTTGCACAACGGAAAACTTTAAGTTGGTAACCGCTACTGCCGTTTGTGAGTAAGGTTTATGTATTTTCCGTCAGGTCAACGGGAGCCCACCAATGCCTCCAGACTGATCACCCGTGTAAGGGAGTACACGTTAAATATCCTTCAAAGTCCTAACGCTGCGTACGATCTCGCCCTTAACGGTTGCGTTGGGTACATATTCAGGTGTTGGCTCGTCACCTGACTGTGGTTCTAAAATACGGCGCCCGTCGCCAATAGCCCTCGTGTAGCTCTAATGCGACGATAATTTAAATCAAAAACCAGACTGATCAAGATACGGCTCCTGCAGAAAGATAATATCAGAGATACTTCCCTCCACTGGAGCCGCCAACTCGGCAGTGGCCGCTTTTTCACGACCTAGGTTGCTCTGGGTGAAGCTAGGCATACTTCGTTTTCTGGGCTTGATTATCTTTGACCTGCTGCAGCACGCGGCAGCAGGATGAATAAACCAAGTGCTGAGAGTCGAACCTGGTACTCCTCTGCGCATTGGAGCGCCGGCAGTTGACGCAGTTGGGCTCAGTTTCCAAGCAGTCTTTAAGAGCGTGGTCTTTGCCACACCGTCTGCAGAGAGGCCGTTTGGTACAAATGGTCACTCTATGACCAAATGCTAGACACCTATTGCATTGGTTGAGGTCCAGATATTCAAACACTGCATGGCGGCCCCATCGAACTCGGAGAAACCGGATAGTCTTCACTTTGGCCCACTGTGGCGGGTCAACTTCCAACACACAGTCGCTCGTTTTCTCTTTGAGGTCACGGCTGCGTTTAAAAATGAACCTTAAAGTACCAGCGGGCAGATTTCGCTCTGCTTCGATCTCCCTCACCACCTTATTCCTCTCGACCTCGGAATCAATGTCCTCCAGGCCGCAAACCTTGATCTTTGGTTTCCGACTGCTTCCGCAGCTACGCCTGATCTTGATCTGCTCCCGGAATCCACCCTACCCAGTGCTTCCGCTAGCGACACAAAGGACTGAAGGTCAGTAAAGTGCATAACGAGTTCTCCAGCTAAGGTACTTCTCTCATGTGCGGGTTTCCCTATGCCGTTTGACTCGAAAAGATTCCAAACGAAGGAGCGGAATTCGATTTTTGAGGTAGGCGTGTTCCCGTGAGGGCTCACTATCAAAGCCTCCTGTATGTGGGGCCAGGATCTCTTCACAGCAGTTCCAGGCTGGGCCTGGTGTCTCCCTTGGCTACCGGAGTTGCCTTTGGGGGCCGTGTTCTTAACCTGTTTGGAACCCCCTTGGCCTGGGAGCGCCGAAGCAGCTACGGCAGCAAAGGATTTTGCGCCTACGGGAGTTTGAGCTTTCTCCTTTCTCTCGCTTTGGTGCACACTCTCCACCTGCAACTGAGGACGCGCCTCAGCTTGAGTCGTGGTGGCCTGAGATTTCCCCGAACTTCCCTCCTGCGGCTTCGGGCGCGCCGATGCCTGAGGGGTGGGAGGTCTGTTCGGTACCTGGGAGGTGACCTTCGGAAGAGGAGGGGCTTCTTCCAGCACAATGGTCCCTTCAACCTGGTCAAGAAAGCTTTGCTCTTTTGATGGATTCTTCGGTTGTGGTGCGGCGACAACCTGTGGCGTGGAATCCATTTTGGTCAAAGTCGGGGTTTTAGATTGGCGAATTTCTGCGTCATCAGCATTAGCTCTGGATTCCGGCGGTTGGAATTCATCTCCTACCTGTGGCATGGAGTCCCTAGCCATTGCCTGTTGCTTTTCACCTCTCTTCTTCCTCGACTTTTTATGCGTTCGAGTTTCTACTAGGGCAGAGCCTGCCTTAGTATGTTCAATAGGTACCTTTGCAGGGTCATCGATCCCCTCCGTCTCGGTTTGAGTATTCGCGTCCGAAGTGGAGGTTTTCTTACCCTTCAGGGAGTTAAGTTCGTCAGTGACTACTTTTAACTCCTCATTCTTGTCATCAAGTTCTGCTTTGAGTCGCGCAATGATATCTCTTCGCTTGCGCGCTCGATTGAGGTATTTTTGTGCTTTTGCTTGGAGGAGAGTGAGCAACGAGCCGTCGCCTCTCTGTCTGAACTTATACACTGACGGACTACTTTTCCGCTCATCCTTTGCTTTGTTGGCAACAAAGTTCTTGGTTTCCTATTCGAGGTCCGTTTCCGGCACTTCATTTTCAGTGTCTTCTAAGATCTCATTATGATCTTTGATTTCCCTCATTTTTCCTAAGTCCGAGGACGTCATCTCTAAAATTTTTGAACCAACGGATAAAAAAAATAAAAAAAAATGAAAGGATTAACAACTGTCTTTATCTTTTAGCTGATCACACCGCAATTTGTCACTGCTCTTGGCTCAGTGTCCAGCCCTGCTACGAGGAAGCTTGCGGCTAGGGTCGTGATCAACTATACGTCAAATGAACCGCTAAATTATTTGTTCTGCTAAATCACTTGTTCACTTACGTGGGCAGAGAGAATCCTACACCCCCTAACTAGATAGTAGATAATCAAACGAACAAAACCACTCGACCCCCAGGGCCCTAGTAGATAGGGACAGTTAGGAATCTCGTTAATCCATTCATGCGCGTCACTAATAAGATGACGAGGCATTTGGCTACAAAATCATTTATTGAGCATTATTACGTAATACAAACAAGGCATGGCAGAAGCAAAAAGACGAAGAAGCGCAGATCAACGATGTACCCGCACAGAAAGGGTTTACAGTAATAAATACTACGTAGAACCTGCGCAGAAGGACAAACTCGTGACGACGCAGATGGGGAGGAAGAGTCTTATAGTTCAAAGTCAAATAGCACGGTGTGCAGTTTTTATGAAATACTTAAAGGTAACAACTCCACCAATGACCACTCTTGATGATAGTACTGGGATATCACTTTTAGTAAGAAGTCCAGAGTCGACAAGGTCAGTAACTGAGTCCGCTGACCAAACACCCCTCCAATTTAGAGTTGCTGAATGAAACATGACCTCATCGACCCCAAACTGAGCGGCAATGAGCAGCGACAGGCAACTGTACTTATCAATTTTCCGACGGTGGGCACGTCGGGGGGGCTCCCCGGCTGAGACGATCTGAGCATCAATGACGTGAGCCCGGGAACCTTTGACCGCAAGGAGATCCAGCTTGAGGTCACCAGAGGCAGTAGAATTGAAGCGAGGCTCTCCGTAGACAATGTGCCCCTTCTGCTTAAGTTTCCTCATCAGGTATTTGGATACTGCCTCATGCCAGTCAATATGGTGGCCGTGCGTGCGGGGACAGACTTGCAGGATGTGACTTAGGTCCTCCACACGGTTGCAGCCTGCACGGCACTGCCTGTCATTAGATCTCCCACGTGAGCAACTAGAACGACAAGGGAGGGCATTAATACGTAACTTGTTACAATCAATTTAAACTTTTCCATTCAATAATAAGTTTGCTCCCGTAACCCATGAATGCTGGCCCGGGACTTTATCAGACTCTCTTAGGCCAGCTCCATCCACACTAGAATGTAATTTCTCTTTCCAATAAAGGGGTGGGGTATTAGTGATATCGAGGGCTCCCTTAACATGACGGAGCAGCAGGGGACGGTAGCATGTAACGAAGGAATGCCCAGGTCCTCATCTTTAATATTAGCATGTATGTAGGCATTAGGGGAATCTTTAGGGAAGTTGAGCTGAAATCTGATAAAAACACGACCTATCGGCTCTCTCGAGGATGCGTGCCCTGATTCTAGATAGAACAGACGAGTGGTACATTTTAAGCAAAAAGAAAGTTCGAATGATAAAGACTCTTTGCTGAGGTTTTAAGGTATACGTATACCTTTCAAAAAGTGCAAAATGACTAAAATTTGCAATTTTTTTTTTATTTTTGATAAATGTGCTCTGTTTGTCCAGCTTTCTAATGGTACCAAAATCTAAAAAATCCATGCAATAGTTTTTGATCTACAAATATTTTTGTGCAAGCCTTTCTGAAAAATGGATTAGTTACGGTTTCATGGAAGTTAGGCTTCGTGTTATTTTTTTAGTTTTAGTTTTAAAATTGAAACGTTCTAGAAATACATTATTAATTTTTATAAATTAAAATATCTACATATATTATTTTGTAAATTGTCAGGTAAGTTAGTTAACTGTAATCTTAATTGTAAGTTCAGTTGTTTGTTGATATTCCGTGTTAAAAATATGGGTTCAGCGTCGCGAAGAGGGAGTAAAAGAAGAAAGTATCATGGTAACCAGCATAATTCCAATAATAACATTGAAAGAAATGAAAATGCTGCTGAAGAAAATGTTGAAACTCATACTGAAGATATTCCACCGGCAACAGTAACCACTGAATCCGCCTCGGAAAGAAAACTTCGAAGCAATCAAGCTCAAGTCTAGCCCAAAGACCATGATGGAAATAACTTTATAGTGGATATGAACTGTTTAACCAGTTTGGTCAGCATTTTTGACTGTCTACATTGTACTTCGAAAACCTTGTTTTATACGAAGACACTGAGTCCAGGAATGGTGGGTACACCGAGTTTTTCATATTATGCTACAACTGTGAGTACCAAAGCGAGGATCCCATTCCTTCAACAAAAAAGACCGGACTAGCACCAGATGTAAATCGAAGGATGATATATGCCATGCGACAGCTTGAAGGTTGATGCTTCTCGGTGACCACATCCATAAGTTGAGAGATAATGAAACGTTTTTAATTTTTTAAATATATATTTTTTAATCGATATTTTGAGTCATGTGTTATAAAAAATTGTTTATCTCTTTATATATACGTTTTAGATGCAACTTGTAGGTATTCAAATTAAAGCTAAGAATGTAAGCTTTAAGATGAAAATATAATTACGCATATAGAATAAACCGTTTGAATTTTGTTGCGGAAGTACTCCGTATTTTAAAGAAAAACGGCTATTTTCCGCAACTTTAGGGCCGATGAGGCACGGGTTAATATATTCCGATTGAGCTTAAACTTCGAAAATCTCATTTTTGTGTCAAATGGCAACTTTTAGGGGGGTGCCACTAAAAAAAATCGAACTTTCATTTTTTGCGTCCACCCTAATGTCCGTGATGAACCTGCCTCCTCCACCAAACCAATCTGCCTACAATGCAGGTGCAAGGCAGATTTTGTTGGTGGTGCAACAGCTTGCTGACGAAGTGATGCGGAAGGCGTCTCATCGTGTGAAGGATGTTACCCAGACTACGGAGTGTGGCGTTTCCGTCGATGGGACCTGGCACAGGAGAGGATACAGCTCCCTCAGCGGTGTCATCACAACAATATCCATCAACACCGGAGAGATTTTGGATGTCGAGGTCCTCTTCAAGCACTGCCACGGTTGTCAGAAAATGAACAAAGAGGATAAAACCGCAGAAAGATTTCGAAGATGGAAAGCCGCCCATGTGTGCTCAGCCAACTACACCTTATCGTCTGGCGGCATGGAAGCCTGCGGTGCGACACGCATATTTCTACGCTCCAAAGCACTATGTGGATTGGAGTACATAGAATTCTACGGTGATGGTGACAGTAAGGCTTTTGTGGATGTGTGTGACCAAGACCCGTACGACGGCAAGGAAATTGTCAAGAAAGAATGCGTTGATCACTACCAAAAGCGACTCAGCACTGCCCTCCGAAAATTGAGGAAAGAAGAAGCGGCTGTGAGAGGAAAAGGTAACCTAACCTTGAAGAAAGTCAACAAAATGCAAAACGACTTTGGCATGGCTTTACGAAGTAATACTTCATCCGTGAACGTAATGTACAATGCAATTTGGAGTATATTCTATCACCTGTCCACAGAAGAAAATCCACTTCATACGAAATGGGAACACGAAAAAAAAATTATAATAATTAAGATATAATGCCAACGGCACGTGGTGTTCCCAGATGGTCACCCTACCAAGTACTAACCACGCCCGATGTTGCTTGACTTCGGTGATCGGACGAGAACCGGTATGAAAATCTTTATTTAGCATTTAATAGTAGTACAGAATCAATTTTTACAGAAAATAATACGAAGATGGCAGCGTACAAAAAGTCTTGAGTATATGTGATAAATATTTGATAAAAAATTACATCAGATAATTATCGACATAATGGACTTGAAACAGTGAGTTTGGGGAGTCAATAGAAATTACACATGTAGGCAGATAAGTACAAGCATAAAAATACAAACAAGCAAATCAAGTTCACAGTGAATAGGACAAACAAAAGACAGTAATGTTGGCATATAATTAAAATAGTGCAGGTCACAACTCTAAAAATATATAAGCAGATGAGTCCTTGTAAAGAGGACACAGAGAAATGAGTAATGACAGGAGAAATAAATGGGAGAATTGTAAGGAGTACCATTGCAATAGCAGTATGGT
Source organism: Hylyphantes graminicola (assembly GCA_023701765.1). Lineage (NCBI taxonomy): Eukaryota > Metazoa > Arthropoda > Arachnida > Araneae > Linyphiidae > Hylyphantes > Hylyphantes graminicola. The sequence goes on from CM043122.1 coordinate 48,610,606, forward strand.
AAGTTAAAATAGAAGTCTGCCTGAATCCTAGGATCAGGCAGAGTCAAGTGTGGACATGGACACGAAGCATGGTCAACAAAGTTAAAAATAAGAGTGTTGGAATATGAACAAGTGTAGTTCTTGGTCGGGTCGGTCGTCGGCAACCAAACTCTGCTGTTACTGAGTGCCGTAAAGTGGAATGTTTTTGGAGTTCTCTTAGAATGAATTTTGAATGAACTTTGAGGATATATATAGTGTTTAACTCTTTGATTTTGTTACTTCCTTTTGCTAATTACTTTTTATTCACGGATATTATGCCGCCGGATGGTGGAATATAATAAAATAGAATACTTTTAAGTATGTCTTAATTTATTGTGCGTGAACGACACAAACAGGGTTATGGGCCATAAGCCCCACCCGACGGTATTTTTTAAAGTTGAAATTTAAAAATAAACTATAAAGTAAATAGTAAAGAAAAGATGGCTGAGCCTTCGGAACTATTTTCATTTCCAAAGCTAAATGAAACTAACTTTTCGACATGGAAAGTCGATATGAAGGTTATGCTAATGGATCGTGGAAGTTGGGACTTCATAACTGGTGATGCAAAAGATCTTGATCCGGGAGCCTCGGAAAAAGAACGGAGGTCTTTCCAGTCAAGAAAGCAGAGGTCCAACACTACTATCTACCAAGGAATAGAGAGGAAGTTCCGCCCACTGATTGCAGATACCGAAGACGGGAAAATTGCATGGGACACTCTGAAATCACATTTTGAACCAACTTCTCGAGCAAGATTGGCCGGGCTAGTTGATGAGTTCTTTGAGATGAGGTTCAACGTGGAAGAAGAAAGCATCGGAATATTCAGCAAGAAAATAACAGAAAAATGCCAACAAGTAAGGGAAGCCGGGTTCGATATTCCTGAACTACTTGTGTGCTTTCAACTTATCCGGAGACTGCCTGCAGACTATGATAATTTAGTGTATCAACTGTACAGGCTAGAGTCCAAAGAGTTTACTGTGGAAAAAGTAACCCAACAACTATTAACTGAAGCTGGGAGGATCGAGCTTAAACGTAGAGATGAAGGTAAAGATTACGCTGCAGTTGGAAATGCGTATGCTGCTAGAGGGGATGCTCAAGTTTCTAAGAAATACCCAAAGAAGGAAGAACGCAGTGGCCGCATGCTGGACCCAAGGAAAGATAATCGTCAACGAAAGGACGGAGCTTTTCGTCTGGGGCCGTGCAGTTTCTGCCACAAGCCTGGGCACTCCCAAGATCGATGTTTCAAGAAAAACAAGATTGCGAAAACTACCAGAGAACCAGGAGTTTTCTTTGCTGACCACGACATGGTGTTGTCAACCACTTCAGCTGATCAAGTGCTGGAGGAATTCCTCGTCGATTCGGCTGCTACTTCACACTGTTGCAACCAAAGAGACTGGTTCCGCAACTTCAGAGCTACACCGCCGGCATCTATTCTCGTGGGAGACCAGGACTGCACTTCTACAGTTCTTGGAGTTGGGGACATTGACTTCGTCGTGAAAGACATTTCAGGTAACTTCAACATAAAGCTGAAGAATGCTTTATATACTCCTAATATGAGGAGGAACTTGATAGGCGGGTCAAATATAGATATTGCTGGATACAAAATTGTTTGGGGAGACAATAAAATGACTATATATACTGAAAGTAACAGATATTTCTTTACTGTTCCTTTAATTGATAAATTGTATGTAGTAAAAGGATATCCCAAATCAGTCAAAGAATCTGTAAATGTAACCTTAAACATTAATACTGTGCATCGGAGATTCGGGCACGTAAATATTCCCCTAATTGAGCAAATGAGTAAAAATAATACAGTAAAAGGGATCGAAAAATTAAGTTCTAAATACGATGATAAAAATTGCGATGTTTGCAAAATTGCCAACTCAACTAGAGTGTCACTAAAGACACATGCGTACAAACGGTCGACTAATAGAATACTCGAAAGAGTTTATATGGATTTATGGGGACCAGCCCCTGTGAATTCTTTGGGTGGTAATAAATACTTTCTGTCGATCATTGACGACTACTCGCGAAAGGTAGATGTGTACGTAATTAAAAATAAAACTGAAGTTTTTGAGTGTTTTAAAAATTATTTAGCTAAGGCAGAACGGGAAACTAATTTAAAGTTAAAGTGTTGTAGAACTGATAATGCCTTAGATTTCTGTCACAAAGAATTCGAGAATTTCCTGGGTAATTTGGGAATTAAGCACGAACGTACATCCGCATATACGTGTGAACAAAACGGAGTAGCAGAAAAATTTAACCGGGCAGCGATGGACGGAGTTCGTGCGATGTTACAGGATAGTGGTTTAAAACCACGGTTTTGGGCAGAGGCCCTTATGGCGTTTGTCCATATTAGGAACCGTTGTGAACACAAACTAACCGAGGGTTTAACTCCCATTGAAATCTGGACTGGACGCAAACCTTCTGTTAGACATTTCAAAATATTTGGTTCTCTCGCGTTTGTACATATTCCAAAGGTTCAAAGAAATAAGTTGCAACCTCGTGCAAAACCAGGAATTTTAGTTGGCTTCGCCATTAACACTAGAGAGTACCGAATTTATATCCCAAAAGAACGAAAAATTGTTGAGACTATTCAAGTAAAAATTGACGAGTCTAAAAATGGCGTCAACTGTTTATTTGGAAAAAATAATCTTTCTAGTTATGCTAAATATAACTTAAGTCCTTACGATTTAGTTGAATCCGATGATGAATCCCTTGATTTAACTAAAACTGAAAAAGTTGAATCTGCCAAAAGCTTAAGTGTAAATATTGATAACTGGAGAAGAGTCGAAAAACCCCGTAACTTGGGTGATAGAATTGACGTGTACTACTATCCTCCTGGTACGGATAAAAGGTTAAGAGCGTTGAATGATGTAAATAAATATTGTAAACAAAATAATTTAGAATTTAAACCTGAGAAATTTAATTTTAAACCCTTATCTACTACTGTAAGTGATAAATCTGATGTAGAGTCTGATTCTTCTGACCATGTAGAAATTTGTAATGTAAGTGATCAAGTGGATGATATGTTTTATGAGTGTTATAATGTTGAAGTTCCTAAAACTTTTCATGAGACACAGGAAAGTCCAGATAAACTTAAGTGGGATGCTGCTATGAGTGAAGAACTTCAAATAATGAAGGACAGACATGTGTGGGACTTGGTTGATCCACCTATGAATGCTCCAGTAATTGGTAGCAGGTGGGTTTTTAATGTAAAATTGGATGATCTAAATCAACCTAAAAGGTATAAAGCCAGGTTAGTGGCACAAGGGTTTCGGCAACGACCTTTTATTGACTACTGTGAGGTATATTCTCCTGTTATTAGTTTCAATATAATAAAACTGCTTTTTATTTTTTTAGTTTCAATGCTGCATTGGTCTAATCTTCAGTTGGACATCAAATCTGCTTATCTCTATGGTAAATTGAAAGAGCCGATTTATATGAAACAACCACCTGGTCATGCTTTCAAAGGTTCTGAAAATAAAGTGTGCTTGTTAAACAAAGCAATCTATGCCTTGCACCAGAGTGGAAGAGAGTGGAATTGTGAATTAGATAAAGTTTTAAAAGACCTTGGATTTGTTGGATTGAATTGGGCTAATTGCATTTATAAATATAAAGATAATGTAGTTTTAACAGTATATGTAGATGATATAATTTTGTATGGCAAGACTAATGACCTAATTAACGAGGCTCTTGAGTTAATTAAAAGTAGATTTGATGTTACTGAACTTGGCCAAACTAAGTATTTACTTGGTGTAAATTTTGAATATGTAAATAATGATTTGTATTTGAATCAACATACTTATATTGAAAAATTAATGATTAAATTTGCAGATTTACCAAAATCGTATGTAAAACTTCCATTTAAAGTAGGATATGTATTGCCTCCAAAAATTCCAGAAAGGGAAATAATCGAGAATGAGATCATGAAGAAATATCCATATCGGACACTTATTGGTTGTCTTTCATTTTTAGCTGATCGAAGCAGACCAGATATTTCTTATTCAGTAAACGTGATGTCTCAATTCTCAAATGGTTATACTTTTCAGCACTGGAAAATTGTTGCTGATATTTTGAACTATGTATTTATAACTAAAGAATTAAGTATAAATTTGTCTAACGTTTCTGGATTAGATTTGGATTGTTTTTCAGACGCAAATTGGGGATCAGATTTAACCTTCCGCCATTCCACAAGCGGATATATTTTCTTTTTTGGTAACGTACCGTTTGCTTGGAGATCAAGTAAGCAAAAATGCATTGCTCCTTCCTCTATGGAGTCAGAGTTTGTTGCTCTATGCGAGAGCGTTAAAGAATCTATTTGGTTGTGTAAAGTTTTAAACGAGTTAAATCTGATTCCTAATTTGATTGTACCAAATCATTTTTGTGATAATAATGCTGCTATTTGCTTTGCCAAAAATACTATGGAAAATTTTAAAACAAAGCATATAGATATTCGCTTTAAATTTATTCGAAGTGCAATCGAAGAAAAAGAGATTCGATTGAATCATATTGGCACTAATGACAATCGAGCTGATTGTTTAACTAAACCTTTACTAATTAATAAGTTTAAAGTTGCTTTGAATAAAATTTTTCATGTTTGAGATTTTTTTGTTGTTGCTGACGACCGATGGGGCCGATTGTTGGAATATGAACAAGTGTAGTTCTTGGTCGGGTCGGTCGTCGGCAACCAAACTCTGCTGTTACTGAGTGCCGTAAAGTGGAATGTTTTTGGAGTTCTCTTAGAATGAATTTTGAATGAACTTTGAGGATATATATAGTGTTTAACTCTTTGATTTTGTTACTTCCTTTTGCTAATTACTTTTTATTCACGGATATTATGCCGCCGGATGGTGGAATATAATAAAATAGAATACTTTTAAGTATGTCTTAATATATTGTGCGTGAACGACACAAACAAAGAGTAAGCAGCATGGGATTAAAAGAAATAAGACATGTTGCAGTCGATAGGTAAAAAATAGAAAAGACCATTAATGAGCTAAAGGCCTAAGTCAAATATAATTAAAATATAATTGAGGAGTGCACAAGTAATGACAATATACAATGCAGGATGAACATTAAAAGTCATTTAAACCAAGATCCAAAAACTGAAGAATCACCAAATACGGGTCCCAGTCAGTCAACTAAAATTGTCTCGTGTCAGTTAAATGTTCAACATATATGTCCCTTGACCACTTTATACAGGTGGTGCACATAATTTTCTTCATAAGTTTGGAGTAACTTGGGGAAATGTCTAGATTTCTAAGGACCCTCTCATTGGCAGAGTCCCAGCCTCCAAGTGATCCCACCACGAAAGCTTCAACAGCGGCAGAGGTACCCCTTGCAGCAAGGGCGTCAATGAGGGGCTGGTGCTTGATGATTTTTCTTGCACGGGCCTTCTCAAAGGCATCAACGCCATCTTCGAATGGGCAAGTTATGTCTATGAGGGTAAGCGTTTCATCCGGATTCCTGACCACGATGTCCGGACGAAGAATGGAGTCGATGCCCTCCATAGCCCGATTGACGGAGATAATTTCTCTCGTGTTCGGGATTGCTTTTAAAAGACGCTCTTGGATGGCGTTGTGGCGATTGTTGCTAGCAACACTATGAGTATGACAGTGATTTATCACGTGGAAAGGTGACTCGTTGGCGTAACCACATTTGCGGCAGCGTGTGTTCCCACCTCTATGTCGACGAATGCAATTGAGGCTAAGAATTCCAGTGTGGGCACGATGGATGAATCGCCAATCACAAAATCGTATTCCTTCACCTGTTCTTATAAAATCACTTGAACATGGGTTAGCAGAGATCAGCGGGCAGGACCGACCCTGTTCGGCTTTCCCGGAGAGGGTCTTCACATATGAGAGGCCGACGAAGTTGCACAGGTGGTGAAATAGTCTTTTGGCAACTGATTGGGGGATGATTATCTTGCGTTCATCAATAGACAAACTGACACAGTACTGTTCAGTCGCCGAGCACCACGACCACGAGAGATCGAACTTCTTTCTGAGTCGTATTGCCGCAGATCTCGCAAGTGACCATATAGTGGTGGTACCCGCAGCCTTGTTATCTATTTCGAGAGTACCAGAGAGGTAAGCGGCCATGTCCACCTCATCAGGGGGCCGGTGCACTTTGCTGTTAACTTGGGTTCTTAACGTCTGGGAAGCTACCTCTTGGACAAAGGCGTAGGTTGAGGAAAGGATTTTGAACGCATAATTAACTGCATGTACGTCTACTAAATCTGAGACCGACATCAAGCCAGCACCTCCCTTATAAGTCGGGATAAAGACCGTATTAGGATCTCCTCGCTGGGGCAAGTTGAGTATCGACTTGCCAACCTGTTTGAGAACGTTGTCTAGCTCCGAGATATCTTGCTTCTATAGTGCGAGGTTTCGGAGGAGGTGATCAAGACGGGGAAGGATGTGAGATTTTATTGCCGACAGCATCTGCCAGGGTGCCAGAAGAGAGTTCTGAACTTCCAGTACAGTACTTCTGACTTCTCTTATTGTGGCGGTGTAGTCTTGCTTTGCGGAAATACCAACTTTTACACCGAGGTATTTATAGGAGGCGTCGTTAGTAGGGAGAGGGAGACTTTCACCGTACATGTAAAAGGCGAGACCAGCTGGATGTCTCTTAGAGATCGATAAGGTCGCGCATTTCCTGGGTTTAAACCGAAGAGAAGCAAGTGAGGCCGCTTTCTCAATATTAGTTAGGCTCTTTTGTAGCGTGGCAGCATCGGGGGCGACTAGCAACAGGTCATCAGCGTAGGCAAGCACCTTAACTTGTCGACCGCACAGGTCAGCGCCCGGGAGGCCAGAGTCTTCGATGACACGAAGGATGTGCTCAATAGTCCGATTGAAAAGTATGGCTGAGAGGGGACAGCCCTGCCTAACCCCAGCCTTCATAGGGATAGCATCTGTTAGGCCAGCGGAACTTCTAATCTTGCATCTTGAGTTGGTGTAAAGTGAGGTAATAATATCAATGCATAGGGTCGGCAATCCGGCTCTTCTCAGCCCCTCAAATATCAGAGCGTGGGGTACCGCTCCAAATGCATTCTTCAGATCCTGCCAAGCCAGGAAAAGAGAGGAGCTTGAGTTTCTTGCCCTGGTGATGAGTTGTTTGACAACGAAGTTGTGATCGTGACATCCGTCCGCCTCTTTAAAACCTTTTTGATTCGGGGAGGTGCGACCGTTCAACTCAGCCCATCTCCCAAGGCGGGTGGCAAAGCAGGAGGAGAAGACCCTTCCGACTGTATTCAGTAGAACAATTGGTCTCCAATTACCTATGTCGGCACGTTCTCCTGCCTTGAAAGCAAGGATGATGTTCGCTTTTTTAAATGCATCAGGCACACATCCGAAGTGCAGGATTTTCCGGAAGAGAACACACAGTATCAAGGCATTTGGGTCTCTAGACTTGAGCGTGTTGAATGGGACCAGATCTGGGCCGGGGGCTGTCTGGGGGGCCTTGCGCAGCTTGGATCATATTTCAGGAGTTTAAAATCGCAGACCAAGGCGTCCTGGCTGGTCAAGTCCGGTTCGGGAAAGGAGGCGAAGCGGAATTGAGGATCGTATGACTTCGCAGCGTAAACATCCGTGAAATACCTCACTAGGTCATCAGCAGGCAAATCACATAGTTCTGGGGAACCGGAGATGTTCTCTTTCATTGTTTTGCCTGGGCGGGCGTAGAAGTCTTGTTGCAGGCTGCAGGCTTCCTCACGAGAGAATGGGAGACCAAAGTCATTATAGAAAGGCTTGAAGTCACGTGGGTTGGTGATCTCTTCAACGTCAAGATCTTTGCGATATTTCGTATTTCTGGCAGTTCGTCGTCTTCTGGACCGTCCTCCAGTTTTCCTTCTTTTGGGAGGGCGAAGAAGAGCTTTCGAAAAGTCTTTCACAGCACCGTCCATCTCCGTCGGGTCGCTGACACTGGCAAATCGGAGGGTCCAAAATTTTTGGAATGCTGCAAGTCTGTAACCTTCGAGGTAGGAAATACTTGGATCCAGGGGGTCTGGAGCAGGCAACTCATCAGCTACCTGGCTGGCTATATCCGGTCTCACCAGGTCAGTCGGGAGGTCAATCACAAAGGTAGTATTGAGGCCTGGGTGGGCAGCCAGCGGAGCAGACACCGTTGGTGCAGCCTCTGCAGTCAGCTTCCTGGAGGACTGAGATGGGCGATAGGTAGCATCAGCAGGGGCCGCCACAGGAGTAGTATTGGGTGCATCACTGGAGACGCCTACCAGCGGGGGAGTTCGTGCTGGAGCAGTCAGATACGGAAGATGGGGCAATCCTGTGTCAGGGGGGCCAGGATCGGCGGGGTGAGGAGAAGCCCGGAGGAAAGAATGCCTGTCAGGCATAGGTATCAAACTTCCATCTAAAACGCCAGGCTGCAACTGTCAGTCAGACTCGTCGTTGTCAAGCATCTCCGAGATTTCATCAAATAAGCTTCTAGCAGCAGCAGGTGGCACGCCTTCACACCGGGAGGTGAGGCGCAAACTTGTATCTCTTCCAATCACATCCATGCCTGGATCATCACTGGAGCGGGGCAGCTGTGATGCAGGAGGGAAACGGTGGTCTTCGGCGCAGCAGGCCAGGATGTCCACTACAGAGGGGAACATTTTTCCACAGCTGCAGAGGTAACCCAGGCGATCCTCATCACGGCCGGGGGAGGTGACAACATGATAATCACCGCCTAGGAGCTGGGAAACTCGGCGCTCTAGCAGCACGGGCTGAGGAATCACGTTAATCGGCGAATCAGCAGAAGCAGAAGCAGGGGGATCACGACCAGCATCAGTCACATTCAGCATCGTAGCACGGCTCCAGGAGGCAGCCTGACCAGAGGTGGGTGGCAAGATCAGATTCAGTGCCCAGTCCGGTAGCGGGGACTCTCCTCTGAGTCCGCTGTAGGGGGATTGTTGAGGGGATTTCAACTCCGAGAGCAACGGCGGGGCCGCTTGCTTAAGGGAGTGCAAGGAGGGAGGAAGGGATCCCGCATCAGCAGGCACATCAGATGTTGCCTGCAGGAGGGGTGAGCCAGCACTCAGATCGAGGGGCTGGTCGTCAGGTTGAGGCAGGTCAAAGGGTGGCAAGCAAGCAGCAACATCAGCAGAAGCACGATCCAGAGGTACTCGAGGAAGTTCCAGGCTGCCAGCACTGCAGCCCGGTAACCCAGTCAGATCCTGGGCCAAGCATGGGACATCAGTTGCACATGAGGTAGCCACTAGCGTCGTGGGTTGGTGTGTGGACGGTGCGGGTTGGGGCAAGAAACCCGGGGAACGAGGAGAGGCAGCGTCAGCCTGGACTAAGGGGTCAGCAGCAGAATGCTGAGTTCGGGGGGAACGAGGGCAAGTCAGGTCGTGTCTCCGTACATCGCGGAAGCTTCCGTCGCCAGTGAATTTCTCGTGACAGCGACGGCGCGTGAAGGTCTTCGCTTTCGTCCAGTTTGGATGAACTTTCACTCGATGGCTTCTAACCTTTTTAATCGGCTTCGCTGGATCATTGTCGGTGAACTCTCTTGCGCACTGTTCCTTAAGCTGTTGATTCAGACGTGCAAATGCTTGTCGGCAGAGGAGGACATCGTCGAATGGATAGTTGAATTCATCCATAATAGCAGAGGAAAGCCCATCAGAGGTTGACGGCAAAGGGCAGTAGCTAGTTCTTTCACAATGTACAAAAAATCACTTGTGGGCAGCAATGGCGTCCACCACGGGAACGAGTAAGCTTGACAGTCTCCGTACACTAGCACTGGTGGCCATCAATGGCGGCGCCCATGGGTCAAAATGTAAACAAAGCGTTTTGGTCACAAGAAAAAAGTACAGAAATCAGCTTTAAAGTCACTAAAATCCACGAAACATATATGGAGATGATGTCCAGGCCGTAAGGAATTCAGTACTGATGATGAAAATCACTTACAATGAAGCGTTTAGTCCAAATGGGGGGTCTACTTGAGAATATCTCCGGCAAGGTCACTCGGGTCACTTTATTAAAGTTGTAAATTCGATGAAAAAGTTCGTCAAATTTAATAAAAATAGATTCACTGGGGTTCCCGCACGTAATATAGTCGACTAAATCACAAATAAGGTCACAAAAAATCATCATAACACGAAAACTTTGTACTTATTCAGGAGCTCCGAAAAACACGACCGAGCGTGAGTATTTTCAACATGGGATGGCCGTTGACAGTTCATTATATAAAGTTTTACTACGTCAATTAAACAAAAAATCAAACATATTGAAATCAAACTCTGTCAAAAGTCAGTGCATAACAGTTATAGAGTAATTAATGCTTTCACTGTGATTTATACGCTCATTTTATATAGGAAAAAAATAACTGAAGTCGTTCTAAAATATTTAAACTCAAAAATACTTATTTAACTATGATATTTTGAATTAATTTCAACCTACTTGAAATTTTTAATTTTTTTTTTAATTTAAAATATAAAATAATTTTTTTTTAGATAATAATAGTTAAAAGTGAGTTTATGAGTGGATATGTATTGCAATTTCAAGTGAAATAAGATTTCGTATAATGTAATATTTTAAACTTATTGTTTTAACATTGGTTATTGAATTTAATTATCGTCTCACTAGAGCTACTTTGCAAAACATTTCAAAGACAGTAAAATTAAAGAATAACAAATTTAGCTATTAAAAAAAATAATTTTGTTTTCTCTGAAAGATCATTGATGAATTTAACTATATTTTAAATAACAAAGTGTGACACACCACCTTAATGACCCGTCTAATAAAAAATTCACATTCCCAATGAAGATGGCGCCATGGACATTCGTGGAGGTCACATGACTTGGGTATCACGTGATTTGGTGGTCTCATGATCTGAAAGTGCGGTTCCTAAAATAAAGATACAGCGCTAAATAATGAAATACTCTTAAATATTTTTTTAATTAGTTATTAATATTACAAAGTTATCAAACTAAGATATTCGCAATTGGCAATTGTCAATTCGCAAGGGCGGGAGGCTAACTTGTTTCAAGTTACTGGTAAGCGTGAAGTTACTGCTCGGAGTGGGTCAGCATGAAAACAACTGACTTAGTGAAATTAAAAAAAAAATTCAAAGTTTCAAACTAGAAACAAAGTTCAAACATTGGCTTCGCCAACCAATCTTCCAGTGAGAGGACAAGTCCGAACTAGGCGTTATTCTAAGTTTGAAGATACTGCTCTTTGTGGGTCTGAATGAAAACAACTGAATTTAAATAGTTTAAAAAAATTAAAATTTCAAAGATTCAAAACAAGAACAACAGATTAATAAAAATTATAAAAAAAAACACATTGGCTTCGCCAACAAATCTTCCAGTCAGAGGATACGTCTCAGCATATCGCAGTATGGTGGCTGATCTAATACGTACAACACCCAGACCAGTACTAAAGTCGTTTACAGACGATTTGGCACCCGCGCATCGCACCCAGAGGGATTGGATCTAGAGCGAGGGACGCACAAGATAGGCGTCCCGGAGAATGCTCCGGACCGGATAGGCCTCGTCGCCAGGGTAGCCTGCCACAGTCTGGACAGATTTACACCCCGGCTAAAGTTGCCCACCGACGCGCGAGGTACGAACGGTATCGTTGCATTGACTAGACGGGATTCTGACTTAGAGGCGTTCAGTCATAATCCCACGGATGGTAGCTTCGCACCACTGGTCTCTCGACCAAGCACATGAACCAAGTGTCCGAACCTGCGGTTCCTCTCGTACTGAGCAGGATTACTATCGCACCGACGAGTCATCAGTAGGTTAAAACTAACCTGTCTCGCAACGGGCTAAACCCAGCTCACGTTCCCTATAAGTGGGTGAACAATCCAACGCTTGGCGAATTCTGCTTCGCAATGATAGGAAGAGCCGACATCAAAGAATCAAAAAGCAACGTCGCTATGAACGCTTGGCTGCCACGAGCCAGTTATCCCTGTGGTAACTTTTCTGACACCTCTTGCATAAAACTCGTAAAGTCAAAAGGATCGATAGGCCCTGCTTTCGCAGTCCGTATTCATACTGAAAATCAAGATCAAGCAAGCTTTTGCCCTTTTGCTCTACGCGAGGTTTCTGTCCTCGCTGAGCTTGCCTTGGGACATCTGCGTTACCTTTTGACAGATGTACCGCCCCAGCCAAACAACCCACCTGAAAATGTCCTCGGAGCGGATCGCGCGCTACAAGGAGGCAGCGCGCTTGGGGCTAGAAGCGTGATCCTTTCGGGTCGCTTTCCGCTTAACCGAGTAAGTAAATAAACGATGAAAGTAGTGGTATTTCACTGACGGTGCAAGCACCTCCCACTTATACTACACCTCTCATGTCTCTTCACATAATCAGACTAGCGTCAAGCTTAACAGGGTCTTCTTTCCCCGCTGATTTTTCCAAGCCTGTTCCCTTGGCTGTGGTTTCGCTAGATAGTAGATAGGGACAGGGAGGAGCCAGCGCCCAGCCGCCACAGGGGTTAAGGCTTTCAGGGTCAAGGCGTACGCTTCGTTATTCCGTGCGCACGCCAAGGGGCGCCGGAAATTCTCCATCCACCACAAGCGAAGCCGCAACCGAAGGAGCGGACCCAGAAGACCAACGGAGTCAAAGACCCCGAACTTTATTAAAACACACAAAAAGAAAAACACAAATACATGGCCCAAAAGGGGCAGTGCAACAAAGGGTGATTAAACAAAGTTTTTCGGCAAAGCCAACAGATTAAAGGGCCAAGCCCAACTGAAAAGAACAAACATGAAAACAAGACGCAGGTAAAGCAAAGATGCAACAAAAATTCATAAAATTCTGTAAAAAGTGCCACGTTGGACACTGTTCTGTAACATTTCAAGATTTTAACGATGCACCGCCTCTGAATAGACCTAAGTTTACGAATACCATGACAATTTAATCGGGAGAACCAGACCTCGCAGGCATAGGCTATTCTAGGTTCAACGACCACAAGGTACCAAATTCTCAGCAGGTCGGTGGAAGTTCCCCAATACTTATTGCCAACCCTGCGAAGCCTGGTATTCTAAGCGGTAATACTCTCCCCCAGTTGTACAAGATGGTAAGTGAAGGAGAGTCTATTGTCAATATATATACCGAGGTATTTAATAGCACTTTTAAATTTAATAGATCTATTGAAAAGTTTAATAACGGGGTATCGGCATAGTAGATAGGGACAAAAATTGCAGGGCTACCCGCCTGGTGAACAACGCCCGAAGGGCGTCATACTACACCCGTCTTCCATCGCCCAGGCACCCTGTGCACCACTCCAAACACTCACTACCCACTGCCACTGAAGCGAGCCTTCATCACCAACGGGGAAAGAGTACTAACTCCTTAACCCACTAACTCAAATACTTCCCGAGGGAAGGGGACAATTGTCCCATAGATACACCATCTTTCGAGGATGCCGATCTTCTCCAAATCGGATCCTAATACATTTGTCAACATACATAATAATTCGCTTAGTGCCTTTCCCTTGTCAAGGGATTAGGCAGTAGTTTGCTAACCACAAGAACAATTTGGTTTAGCAATTTTTGGTTAGTCTCACATGTTAGGATAGAACTTGAGTCGCCCCTTCTAGTTCTTAACTGTTTCCTTAGTCGTTCGACATCTAGAAGCGTGCACTCAGTGAGATAATGCTCAGAGGTTCCAAGCCCCTGGCCACACCAGCACTCTTCGTCGACATCAAACTGCATCCTTTTAAGGTATGCAGGAAATCTTCCATGCCCGGAGGCGAGTTGGGCGGCTCTGTTATAGATAAGTCTAGTTGTGTCAACATTTGGGAAAAAGGTCTTAGAAATAAGAACTTTGTTAGTGTCATTCCAGCGGAGCTGCCAGATAGTAATGGCATCTTTTTTAAGTTGCCTGCGAAGGTAGGATCGTGGGCATTTCTGACTCCAATTAACATCGGTCAGTTCAGTTGCCTCCTTCGCTGCAGCATCCACTAATTCATTGCCAGTAATTCCAATATGGGCCTTAACCCATCTGAGCACGATTGTTACCTTTTGTGCTCTCGCTTTCTCGATGGTCGAGATGATGGCAATTGCGAGAGCATTCCTGTTATTTGGATTTGCAATGGTCTGGAGCCCAGACCTACTGTCCGAGAACAGTGTCAGAGTTGCGTCCCTCTGTGTCTGCAAGACCCATTGACAGGCTTTTAGGATAGAAGTCAGTTCTGCTTGGTAGACGCTGTTGCAATTTTGCAGTCTACCTTTCTCACTGTAAATTACGTGTCCATAGTAACAAACCACGAAGGCTCCCCCGACAGCCCCGTTTATGGCTGAGCCATCAGTGAAGATTTCAAGTCCGTCACCACATTGCAACCTGTTGCCGAATTCAATGCTCAGGCGATCGGCAGGATGAAACTCTTCCAGATTGACGGGGTGCTCGAAGCTGATAGGATTAGCTTCGTTGCCCTGAAGATCGTGGGCGGGCACTTTGAGGCCAAAGACCTGGAATTTGATCCACTCGGTCTTGGCCATAATGTCCAAGGGAATGATCCCTGCAAGCACAAGCGTTGCTTCTGTGGACACCGTTCTATAGGACTTGGTTATTGCTAATCCGCACTCCCGCTGGATTTGTCTAGGTCTGTCGTTAAAGCCCTTGAGCTTGGTTCGGTGGCCCCAGGCACCAACCCCGTAAAGGGCGACACGCTCCAGAACCGCCCTGTAAATGTCTCGAAGCAACTTGGGCTTCCAATGAAACATATGCTTACCAGTAGTGACAATCTTGGAGAGAAGAGTAGATACTTTCTCTTTAGTTGTCTTTAAATGGGGTGTGAAGCTGAGATGACTATCCCACTCCACACCCTGAAATCTTAGCGTATTGACAATGCTCAGTACTTCACCGTTCATGATTAACCTTGGAGGGTCTATCATGCAGTTGCTTCGTCCAAATGCTATGGGCATAAGATAGGATTTTGACGAGTTGAACAATAATTTATGCTCGTCTGCCCAGTTCAACAGATGTGCAAGAACTGTATTTCCCTTATGCTCAAGGGCCGCTCTAGATTCACCGCTAATAACCACTACTATGTCGTCAGCATACGCTTGTGCGTAGCATCCATCTGGCAGACGAAGTTTTAAGGCTTCGTCTGCAATCAAGTTCCATAGCAGCGGGCCACTGCAGGATCCCTGAGGGCATCCTCTCTTAACGCTTTTGGTAAACAACTTGTCGCCATATTGGTAAGAGACTCGTCTATCCTTGAGATAGCTCTTAATAAGTAAGAAAAGGTCACTTGGACACTCGCTGGTCTGCAAAAGGCTCAAAACTGACGGCCACCAAACCGTGTCAAAAGCCCCAGCAATATCAAGAGAGACAATGCAAACTTTAGTTCTTATGTTTGCTCTAGCTCGGATCTCACTCATCAATCTGTGGGCAGCTATGTCGCAGGATTTCACTGGTCTAAAGCCGTACTGATTTGGATGAAGAAGTCCATTCGAGCTCAGATGGAAAAAGACTCGCTGTGTTACTAACTTATCAAGCACTTTTCCTAGTGCTGGGAGCAAACATATAGGCCTATATGCTTTGGCTGACCCCCTTTCTTTTCCAGGTTTGAGCAGTAACACCAATTTTGCTTCTTTCCAGGTCTTCGGAAAGTGGCCTAGTACTCTGCATTTGTTGAAAAGAGTACACAGCAAATTCGGCTCAATGCTATGTACTGCTCTGACAAGCTCCATTGAAATTCCATCCAAGCCCGGGGCCTTCCTGTGCGCAAGGCTTTTGATGACACCCGAGATTTCACTGGCGGTGAACTCTCTCTCCGCTCGTGGGTTGACAAGAGTGTCAGTTGACAAGAGTGTCAGCTAGCCTTCTATGCTCACAGTGGACAGCAGAGTCGGTAAGGGGGTCATCTCTAGGAAAGATAGCACTTGTAATAGCATCAATAGTCTCACTGATGTTCGTAGTGAGACGCCCGTTGTGATCTTTAATGGCGCCAGTAACTTGGGGAGATCTGAATTTTCCTGCCCCGATGACGTAGGGGATAGTCCAGGGACCCACTTTCCCTGCATTTCGGCAATATCCCTCCCAGCTATTACGCTTCGCGACAAGAAGTGCTCTTCGATATTTTGCTCTTTCCTTTTTGAAAATGATATGCCCCTTTTCCTTCTCCGCTGCAGATCCAGCTCTGACCGCTCGTCGCCGAAGGGCCTTGCAGAGTTTCCTATGGGTCGCTAATTGTGGCGTCCACCAGTGAACATGTTTAGTCACCTTCGGCGATACCCTTAGTTTGCACTCTTTGGTTTCCTTCAGCTTCTCCGTCAGAAGCTCCACTGCCGTATCCACAGCAGTTGTGTCAGGAGCTCTCTCTAGTGTCCAAACTAATTCATCAGAAAATTGACAGAAATATTTCGCCGCCTTTTTGAGGCAGTGTGGGTTGTTACTGTATTTCGTGGTCCGTGTTTCGCCCTGGATTTCAGTTTGAAAAAGGATTGTATTGTGGTTGCTAAGAGGATTCTCAACAACCTTCCAGGTATGTGGTGCCGCAAATTCTGGCGAGGACATGGTAAGATCAACCCAGCTCTCCCATTCGCCTCTTCTGAACGTCGGGGCCGACGTAGGATCGTTCCAGATCAATAACTCTCTACTGGTGGCAAATGAGAGCACACAATCGCCCCTGTCTGGATTTCGATAGGAATTTCGCACAGGACCCCAGGAGGGGTGATGCGCATTGAAATCTCCACCAATGACAACCCCGCAGGACCCCAAGTCATCAAGTAAGGCACCTAATTCCTCCAAGCCCACGCGGAGGCTTAAAGCGGGAGAAAAGTAGGTCGAGATCACCGTCAAGTTCTCGTCCCCAGCCGTGATAGTTGCAGCTGCAATGCAATTAGAGACATGGATCTGCACAACGGAAAGCTAAAAGTTGGTAACTGCTACTGCCGTTTGTGAGTATGGTTTGTGAATTTTCCGCCAGGTCAACGGGAGCCCACCAATGCCTCCAGACTGATCAAGATACGGCTCTTGCAGAAAGATAATATCAGAAATACTTCCCTCCACCGGAGCCGCCAACTCGGCAGTGGCCGCTTTTCCACGACCTAGGTTGCACTGGTTGAAGCTAGGCATACTTCGTTTTTTGGGCTTGACTCTCTTTTACCTGCTGCAGCACACGTCAGCAGGAGGAATAAACCGAGTGCTGAGAGTCGAAACTGGTACTCCTCTGCGCATTGGAGCGCCGGCAGTTGACGCAGTTGGGCTCAGTTTCCAAACAGTCCTTAAGAACGTGGGCTTTGCCACACCTTCTGCAGAGAGGCCGTTTGGTACATTGTGTCGCTCTATGACCAAATGCAAGACACCTATTGCATTGGTTAAGATCCAGATATTCAAACACAGCATGGCGACCCCATCGAACTCGGAGAAACCGGATAGTTTTCACATTGGCCCACTGAGGCGGGTCAACTTCCAACACCCAGTCGCTCCTTTTTTCTTTAAGGTCACGGCTGCGCTTAAAAACGAACCTAAGAGTACCTGCGGGCAGATTACTCTCTACTTCGATCTCCCTCACCACCCTGTTCCTCTCGACCTCAGAATCGGTGTCCTCCAGACCGCAGACCTTGATCTGGGGTTTGCGACTGCTTCCGCAGCTACGCCTGACCCTGATCTGCTCCCGAAGTCCATCCTGACCCAGTGCTTCCTCTAGCGACACAAGGGACTGAAGGTCAGTGAAGTGCATAACGAGCCCTCCAGCTAAGGTACTTCTCGCATGTGCGGGTTTCCCTATGCCGTTGGACTCGAAAAGATTCCAAACGAAGGAGCGGAATTCGAGTTTTGAGGAAGGCGTGTTCCCGTGAGGGCTCACTATCAAAGCCTCCTGAATATAGGGCCAGGTTCTCTTCACGGCGTTTCCAGGCTGGGCCTGCTGTTTCCCATGGCTACCGGAGTTGCCTTTGGGGGCCGTGTTCTTAACCTGTGTGGAACTCCCTTTGGCTGGGAGCCCCGAACCCGTAACGGCAGCAAAGGATTTTGTGCCTCCAGAAGTTTGAGTATTCTCCTTACTCTCGCTTTGGTGCGTACTCTCCACCTGCAGCTGAGGGCGCGCCTCAGCTTGAGACGTGGTGGCCTGAGTTTTAGCCGAACTACCTTCCTGCAGCTTCGGGCGCGCCGATGCCTGAGGGGTGGGAGGTCTGTTCGGAACCTGGGAGGTGACCTTCGGAAGAGGAGGGGCCTCTTCCAGAACAGTGGTCTCATCGACCTGGTCAACAAAGCTTTGCTCTTGAGATGGATTCTGCGGTTGTGGTGCGGCGACAACCTGTGGCGTGGAATCCATCTTGGTTAAAGTCGGGAATTCAGATTGGCGAGAATTTGCGTCATCAGCATTGGCACTGGACTCCGGCGGTTGGAGTGCATCTCCTACCTGTGGCGTGGAGTCCTTGGCCGCTGCCTGTTGCTTTCCGCTTTTCTTGTTCTTCGACTTTTTTCGTGTTCGAGTCTCTTCGAGGGCAGAGCCTGCCCTTGTCTTATCAATTTGTTTCTGTGAAGGATCATCGATCACCTCCGTTTCGGTTTGAGTCTTCGCTTCCGAGGTGGAGGTTTTCTTTCCCTTCAAGGAGTTAAGTTCGTCGGTGACTACTTTTAACTCCTCGTTCTTCTCTTCAAGTTCAGCTTTGAGCTGCGCAATGATAGCTCTGCGCTTTTGTGCTCGTTGAAGGTATTTCTGAACCTTAGCTTGGAGCAGAGTGTGCAACGAGCCGTCGCTTCTCTGTCTGAACTCAATAGCTGATAGTCTGCGCTTACGCAGATCCTTTGCTTTTTTGGCAGCAAAGTTCTTATTCCTCTCGTCGAGGTCCGTCTCCGGCACCTCATTTTCCGTATCTTCAACTAAAACCTCATTGTCTTTCATTTCCTCCATTTTTCCCAAGTCCACTCAATATTTTTTGAACCAACGGATCAAAAAACTAAAAAAAAGAAAAAAATGAAAGGATTAAAACTGTCCTTATCTTTAACTGATCACTCCGCAATTTGTCACTGCTTTCGGTCAGTGTCCAGCCCTGCTACGAGGAAGCTTGCGGTTTGGGATGTGATCAGCAAAAAGTCAAATGATCCGTAAAAATAATGTTCTGCTAAATCGCTTGTTCGCTGTCGGGGGCAGAGCATATCCTACACCCCCTTCTAGATGGTAGAAACACAAACGAACAAAAATCACTCGACCCCCAGGGCCATAGTAGATAGGGACAGTTGGGAATCTCGTTAATCCATTCATGCGCGTCACTAATCATATGACGAGGCATTTGGCTATTAAATCATTTATTGATCATTATCACTACTTACAAACTGCCGCTGACACATACGGGCGGGAACATGAACATGAACAAGAAAAATTAAAGCGTCGGGCATCAGAACGAGTGGCCACAGAAGAAGAACCAGTTGCGCATCCAAAATAGTGGCGGCGGAACGTAGCTTCGTAGCGCTTCCTTAGGATTGGCGCCGCATGCGAGTACGAGTTCTTTGCGTAGACCTCATAAAAACTCGGTGGCACGCCACACCCCCCACAACCACTCTCGAAGAAAAAACTGACAAGTCACTCTTACGTAGTATTCTGTTGTCAACTAGAGTCCCTGCGGAGTCCGGAGACCAAACAACCCTCCAATTCAAAGTAATGGATAGGGGCAACACCGACCGGACACCCAACTGAGCCATGAGAATTGGTGTTAGGTCTTCATACTTCTCGACTTTCCTACGATGGGCTTTTTGCAGGGGCTCACTCTCATTAACAATCTGGGCATCAATAATGAATGCCTCATCACCTCTCGTCACCACCAGGTCGGGTTTCTTTTTGCCCTCGACCGTACTGTAAATCGGCTCTTTGGTGACGATACAGCCACGCTCTTCCAGTCCACGGAAAGTATAATTAACAATTGCATCATGTTGTTTAACTCTCACACCATGAGGCCGTGGACATACTTGTAGAATGTGCCCGGTTGTCTCCACCCGGGCACTGCCAGCGCGGCACAGGCGGTCGGACACCCTTCCTCGACCGCATCTAGAAAGAGAAGGCAAAGCATTATATTTCAATTTGGTACAAAGTATGAAGTCCTTGCCAGACATAAACATGTTAGCTCCTCTTGACCAGTTAAATTGGCCAGGTGTTTTGGAAGCTTCTCTGAGACCAACACCATCAACACTATTGAGAAGAGCCTTCCTCCAGTAAGTAATAGGGGAGCCAGGCAAAGCAATGGACAACGTTCGTCCTATATGGGTGTGTAAGACTTCGTTTACAAAACCGGACAACGCGCTACTAGAAAACGCCAATTTGACATTGTTTAGCCGTTTGAGTCTAAGTTCCGGTATGATTGCTCTAAACGAGGGGACGGCAAGACCCCCATCGACAAAGGCTGCATGAAAGAACGCATTCAGCGTGTCATGTGGCAGATCCAAATGCCGTCTAAGGAACGCCCTTACTAATCTATCAACTTTATTGAGAACCCCAACCCTAATCCTCGAAAGGACAGACATGTGTAGTAATTTGGGCAGGAGGTACTCACGCAGTAGAAAAATTCTTTGTTGTGGCTTAAGAGGGGCCTTATCCAAAAGTGATAGCCATTCCCTTATCTGTTCTACCGTTGAAAAGAACATCAGGCCGTCGGTTCTAAAGTATACCCCTAGGTACTTGAATTTATCGCCTGGATTAAGGGCTCTTAGGGGGCAATAGTAGCCATTCCCTTATCTGTTCTACCGTTGAAAAGAACATCAGGCCGTCGGTTCTAAAGTATACCCCTAGGTACTTGAATTTATCGCCTGGATTAAGGGCTCTTAGGGGGCAATAGTTCACGAGAAACTTCGAATCAACAATTTTAAGCCGTTTATTGCGCCCATCAACCAAAAAGGAAATTGTAAATGATTTTTCAGAATTAATTGCAAGATTACAAGTTTTCAGAAAATCAACAGTTTTGTCTAGTTGCATCTGTAGCCCCATCTCAGTACTAGAGAAGATTAGAAGATCGTCGGCGAACGCGGAGGAAGTAACTAGCGTTCCGTCGATGTCGATACCTATGTAAGATCTAAGTTTTCTAATTAGAAATTCTAGTAAAATGTTGAAGAGAAGGGGAGACAGTGGGTCGCCTTGGCGAACACCGCATGTGGGGTGAAAGGGTGACTCATCACTACCCGGAAATTGAAAAACGGTAAAGCTTTGCTCGTAAAGATTTTTAACATAAAGCTCGAACTCGGGGGGGACATTCTCCGCGCGGATTGCCGCATAAATCGAGTTGTGACTCACCGAATCGAAGGCTTTGACTAGATCGATAGACGCCACATGAGTCTCTTGACAGCCTTAATTTAGCATTTTGAATGATTAAGTCCAAAAGAAATACATTCTGGCTGAGACCATCGGTGCTGATAAATGCCCTTTGCTCTTCGGAAAGTTTTAACACTTTCGAAAGGCGGGTAGCTAAAATTTTATGAAAGACTCTGGTAATTGTTGACGTCATCGAAATAGGCCTGAACTGCCCGGGCTCCGACGCCTCAGCCGTTTTGGGTATGAAAATTGTTCGAGATTGCAACAATCTAGTGGGTAGTCTCCCCATAAAAAGAAAGAGATTAAATATTTTTGGTAACACAAAGTGGGGCAAGTTATTGATGTGCCTAAGTAAAACGCCATCTGGGCCAGGGGCCGAGGTAGACTTAGGTTTAGCTAAGAGAGTCATTTTTACTCCCGCCGTTTACCCGAGCTTGGATGAATTTCTTCACTTTGACATTCAGAGCACTGGGCAGAAATCACATTGCGTCAACACCGATCACCGGCCATCGCAATGCTATTTTTTAATTAGAAAGTCGGAGTCCCATAAACCGTGCCAGTTGTGAGTCGACCGTTAGTCGCCCGTCGACGCCCGATAGTGCAGACCGAAGTCCGCCCACCAGTTCCAGCTGAGGCTTTCAACAAGCAGAACCGACGCTGGTCCGAGCAGAACCGGACTGCCTTTGACAGCAGCCAGTCCCGCCCAGTCCCGGTGCAGCTCACGCAAGCTCAGAACCCCAGCCCGACGAGCCCGGCCCTCACAGCCAATCCTTATCCCGAAGTTACGGATCGAACTTGCCGACTTCCCTTACCTACATTGTTCTAGTGACTAGAGGCTGTTCACCTTGGAGACCTGCTGCGGATATGGGTACGGACCGGCACGAAAATTACACTCTCTCCCTCGGATTTTCAAGGGCCGACAGAGGCGCACCGGACACCGCAAGAGACGCGGTGCTTTTACGAGAACAGCGTCCCTATCTCCGGACGAGCCGATTCCAGGGACACGAACTCTTACAAAGAAAAGAAAACTCTTCCCCGGGTCCTCCGTCGACGTCTCCGAGTTCGGTTGCGTTACCGCACTTGGTCCCGAAGGACCTATCTCCGTGTCTGGGTTGGGGAATATTAACCCCATTCCCTTTCGGTCGGCAGCGAGACAAACACGAGCATGTGTTTGCGTTTCGGCAGACGTCTCGCTTCGGAACGGATTTCTCCGATCCCTTAGGACCGACTGACCCATGTTCAACTGCTGTTCACATGGAACCCTTCTCCAGCTTCAGTCCTCAAGGTTCTCACTTGAGTATTTGCTACTACCACCAAGATCTGCACCGGTGGCGGCTCCAGGCGGGCTCACGCCCGGCACCTTCAACGCACGCCACCGCGACCCTCCTACTCACTACGACGAAAACCTCCACGGGGGAAGCTCTGCCGTAGCGGCCCGGTATAGGCCCAACGCTGGAGCGTCATCCATTTTCAGGGCTAGTTGCTTCGGTCGGTGAGTTGTTACACACTCCTTAGCGAATTCCGACTTCCATGGCCATCGTCCGGCTACTGATAACAGCAACTCACAAAACATTGACACTATTCTAAACACAATAGCAGACGCCCTTTTCCTAAAGGATGACCCAACACAAGACACACAAGAACAATCATTAGTTAGGAACAACTACCATGACATTGACACTCCAGACGACCATCCTTTCACAAAAAAAGAAATAGACCAAATAATTAAGAACCTCCCAAGACACAAAGCCCCTGGCCCAGACTCAATAGACAACCAAATTATTAAATACATAAACAAAGCATGCCCATATCTGTTCAAAACATTATTTAATAGATGCCTACAATTACACTGCTTCCCAAAAACACTCAAAATAGGACAATTAACACTCTTTCACAAAGAAAACAAAGACCCAAAATTACCAGACAGCTACAGACCCATAAACCTTCTTCCAGGAATAGGCAAAACACTAGAAAAACTTCTTATCAATAGACTAAGACATTCAAATATCAAAAACAATATTAATGTTCCAATCCAATATGGATTCAAATCTGGAGTGTCTACAGAACACGCTATAAATGACGTCATAGAAGAGATAAAATCATACAAAAAGAAAAAACACGTTTTACTCATAACACTAGACCTAAAGGGAGCCTTTGACTCCCTATGGTGGCCCCAGGTCCTGAAATCTCTACACGACGTCAAAGTCCCATCAAATATATTCTACACACTAAAACATTACCTATCAGATCGCCAAATTCTAATTCAGCACGATGGTGGTATAATAACCAGAAGGATAGAGTGAGGCTGTCCACAAGGCTCTTGTGGCGGCCCAGAGCTATGGAATCTATGCTTTAATGATATCCTAACTAGAGCCTGGCCAGCCCATACCACCATCAGGGCCTTTGCAGACGACGTAAGCATGGTTGTAACGGATAACACTAGAGAAAACATTGAGGAAAACGTCCGAGAATCACTTGAACTTTTCGACAGCTGCTGCAACAAACACAAACTATCAATAGCAGAAAACAAATCTAAAGCCCTCTTTTTTCACAAAGACATACCAATAGTTAGAAAACCCAAGATACACTTTAACGGCAAAAAGATTAAAATTGTTGATGACGTTAAATACTTAGGACTTTACATTGACAACAAACTTTCTTGGCTCCCACACATTCAATACCTAAAAACTAAAACATCCATAATTTTCAATATACTAAGATCCACATATGGTACTAGATGGGGACTATCATCCAAATTCTTAAAAGTCCTATACTTAACAGTTATAGAACCAATAATATGCCACGCAGCGGCGGTCTGGGGAACAGTGATAATCGGTAGAAAACTAAAACAAGTGCTCTCTCTGCAAAGAAACTTTGTGCTCGCCATCAGCCGCGGCTATAGAACAACGGCCACAATAGACGCAACTTTACTATCCGGCGTCCTGCCCCTAAATTTAAAGATCAAAGAGGAGGCAGTAAGGGCAAGAGTGGGTAGAATGGGGAAGTCAGAACAATATGAAGGTAACACATACAAACACAAAGACTACGAAACAAAACAACAACACTTAACAAAACACCCAGCACAAACAGGAATAGGTATCAACATCTGGCCAAACAAAAAAACCCCACCAAAAACAGACATCACAATATATACAGATGGTTCCAAAACAGAAGAGGGTGTAGGTTCAGCATACGTCCTATACAACACAGAACAAGAGATTGACACATGGCAAATAAAACTACAGAAACATAACAGCGTCTTCCAAGCAGAATTGACAGCCATAGAACATGCAATAAACAACACTAGAAACAACAATCACAAACACATAACAATATTCTCAGACAGTAACTCCTCACTACAAGCAATAAATGACCCATACAACACATCACCAATTGTACAATCAATACAAAAAACACTTCATACATCTAAAACAAAATACACACTACAATGGGCCAAAGCTCACAACAACATAACAGGAAATGAAAGAGCAGACGAACTAGCCAAACAAGCAGTAGAATATACAGACACACCACAACTATTGATACCAAAACCACTATCACACCTAAAAAGATCACTTAAAGATTCCTCAATAGACAAATGGCAAACAAGATGGACAATGGAAGGAGAGGGAAGACGCTTACACAGTTTCATACATAAAATAGACCTAAACAAGAACATAGGCGACACAACACTCACACAATTCTTCACAGGACATGCCCCGACACCCAGCTACTTCCATAAAATTAAGCAAATCAGCTCCCCGAATTGCGTTTGTGGAGGTGGAATAGGAGACTTGGACCACTACTCATACGATTGCCCACTAACTAGACATTTACACTTTAAAAATCCAGGACACAACAGACAGGCACAAAAAAGATTGATCCCAAGGGAAAGAGGCTTGCTACAAAACTGCAAAAATATTATAAACTTTCTACAATCCCAAAACAGAGACCTCTGCGAACCAACACCATAATTATACAAAGGAAGGTACACACACTATATATAATGGAAAAAAAAAATCTTTAAAAAATTTATAAAAAATAAAAAACCTCCAAGGAGGGTAAAAAAAAAAAATATTTATAGGGGGGGGTGGGGGAAAATGAGGGTAAAATCGGGCTTTTTTAAAATCATCTCATTAAACACCTACTTTTTAACTATTTTTCATAGATTTTTTTTGTATATAACATACATTTGAACTGTTTCGATTTCGAATATATAATTTTTTTCCACCACATGCTTCAGTATCTGGCAATTTAGGGAACTTAGTTTTTTACCCTCATTTTCCCCCAGGGTGGGGGAAAATGGGGGTAGCCCAAATTTAACTATATGATTAAATCAAAAATTATTAATATAAAGTACTAATAGAAGCAAACTCATTCCTAACATTCCTATACACTTTTATTTCAGAAAAGCGTACTTAGAGATAATAATAGTAGCAGAATAATAGAATATTTAAGCAAGAGAGTATTGTCCTCTACTATTAAATTGAGGCTCTGTAAAACTTTACATATTGCACCGAACATAACAAAATAATCTGCATCGTATTTTTCTGGAAATTATATTAGTTTCCATCTTTGATTTGGTTAAGCATTTTGCATTATAGTTTTTATCATTTGGTAAATTAATTGAGAATAACTAATTGCAAAGAATTTCTAATTGCTTCTGGGCATATTCTTAAAGATGCATTGGTAAATTTAATATATTAAGTTAAATTTGAACAAATCTCATAAAATAAATTTTTTAATAATGCTGTATATTTTAATAACATTAAAACGGTTTTTAAAAAATATCCTACAATATAATCCAGTTTAAGTTCATTCCACGACCCAAAACTCCATTATATCTTGCATGAATAGCTAAGCCTAACCATACCACCACTTTACCCCACGACATTAAAAAAATTATAAAAAATTAAAAAATTCGAATTTTTCGTCGCTAATTTTACAGAAATACTCTTCGAAAATGTGGCTATTGCATGTAACAAGGCTTAAGAGCACAGCATGTTTTATAAAATAAATAGAACGAAGTTTTTAAGAGTGAATTTTAACAGCTGAATCAAAATTAGCTTAAGAACAAGAATTTCAATGAATTAATGGTGTTGAAAGATTCTAAAAACCAAATAAAAGTAATAAGAGATCATCTAAAAATAATATTTCAAAGAAAAAGTCTAAAAAAATTTAAATGTATAGTTGAAAAATTAATATTTTTTAACATACCCTCATTTTACCCCCTACCACCATTTTCCCCAACCTCCCCCTATAAAACTATAAAAAACCCAAAGTTGGGTGATATAAAAACGTCTATATTATCTGAAGAGATAAAAAAAAATTAGTAAATTATGAAAACCCCAAGTCGGGTAAAATAAAAACGACAGCTTCCTCAACAAAAATATAAAGCCAGAAAAAACCTCTAAGGAGGGTCAAAAAAAAAAAAAAAAAAAAAAAAAAAAAAAAGAAAAAGCAAGAAAACCCCAAGCTGGGTTAAACAAATACTAAGTTAATTTCTCTATTCTTAAAAACAACTCATTCCTCAGCCGATAGGTTAGGGCCACTTTTTCTTTAACATCGGTAGAAGTCCTCGGGTTGTGACCAGGGGATTCCCATTGTTTGGTGACGGCACATTATAACACAACAAACGGAATTCAGTACTCATAACATTGTCAAAAGTTTTTCCAGTTCCTCATTATTCACTTTCATTTTTATTTTTCTTAAACATTTAGACATTTTAATCCATTTTAATTTTAAGCAGATTCCTCATTAAACATTACAAATTTAATTATTCTTATACATTTTCTTTTTTAATTTGCTAATTTACTTAATTATTCATTTATTTATTTCTTTTTTCTCACATACAAGCTATTCACAATTAAGTTTTGGTTAGTACAATACATTAAGATTGCTTTATCGGATCAATTACCACAGACACAAAAATTTATTAATAGACGCCTTTTTAAATTTTATGTCATTTCTCTAAGCTCCCACACTGTAATAAGACACAAAACACAAGTGCCCCATCAAACACACGTGCGGGTCCACGCTCATCAGACCAGGGTCGGGTGGGGAAAGGTGTTGCGAAAATTTTAGTCAGCAGCAGTTGATGGTCAAAAGCCCACTTCGTGGGCTTTAAACCTGTCAACCATCGGGGAATATCGGGGACCATGGACTGCAGTCACCTGTCACCTACTAGATGGTTCGATTAGTCTTACGCCGCTAGACCCAGATCTGACGATCGATTTGCACGTCAGAACCGCTACGGACCTCCACCAGAGTTTCCTCTGGCCTCGTCCTGTCCGGGCATAGTTCACCATCTTTCGGGTCCCAACGTGTGCGCTCAAACTCCGCCACTTCCACGAGTGGAACGCGACGGGTCTTCGGTGCGCCCCGCCCGCGAGGGAACGGGGATCCCGAATGCGGCCGACCTCCGCCGGCCTATACTTTCATTGCGCCGCCGGGCTTATTCAAGACCCATTGACTCGCGCACTTGTTAGACTCCTTGGTCCGTGTTTCAAGACGGGTCGGGTGGGTGACCGATCTACTCGCCGCAAACCGTCAATCACTCCCACGAGCCTCGCATCACCAACGGAGACGGGGCGGTGCTTGCCACGAACTGGCTTCGTGCGAACGCACCTCTCGACGAACTCCTGCGACTGCTAGTATACTCGTTGCACAAGGAGGAGATGACGAAACCCAGCCGGGTCTCTTTATTGCCACGGTCGGCGGACGGGCCGTCCTGCGAGATGGCTAACAACCGGCGACACGCACGAGGCGCGTCTCCGGCCACCTTCCGGCTCTCGCCCTTAAGACCGTCCACCAACCGGTTGCGGCGTCCTTCGGGTGGGAAACAAATGCGTCGGTTTGCCACGCAACTCTAGCCGAGCCGGTCCCCTCACGGGTACCATAATGCATGCCCAGCCTGCGACGCGACACCCCGACTGAATGATCCCACCACAGGATTTCGAGGGCCCACCCGTTTACCTCTAAGCAGTTTCACGTACTCTTGAACTCTCTCTTCAAAGTTCTTTGCAACTTTCCCTCACGGTACTTGTTTGCTATCGGTCTTACGGAAGTATTTAGCCTTAGGTGGAGTTTACCACCCGATTAAGGTTACATGGCCCAAGACTGGGAACGCAAGACAATTGAATGCCCTGTGCGTTGTGACCTGAGGCCCCCAGTCCGGGAAAGGTGCCCCCGGATGGTAAAATGCAATGAAAGAGGCCCAAAAGGCACCCAACCAGCCAGTGTATAGTAATCACACACGACAAGACCCTCACGGACACGAGAGGGGCCCAGTCAATTAAAGGCAGAACAAACCCGCCCGCAGCCGGGACCCCAGGAAGAAACATCCGGGGAAGTCCGAGCAACGAGGGGCAAGAAATTAGAAGTTATAATTTTGGCTAAGATTAAGTTGCGCTGGATTAAATTTAAAGGAATTGACGGAATTTAAGGGAATGGAATTTTAAAGGAATTGACGGACATTAAGGAATTGACGGAATTTAAATGATTTGACGGGATTGGGTTTTTAAATGAAATTATTAAAATGCGGATGGATGGAGCGGAGGTTGGTGGAAAGTAGGGGTGACCCAGCAATTAAGGGGGCCCCCTGGGGACGGGATGGCGAAGGGGAAAACGTTTATTTTTGAAATAAGGAAATGTCTAACATATTAAGTTTCAGCTAGAGCCCGTCCGTCTCAGAAGACCACACGAACCAAGAGCGGCCCAGCCCAGAACCCACGGAACCAAGAAGAGCCACTCTTTATTGTAACGTATAGACATGATACATTTTAGTTTAGAACATAAATATTAAACAAAAATCTCTTAGAAGTAAAAACAGTAATTAACAGCTGATTGTTTTTGCAGGTGAACAAGGTTACAGATGAAGATAACTGAATGATAGGTTGAATGAATGAACGAGTGCCACTAACCCTAACCTTAGTTAAGATTTTTAGTTAGGTAGATTTAGGACTGTATTTTCTGTGTATCTTTATTCTTATTTCTGTTTTTCTTAATTTTTATGATTTGTAATAGTTTTACTGTAAGCTCTTCCCACTAACCCTTAGAGAAATTTTTAATCAGTTGTTTTGAAAAGGACTTAGAATTTTTTTTTTATTTTTTTTTTATTTTTTTTTTTAATAATCAGTTGTTTGGAAAGAACTTAGAAAATGTATTAGATTTTTAATTAGTTGTTTTGTCAGTGGGAAGAGGAATCGGAGGTTAGGGCGTGGCACCCGTATTACAATTAAAGAAAATTTAATTATTACTAAATCAAAGGATATAACAAAATCAAAGCAATTCATTATTAATAATGCTATATATAATAATATTAATTGTTTCTAGCACAAAGGAAGATGTATATCAAAACTAAAATAAACATCTTTCTATAAAATAAACAATGGGGCTCAACTCGAGCAAGGGGCCCATAAAAATAAACAAAAATTTACCAAGGTTTCTCTATAAGTAACTATAACTAAAATGATGGTGGATTGCAAATATGGTAAGATATGTTAATACACTGAGTAATTTTAATTGCTAATTTACTTAATTATTCATTTATTTATTTCTTTTTTCTCACATACAAGCTATTCACAATTAAGTTTTGGTTAGTACAATACATTAAGATTGCTTTATCGGATCAATTACCACAGACACAAAAATTTATTAATAGACGCCTTTTTAAATTTTATGTCATTTCTCTAAGCTCCCACACTGTAATAAGACACAAAACACAAGTGCCCCATCAAACACACGTGCGGGTCCACGCTCATCAGACCAGGGTCGGGTGGGGAAAGGTGTTGCGAAAATTTTAGTCAGCAGCAGTTGATGGTCAAAAGCCCACTTCGTGGGCTTTAAACCTGTCAACCATCGGGGAATATCGGGGACCATGGACTGCAGTCACCTGTCACCTACTAGATGGTTCGATTAGTCTTACGCCGCTAGACCCAGATCTGACGATCGATTTGCACGTCAGAACCGCTACGGACCTCCACCAGAGTTTCCTCTGGCCTCGTCCTGTCCGGGCATAGTTCACCATCTTTCGGGTCCCAACGTGTGCGCTTAAACTCCGCCACTTCCACGAGTGGAACGCGACGGGTCTTCGGTGCGCCCCGCCCGCGAGGGAACGGGGATCCCGAATGCGGCCGACCTCCGCCGGCCTATACTTTCATTGCGCCGCCGGGCTTATTCAAGACCCATTGACTCGCGCACTTGTTAGACTCCTTGGTCCGTGTTTCAAGACGGGTCGGGTGGGTGACCGATCTACTCGCCGCAAACCGTCAATCACTCCCACGAGCCTCGCATCACCAACGGAGACGGGGCGGTGCTTGCCACGAACTGGCTTCGTGCGAACGCACCTCTCGACGAACTCCTGCGACTGCTAGTATACTCGTTGCACAAGGAGGAGATGACGAAACCCAGCCGGGTCTCTTTATTGCCACGGTCGGCGGACGGGCCGTCCTGCGAGATGGCTAACAACCGGCGACACGCACGAGGCGCGTCTCCGGCCACCTTCCGGCTCTCGCCCTTAAGACCGTCCACCAACCGGTTGCGGCGTCCTTCGGGTGGGAAACAAATGCGTCGGTTTGCCACGCAACTCTAGCCGAGCCGGTCCCCTCACGGGTACCATAATGCATGCCCAGCCTGCGACGCGACACCCCGACTGAATGATCCCACCACAGGATTTCGAGGGCCCACCCGTTTACCTCTAAGCAGTTTCACGTACTCTTGAACTCTCTCTTCAAAGTTCTTTGCAACTTTCCCTCACGGTACTTGTTTGCTATCGGTCTTACGGAAGTATTTAGCCTTAGGTGGAGTTTACCACCCGATTAAGGTTACATGGCCCAAGACTGGGAACGCAAGACAATTGAATGCCCTGTGCGTTGTGACCTGAGGCCCCCAGTCCGGGAAAGGTGCCCCCGGATGGTAAAATGCAATGAAAGAGGCCCAAAAGGCACCCAACCAGCCAGTGTATAGTAATCACACACGACAAGACCCTCACGGACACGAGAGGGGCCCAGTCAATTAAAGGCAGAACAAACCCGCCCGCAGCCGGGACCCCAGGAAGAAACATCCGGGGAAGTCCGAGCAACGAGGGGCAAGAAATTAGAAGTTATAATTTTGGCTAAGATTAAGTTGCGCTGGATTAAATTTAAAGGAATTGACGGAATTTAAGGGAATGGAATTTTAAAGGAATTGACGGACATTAAGGAATTGACGGAATTTAAATGATTTGACGGGATTGGGTTTTTAAATGAAATTATTAAAATGCGGATGGATGGAGCGGAGGTTGGTGGAAAGTAGGGGTGACCCAGCAATTAAGGGGGCCCCCTGGGGACGGGATGGCGAAGGGATGGCGAAGGGGAAAACGTTTATTTTTGAAATAAGGAAATGTCTAACATATTAAGTTTCAGCTAGAGCCCGTCCGTCTCAGAAGACCACACGAACCAAGAGCGGCCCAGCCCAGAACCCACGGAACCAAGAAGAGCCACTCTTTATTGTAACGTATAGACATGATACATTTTAGTTTAGAACATAAATATTAAACAAAAATCTCTTAGAAGTAAAAACAGTAATTAACAGCTGATTGTTTTTGCAGGTGAACAAGGTTACAGATGAAGATAACTGAATGATAGGTTGAATGAATGAACGAGTGCCACTAACCCTAACCTTAGTTAAGATTTTTAGTTAGGTAGATTTAGGACTGTATTTTCTGTGTATCTTTATTCTTATTTCTGTTTTTCTTAATTTTTATGATTTGTAATAGTTTTACTGTAAGCTCTTCCCACTAACCCTTAGAGAAATTTTTAATCAGTTGTTTTGAAAAGGACTTAGAATTTTTTTTTATTTTTTTTTTATTTTTTTTTTTAATAATCAGTTGTTTGGAAAGAACTTAGAAAATGTATTAGATTTTTAATTAGTTGTTTTGTCAGTGGGAAGAGGAATCGGAGGTTAGGGCGTGGCACCCGTATTACAATTAAAGAAAATTTAATTATTACTAAATCAAAGGATATAACAAAATCAAAGCAATTCATTATTAATAATGCTATATATAATAATATTAATTGTTTCTAGCACAAAGGAAGATGTATATCAAAACTAAAATAAACATCTTTCTATAAAATAAACAATGGGGCTCAACTCGAGCAAGGGGCCCATAAAAATAAACAAAAATTTACCAAGGTTTCTCTATAAGTAACTATAACTAAAATGATGGTGGATTGCAAATATGGTAAGATATGTTAATACACTGAGTAATTTTATAAATTGAATTTTTATTTTTTAAAACATTTTGAAACCACACCTCCTCAAGACCAGAAGACGGCATGGTGAGATGATATTGTTTTGTATACGGACATGAGAAAGTATAGTGGTCGGGATCTCCCTCCCCTCTATTGCAAGGACAGGCGGGAGACGGTTTAATATTGAATCTAAATAGATATGCTAGGAATGGGCCATGACCGGTAACAAAATAAAGTATTGCTTTGTTAAATAATAGAAATTTTTTGTTAATTTTAGGGATGAATTTGATAGTTCTTCGCCCAGTGGAGGCATCGTTCCAATAGCTTTGCCAGTGGTTTGAAAGTTGCGTTTTAAGATAAGAATTGAGCTTGGAGATGGGGGCTGGTATAGAAAATGGTTCACCGATAAATGCCCCGGTCCTGGCCCAAAAATCTGCAATTTCATTTCCTTCCAGGTTAGCATGTGCTTTCACCCAGTGCAATTTGAAATGTTTTAAATTGTTAATTAAAGTGGTTTTGCAGTTGTAAACAAAAGCCGTCGACCCGCCCGTCCCCTCAAGAGCTTGAATTGAGGATAAACTATCTGTAAAAATATTGGCAAAGTAGTTGTTATTACCGGCCCAAGAGACGGCAAAGTTAATTGCCGCCATCTCGGCCTGAAAAACTGAGTTAAAATGGGATAGCTTAAAGTAAAAATTTTCAATGATAATATTATTCTTATAAATAACAACGCCAAAACCGACATTTCATGAAATTTTAGAGCCATCGGTATATATATCAAAAGTGTCTTCTGGCGAGAAAGTATTGGATAAGGAGTTTAATTTTAAAAATTTAAATTTAGAAGGAATAGAACAAAAGGCACGTTTTTCATCAAAGTTTTCAAATTTCGGAAAAGTTACATCCTGGAATTTAAAAGAATTTTGCATAAATAAAAATTTTCTCGCCAGAGATAGAATGGTTAGGTTAACGGGAGGGATACCCGACAGCACGGACAGAGAGCTATTGGGGGTAGTACGGTAAGCCCTTAGGATCCTTATTAGAAAAATTCTCTGAAGTGAAATAAGTTTGTCTGCTTGAAAATTGGTTAGGGCATCACCCCAGTCCCCGGCAGCATAGCATAAAATCTTTTCAATAACAGTCAGGTACCAGAGTTTAATGAAAGAAACGTTTACTCCCCAATTAAAACCCACAATTTGTTTAAAGTTATTTGAAAAATTAAAGCACCGGTTGATAACTGAATTAATGTGTTGTGTAAAGGAAAGGGTGTCGTCAAGGGTGATGCCCAAATATTTAAGAGTTCGAACCACTGAAATAGATGAGTTATTGATCCTAATTACTGGGTTTCTTTTTAAGGTTCCATTGGGGTTGCGAGCAATACGCGCACCCCTTTGGATATAAATTAAAGATTTAGTTTTATTTGTAGCAATGGGAAGACTGAGAGAATCTAAGACAAAAGAAATTGTATAGAGTAGAACATTTGAATTAATCTCCAGATTTTTCCTGGTACTACCAGAAGCGAGCACGATCTGGTCGTCTGCGAAAGCTTGGAGAAAAAAGGAATCGTTATTTAAATGTAGGATATTGTTAAAGTAAATTAACCAAATAATGGGGGCTACCACAGAACCCTGTGGCGCCCCTCTAAAAATGGATTTTTTACTAGTAAAATTGCTTTCCTGACAGACGACCGAACGGCTCGCTAAATAAAAACTTATGAAACGTTTGAAGAAGACCGGGAAGCCACCCCTATCCAAAATATCAAAGAGAATTCTCCAATCTAGATTATCAAATGCGGCCCTGATATCAATTGATATCAGGGCGGTGAATTTATGTAGGGAGAGCCGGCTTTTAATTTCTTTTTTGAGGTGGTAGACCGCGAGTTCGCAACTACGAAGCTCGCGGAATCCATATTGCTTATCGTGCAAAATATTATTTTTATAGATCCAACGGTTTAGCTTATTAACAAAGAATCTTACAATTATTTTTCCCAAAGTGGGGAGAAGGCAGATTGGTCTATAAGACTCACAGAGGGAGGGGTCCCTACCTGGCTTAAGCAGGAAGAGGACCCTCCCCTCCGCGAGACATCTAGGGAAATAGGCTATTGAGAAGGTTTTGTTAAGAAGGTTGTAAATAAAAATAGGGGCGGCCTCATAGATCTTCTTCCAAAAAATATAATCTAAGTTATCTGGACCTGGGGCTTTACCGTCTTTTAGTTTTTTGAAAACACAGTGAATTTCTTCGTAGGATAATGGGAAGGAACTAGATGAATTGGGGTAAGTTGGCAAAACAAAACCAGTGGGTATGGTGCAAAATGAAAAGTCAATTAAGCGGTTAAGTTTCTCTTGAAAGGAGAGATTGAGATCATCTGGGAAGGAAATAGCGATATTTTTGTGTCTTTTAATTTTTCCGAAAACTGTTTTGAAGGCCGCACCATACTTATCACTGGTTTTGCTGCAGAAATCCCTCCATGCCGTCTGTTTAGCAGATTTCATAGCACGTTTATAAATAGCTCTATTTTTCTTGTAAATTAATAAATGACTCTTTGTAGCTTCAGGATCTAAGTTCGATTTTCTGGATGAGTTGTATTTCTTGTAGTGAGCTGTAACTTTGTTCCTCAGCGTGGCCAACTCCCCCGACCACCACTTAAATTTAAAGTTATTTGGTTTAATTTTCTTTCGAATGTTTTTGAACGCCAGACCTTGAAGGAGATTTAGGAAGTAAACATAGAAGGATTCAAGTTGTTCTGTGTTATTGGCATTGTTTAGTTGAAATTCAAGGTCAGGAAGACATGCTAAAAAGGCGTTGGTAAATTTATTTAAGGAGTATTTAGTTTTATAGATAAATTCGTTGTATTGGTTAGGTTGTATATCGGGAAATAGATCAAAAGCAATAAGTTTGTGATCACTATTTGATTCTGTATCCAAGATTCTCCAGTTAATGAGGTGGTTGGTCAGGGCCGGACTTCCCA
This sequence comes from Hylyphantes graminicola, assembly GCA_023701765.1. Lineage (NCBI taxonomy): Eukaryota > Metazoa > Arthropoda > Arachnida > Araneae > Linyphiidae > Hylyphantes > Hylyphantes graminicola. Next base: position 48,646,017 of record CM043122.1, read on the forward strand.
AGGTGATGTCCGGGTTTCCCGCTGCATGAGCAGTGGAAAACGAGGGGCCAAGCCCAGGAACATTAAAAAGAACAAAATCGTTTTCTGTGATAAAGTTTTTCAAGACCTCCCCTCTCGTATCCGTAATACTGTAGCCCCACTCTCTGCCTTTACAGTTGAGGTCACCAGAAAAAATAAAGTTTTTTGAAACAAAATCAATATCTTCGAATTCTTTTAACTGTAAGTAAATGTCGTCATGTGGCCTTGAATGTATGGAACCTATGTATAGAAAAGAATTATTGTAATTAATCTCTATAAAGACAGAAGAGTTGGAGCTACAAAAATGGTCAACAGTAAAATTGTTGTTACAGATAATGATTGCAGAGCCATAGGAACGAGAAAGGAAGGTCTTGCAGAATGAGGGAACGCCGGGGATATCTTTGTTTCTTATATAAGGATCCTGGATTAAAATTATATCATAATTATTACTTATTGAAAATTGTAATAAATTAATAATGGCTGTGGGGGTGTGGTTCACATTTAATTGTATTATTTTTAACATATAATCTAAATAAAGTAAGGAATAAGCTAGTTAAAATTGGAGTAGAGAAGGCCTATATTTAAACACAATACAATATATACAATATCTATATTTTACCCTCAACAGGGGAACAAAAAATAAATAAATAGAACAAACAAACAGATGCGGGAATGACAAAGAACAAGGGAGCCAACGGGCAATTATAACATAAAGGAACAAAAAAGAAAATGAGCACAAAAGAAACAGTACCAACTGAAGTAGGGATCTAAGGGTCTATGCCTGCTCTTCTGCAGGCTAGCCTGTGTTGCCGGCAGAATTCTGGACATCTGAAATTACCTGTTTTATGGTCTGTTGGGATGGTTTCCCCTCTTTTTATGTTTGAAGCATGGCAGCTTATACACCTGAGGTTATTCTTGCATTTTTCTCCGTTGGCGTGAGCGTTATCACCACATAGTAAGCATTTAGAGATTGGTGATGAGCATCTTTTGAGGGTGTGCCCGTAAGTGCCACACTTTTTACAAAGCATGACACTCACGAAGTCTTCCATCTCGCAGCACGTCATTCCCACGAAAACTTTGAGATCTTTATGAACGGAAAATCGGGAGTAGAGGTCTGGTGTTATTTCAATGACCCAATGAAAGTGTGCTTTGGCCTTCATGTTGAAAACAATTTTATATGGATTATTGGCAAATATTGGATTTTTCAATTTTAATTCATTGTCGAGAGCGTCCTGGTTATCAATATTGGTGAATTTAATTAGGAATTTAGGATTGAGTTTGTTAGGAATACGGGCTTTGTATGCAGAGAGCGATGTAGACAATGTAAATAAGTTAAATAGCTTTTGCTGGTCTTCCTCGGTGGGAACAAATATTTTGTAGCCGTTTGAGATGGGATATGTACCGAGAGCTCTAAAGTGGACATTGTTAGCATGGGCTTCCTCCAGGACTAACTTTTTAAAATAGGAGATGTCTATCGGAAGCTCTTGGGGTTTATCAATCAGAATTATGTGTGCTTGTTTAAGGTCAGTAGAAATGGCGCCTTGGGTTGTAGTAATTGTGCTTATATTAGGTTGAATATTAGGCATTTGGGTGTTGGTTATAGCTAAGCGCTCAATGCCTTCACATAGATCCGCTGCTGTTTTTGAAAGATCTTTTTGCATTGACTCAGATTTGGTAACGATCTCTTTAACTAGGGGGAGCTGTCTATCCTGGTCCTCTTTGATGGTTTTCAGGACTCTATCTATATGTTCGTTATCGGCGTCGAAATGCTTGTTCATATTTTTTCTCATTTCCTCTAGCTCCTCCGCTCTCTGCCTATCCAGTCTTTTAATTTCGTTGTCTCTTTCTTGTTTAAACCTCTCTAATTCCATCAAGCGTTGGGACATTGATGAGTCGAGTACGGATTTTGTATTCTCAACTGATTTATTAAGTTCAATAGTATGATCTTTGTAGGCTTCGTCTAAAGTGGATTTTGCAAGTTCTAAATTGACAGCATTTTTTAGATATGCCTGTTGGGCCTCAATATGTTTTGCAATTTCGTTTTCAAGTTTTGAGATCTTATCTGTAGCCAGTTGAAGTTTTTCTTCTAATGCAGATGACTGTTTAAGTTGTCCTTCAAGGAAGAGAACACGTCTACGTGCCTCCGTAAGGTCGATTTTAGCTTTTCGGAGATCGGTATCTGATAGACTGAATGATCTTTTGAGGTCTGCTGAGGCAAGTGGAGAGGATTGATTAGAAAGATTGATCCTCGGTGAAGTAGGTTGCTGTTTGATAGAGACCAGGAAGGCATTGAAGAGAGGGGTTATAAATTCTCCTACCAGGACGTTTTGGGTGCCATAGGACAGTTGTGTTTTCATATAGGTTTTCATGAATTTTGCCATATCTCTGCAAATTGTCAGAACATCTTTTTCGAAGGTTGGAGTATTTACATCATATGAGATCTGCAGTTTTTTAATCATGTTTTTAAGGGGGACACAAACATCTTGCGTCGCTCCCGAATTGTGCTTTTTGTATAAGGCGGTATTCCTCAGTGCGCTGTCTGCCGACATGTTAGTATTTAGCACAGTGATTATGAAAATATTGGAACGGATCACAACGGTAAGGGCGAACGGATCACAACGATGCAGGCGCACGGATCACAGCGATAAGGCGAACAGATCACAACGATGCGGGCGAACGGATCACAGCAAAAAGGTTGAACGGATCACAACGATAAAGGCGAACGGATCACAACGAGGAAGGCGAACGGATCAGTGCCGTCGATCGTGTTTGGGTAGGTAGTAGTATGAACACTGCGCCTTCTATGTAGGTAAGTAGGATTGGAGAGCTTCCCGGTGGATCACAGAATCGAGTGCTCGGATCAGATAATTCTGTCTGTAGATAAGGCTTTGAGATCCGGGTTCTGTTATAGTGACTATATTGTAGGTGGGCGTTTCAACCGTTATGACGGTGTGAAGTCGTTCGGCTTAATGGATGTCGTCACTGAGCACGTAATAGCACTAAGAAATAGGTGTTCTTAACACAGGGGAGGTGTGGGCGGGCCAGTTGTTGGATAGCAATGTATAAGCACACGTTTCAGTGGATGACGTCACTGGGCACGAGGGAGATGACGCAGGAGATTCACGCACGCATCACAGCACACGTTTCAGTGGATGACGTCACTGGGCACGAGGGAGATGACTCAGTAGATTCACGCACGCATCACACTTGGGAGGATAGCAAAATGGCGGAGGCTGCGTAGTAGTGAATTTCATAGAGTTTACTGCGCTGATTTTCATTAGTACGAGATTTCACATTAATTATGCAGCCAGATAAGTCGTATGTTGGTTTAAAATGATCGTAAATCTTAGACGAACATTTTTGTAGAGTTTGGGGGTTTTAGGATAGTATATTTACCGAATTATTTGAAGAATTTCAGGAGCTCCAGAAAAACGCAACCTCATGCTACATGGTTGGCGAGGACCCGATTAAGGTTGCACTTCCAAGCAACCCGACTCCAAGGAGATCGCATCCGGATAGAACCTAGCAGCTATGGGCCTCGCACCCACTTTGGGCAACAGCCCCGGTCAAGGGGACTTGCTGCAGAGTCCTTCTCCGGCACGCTCACTCCTAAACGCCACATTTCCCCACGCCCTTGCGAGCGGGGGATTCGGCGCTGGGCTTCTCCCTGTTCACTCGCCGTTACTAAGGGAATCCCTGTTGGTTTCTTTTCCTCCGCTTATTTATAGGCTTAAATTCAGCGGGTTATCTCGTCTGATCTGAGGTCGACATAGGATATACTGCACGAGGCAGAAATAGGAACACGAAATTACAGGTCTACCCCGCACGGTGCGCGCAGAAATGAATCCGCATATGCACCCGTCTTCCAGGCCCAGGGCTCCTGTTAACCTATCACCACCCCACTACCCACGGGCCAGAACCAGCAAAAGAAAACCAGAAGGGAAACAAGTTTCCCTTAATCCTCAAGGGAGTTTGACCTCCCCCGCACCGTGGAACGGTGCGGACCTCGAGGCCACCCGAGGCCCAGGCATTCATCATATAGCTTCATCACGTAATCAACCAAAGTGAGGCCGCCACCCGAAGGCAGAAGTCAACCCAATGATGGGGTAATGCGCCGACGATTCGGCCCCCAATCTTCCATACTAGATGCCCGAAGGCGCATCATCAGCCTCCAGGCGTCGCACCGCACTGGCTACAATTTCACCTACTACTGGCGGCACAAAGCCAAATTGTCAACCCAAGAAAAACTTCCACCTGGAAGAGGGCACAGGGGCCCTGTACGTAACGACGGGTTTCCCAACACCCACTATCACTCAGCAGTCAACCCCCCGGACGCAGGGGAGAACCGACAAGTCGGTGTACTAAGTGGTGACTAGCCACTGTTCTCTTATCTCGCCTCGACACCCAGGACGAACCCGGGACGATCCCTTTCGGGTTCCACGCCCTAGAGGACCGACTACTGAGCTTCCGTGGATGACAGACTAAGGAAGGCGCGCCTTTCTGCCCCAGTCGACCCAAGCGGCGGGAAAAGAACCTCTACGTCCGAAGACCAGAGTTCGCTATAACTGGGGCCCTAATCCAATCTGCACTATCAAAGATCTTCCCTGTGCTTGGTGCCACCAACTTTACTAGGTCCGAGTCCACGCTACTTTTCGCAGGGGCAGCTTGCCGAACTAGGACATTCCGAACACGCCAACCACAACCCTGGAGGGAGACACGGAGCCACGTTTGCTACCTGGTTCCTACTAGAGGACACCAGGCCCCGACCGGCACGTGGGCGAGACCGCTCGAGACAGTGCGAACCTCGGGGAAGCGCCCGGAGGTGTGGTCGTTGCACCCCAATCTCCTAGATCAGAGAGGTACGGGCCCTGTTCCACTTCCCTTTGCCTGAAAGGACAAATGGGGCTGATCACAGCGCCTAATCCTCCCGTCACCAGTATGGCTACCGGTCATAGTAGATAGGGACACGAAATTACAGGTCTATCCCGCACGGTGCGCGCAGAAATGAATCCGCATATGCACCCGTCTTCCAGGCCCAGGGCTCCTGTTAACCTATCACCACCTCACTACCCACGGGCCAGAACCAGCAAAAGAAAACCAGAAGGGAAACAAGTTTCCCGTAATCCTCAAAGGAGTTTGACCTCCCCCGCACCGCGGGGCGGTGCGGACCTCGAGGCCACCCGAGGCCCAGGTATTCATCATTTCGCTCGTCCGGACTAACGGTGACACCCGCCTCAGCCACTTGCACGCGAAGTGGCTTGCCGGAAAGAAAGGTTCCAGGGAGGTCGGCGTCAAAGGGAGCGGGATCCCAGATCTAACACCAGTTGCCACTCTTGTTCCACATCCACCAGTTACCCCTTTCCCAATCTCCACTAGCCCCCACCCCGTAATCTCCGTCACTTGCAAGACGTGTTGACTGACAGTGAGACATGATTGTAGGGCAGGAGTGAGGACAAATCCAGGTGCCGACGGCACACTATACCAACAGGGTGAGGGCCCGTGGGCCCTCACTAATTTCTGAACCCACTAATGCATTTCCTTCCCGAAGGAAGGGGAAACTAGGGTCCCAGAAGCACACCATCAATCGAAATGAGAAGTACTAAAGATTGAAAATTGTCATTTGACAGATTAGAAAAGTCGCAATTGCCACAAGCCATCATTTGGGAAGAACCCAAATTCATTAAAGTTTGATTGCGGAGCTCCAACCGCCTAGGACAAGAGTCCCTCCATTTCAATATTTCTACCGTCCTCTTCCCAAGGAGCCTCTATAGCGCGCTTGCACTCTTTGCTCCGCTCCCAGTTGCCTACCCTCTTGGCAGAGGGTTGGGCTGGACTTTGCTGGCCATTAGGACAATTTGGTTCAGCGTGGGTTGATTACCTTTTATCAACAGGATGGATTCTGGTTTGCCCGGCTTGACTCGCAACTTCCTCCTCAGCTTTTCAACGTCAAGTAGGGTGCACTCCGAGAGGTAGTGCTCCGCAGAGCCTGGACCGCTGCCACACCAGCACTCCGCCTCAACGCTAAATTGCATTCGATGAAGATGCGCCGGGAACCTACCATGCCCCGTCGCCAGTTGGGCAATACTGCCACAGATCAATCTCTTTGTCGAGACTTTGGGAAAGAACCTTTTGGTCAGAATTCCATTGGACGAGCCGTCCCATCTATGCTGCCAGAGGACTTGGGCGGAGTCCTTGAGATGTTTGCGAAGGTAGGATTTCGGGACTTTTTGCACCCAGCTTCCTTGCTCTCTTCCTTCAGCTCTAGTTCAAGTCTAGTTCCGTTGCCTCCTTCGCTGCCTCCATCTGCTAGTTCGTTTATTTCTGTCCCCACATGAGCCTTGACCCAATGCAGTTGTATTTTGACTCTATTACTGGAACAAATGTCAATGAGATCCAAAACGGATCGGGCCAGCAAGCTTCTGTTGTCAGAGTTCGCAAGAGTCTCAAGACTTTACTTGCTGTCCGAGTAAATGCCCACCGTAATATTAGAGTAATTGGCGTTAATCCATTCACAAGCTTTTAGGATTGCCGTGAGCTCTGCTTGGTAGACACTGTTTTTAGTGTCCATTCTTCCAAGTTCTTTGTAAATAACCTGTCCGAAGTAACAGGCCAAAAAGGCTCCCCCGACAGCTCCGTTTAAGGCAGAGCCTTCAGTGAAGACCTCGAGCCCGTCGCCTCTTGGCAACCTTGAACCAAACCGTATGCTCTTTCTATCCACGGGATGAGTCATTTCCAGCGCAAGCGGGTGATCGTAGTGGCCGGGCTCAACCACGCTACCATGCAGATCAAGAGTTGGTAGCTTAGCGCCAAAGACAAGGAATTTGATCCATTCTGTCTTGGCTAGAAGGTCAAGCGGGACCAGCCCAGCTATGACTTCCGCTGCTACTGAGGACACGGTCCTGTAGCATCTAGAGATAGTAATTGCACATTCTCAATGGATCTGCCTCAGCCGATCGCAAAAGCCTTTAAGTTTGGTCCGATGGCCCCATGCACCAACACCGTAAAGAGCTACACGGACTATTGCCTTATTGTATATCTCTCGCAGCACTTCTGGCCTGCGGATATAGAGATTTTTAGCTGATGTGGAGATTTTGAGCATCAGTTGGGCTACTCGTACCTTCGTGTGGCGTAGGTGGGGAGTGAAACTGAGATGGGAGTCCCAGATGACTCCCAAATACCTTAATGAATTGACAACTTCTATGTTTCTCCCCTCCATGACCAACGTCGGTGGATCTGACAAACAGTTACTTCTACCAAATGCTATGGGCATGAGTACCGTCTTGGACGGATTGAATCTTAATTTGAACTCATTTGCCCAGCCCGTCATCATTGACAATGCAGTGTTACTGCGAAGTTCCAGCACCTCTCTGGTTTCGCCACTGATAACAAGGATGATATCATCTGCGTATGCCTGAGCATAGCATCCATCTGGCAGAGTCAGCTTGAGAGCTTCGTCTGCAATCATGTTCCAGAGTAAGGGGCCGCTGCAGGAGCCCTGCGGGCAACCTCTCTCTACCTCTCTGGTGACAACCTTGTCTCCGAACGGGTACGAGACTCGTCTTTGACTGAGGTAACTTTTGATTAGCAGAAAGAGATCACTTGGGCACTTAGCACTCTGGAGGAGGCTAAGGACTGAGGGCCACTAAACCGAGTCAAACGCGCCAGCAATGTCGAGAGAGACAACGCAAACCTTGGTTCGCTTTGTTGTCCTAGTTCGGATCTCATCCATCAATTTGTGTGCAGCTATATCGCAGGAATTACCCGATCTAAAGCCGTACTGATTTGGATGGAGAAGACCCCTTGAACTTAGATGAAAGAAGAGTCTTTGTGTCAGGAGCTTGTCGAGAACCTTCCCCAGTGCGGGGAGCAGGCATATTGACACACTGGCTGCAGTACGTTCCTTATTAGGCTTCAAAAGTAAGACCAGTTTTGCGTCTTTCCAGGTCTTCGGAAAGTAGCCTGCTTTTTTGCAGATATTAAAAAAGCTTGCAGAGAAGCATTGGTTCTAGATCATTGACAACTCTGACGAACTCCATAGTGATTCCATCCAGTCCAGGGGTCTTACTGTGCGCTAGGCTTTTTATAACACCCGAGACCTCACGAGCGGTGAAGTCTCTATCCGCACACGGGTTGACGAGAGTGTTACCAAGCCTTCTATGCTTATAGTGGACAGCAGAGTCTGTGAGAGGGTCATCAGTGGGGAAGATAGCTCCGATGATTTGGTTGATAGTATTGCCAAAATCACCGGTAAGGTGCCCCTCACGATCTAAAACTGCACCAATGATTTGCGGAGTACGGTACTTTCCAGCCCCGATGGAGTTTGGGACACCCCATGGAGAGATTTTCCCTGCATTCAAACAGTACCCAGTCCAACTCCGCCTTTTAGCCTCAAAGAGGGCTTTTTTGTAGATTGCTATTTCCCTCTTGAAGATGATATGCCCCTTACATCTCTCCGCTGCAGATCCAGCTCTGACCGCACGTCGCCGGAAGGCCCTGCAGCGAATCCTAAGGGTCGCTAAGTGGGGTGTCCACCAGTGAACTGGTTTCTTCCCCTTCGGCGTTGTCCTCAGTTTACTCGCGCAGGCCTCTTTCAGCTTCTCCGTCAGGTGCTCAACTGCAGAGTCAATTGCAGCTTCGTCTTGAGCATTCTCAAACATTTGCATGAGGTTATCATTTCTAGAAGAAAAGTACTTCGCCGCCTTCCTGAGACGGTGGCGATTGAGGCTGTACCTTTCTTCATGGCGAGCAACCCGGCTCCCCGTGTTGAAGTGGATGGAGTTATGGTGGCTGAGAGGGTTCTCAACAACCTTCCAGGTATGGGTGGCAGCGACTTCCGGCGAAGAAAAGGTGAGGTCAATCCAGCTCTTCCATTCGCCCCGCCTGAAGGTCGGAATTGAGGTGGGATCGTTCCAGATCAGCAGCGCCTTGCTGGTAGCAAAAGATATCACACTTTCGCCCCTATCTAGACGTCGGTGGGAATTTCGCACAGGACCCCAGCTGGGGTGATGCGCATTGAAATCCCCCCCGATTACAATTCCACCCACCACCAACGGGTCAAGCAAGACACCTAATTCCTCCAAGCCCACGCGGAGGCTTATAGCGGGAGAAAAGAAGACTGAGATAGCTGTCAGGACCTCGTCGCCGGCAGTGATTGCCGCTGGCGCAATGCACTTTGAGGTGTGTATCTGCGCAACTGAGCCGGTGATCACAACTGCCGTTTGAGAGTCGCGCTCATGGATCGTTCTCCAGGTCAACGGTAGCCCACAGATTTTGCCGTGTGTGTCCAAGTACGGCTCTTGCAGAAGGAGGATATCAGGCATATCTCCATCCGCTGGGGCCGCCAGTTCTGCAGTGGCGGCCTTGCTCCTGCCTAGGTTGCATTGGGTGAACCTAGGCATACTCCGTTCATTGGGCTACATATTCCTTCGCTTGTTTCAACACCGGGCAACTTTGTGAGAAGGCACTGTGAGATGTTTCATATCTCGTACTCCGTTGCTGATTTGAGCGTCGGCAGTTGACACAATCAGGCTCTCGCTCTAGGCAGTCCTTCAGTGCATGAGCCCTGCCGCAACGTCTGCAAAGAGGTTTTTTGCGACACTTTTTTCTACCATGACCAAATGCCAGGCAGACGTTACATTGGTTTAATTCGATATGTTCCACCACTTTGTGCCGACCCCATCGAAACTTCAGGTACTTTAGTTTCCTCAAGTTGGCCCACTGACGCGGGTCTACCTCGAGGATCCAATCGCACCTCTTCTCTTTAGGGTCGAAACCGCGGTGGAAGCTATATCTAAGTGTCTTGGTAGGGAGATTAAGCTCCGTTTCCAAATTCCTGATCACCTTATTTCGTTCGACTTCATCGTCAATTTATTCCATATCACAGAATTTAATCAGCGGTCTTATGCTGTTGGAGCCGCTCCTCCTAACTGTGATACTCCCCCGGAATACTTCCTGACCCAGAGCTTCCTCGAGCGCGTCGAGGGACTGGAGGTCTTTAAAGAACATGGCGATTCCTCCAGCCCAGGTACTTCTGGCGTCGGCCTTTTTCCCCAGGCCATTGGCCTCAAAAATTCCAGACGAAGGATCGAAACGGTAATCTGGCTTTTGGCGTGTCCCCCTGCGGGCCCACGATAAGCGCCTCCCGAATAAAGGGCCAGGTTTTCTTAGCAGCAGACTCAGGTTTGACCTGGTTGGCTTCAGGACCCTGATGAACGGTCCTGGGTGCTACTTTCTTAACCTTGGCGGGTCCTCTCGGGCAAGGGGTCCCTGACCCAACAGCATCAGCATAACTGACGCCGCCTTCAGGAGTTGGAGCTCTTTCTGTCCTCTTGTTTTGTTGCGGTCTCTCCACCTGCGACTCAAGGCGCGCAAGAGTCTGTGCCTTGTTGGCCTGAGATCCTCCAGAGTTTCCCCCATGTGACTTTGGGCGCTGCAGTCTGAGGAGTAGGGGGCCTACTTTGGTTCAGGGAGGCGGCCGTCGGATGCGAGTGCGTTGCTTCCTGATCATTGGCCCCTTCAACCTGGTGGACAGGGATGGTATTTTCCTTTGACTTCAGCGGTTGTGGTGCGGCAACAACCTGTGTCGAGGAAGTCAAAGGGGAAGAATTTTCGGTGGGGCTGCCTCGAGCGTCATAAGCTTCTTCAGTATTCCCCGTCGGCTGAGGTGCGGCTGCAGCCTATGGCAAGGGGTTGACTGTTTCGGCCTTCGTACTCTGAGCGCCTTTCGTCCCGACTCGCGATCTGGACATGTGGCATTGGCAGCTCTCTGTTTCCTCAGTTTGTGAGATTTGGTCTACCTTCACCGTGTTGGTCCGAATTTTAGGAGGGAAATCGACCCCCGTCAGTTCCGTCATGGTGGCAGAATCTGACTTGGTGGGGATCTTGCCCTTCAAGAGATTGATTTCGCCATGTGCTACTGTCAACTCTTCTTTCATGGCTGCCAGTTCAGCCTTGAGCCGCCTGATAAATCGACTTTCTATTGCGCTCTCTGAGCAAGTATTTCTGATACTTGCTCTGGTACACTTCTGCGAGTGTACCATTTCCACTGGCTTTGTTCTCACTGCAAGATTATCTTCTCTTCCTCAGTCTGCCCTAATTTACGACCTCTTCAAGGTCGGTTTCAGGTACTTCTTCAAGACAGTCCGTATCAACTTCGAGGATCTCGTCTTGTAAATTTTCTGCGTCACTCTCCGACTCGTGCATCTTGCTAGTCTAGAGCGCAACTGATTAAACTAAAAAGAAAAGAAAAATGAATGGATTAGAAACTTTCCAAATCTAAGTCGACTACTAACTGCAATCAGTCACTGTAGAACAGTGTCCAGCCCTGCCACGTGGAGGCTTGCAGCTTGGGGAAGAAATCAACTGTTTTGAAAATTTTAGCAGATTAGAAATTTTACCGCTTTTATCGCTTGTTCGCTGTCGGGGGCAGAGCGTATCCTACACCCCCCTCCTAGATAGTAGAAACACAAACGAACAAAAATCACCCGACCCCTAGGGCCATAGTAGATAGGGACAGATGAGACCATGCACCCGGCCGATTCGCAAGCGAATTTACAACCTGGTTAAAGATGTTAAAGGGGTGCAGGAAGAGAACCATCCACCACCCAGCGGAACCACGGCCGGGGGAGCGGGCCCCGAAGAGCTCGCTGGTCAGAAGACCCTCACTTTATTGAAAGCAATTAAAATATTGTTACATGTTTTCGGGCAAAGCCCCCAGAGCAAAGGGCATTGCCCACCTGGAATAAAAATATTTCTATAAAACATGTCTTCTATCTTGAAAAGAATTAAGGGCAAAAGCCCACCTAAAATGTAAATTACATAAACACAATAAAATCACAAATATATAATACATAAAAAGAACAGACGAACAAACAAAACAAAGCACAACATAAGAGCTATAATACAGGTAAGGTTGTATAAACAATGTAACACCAAAGACTCTCTTCAAAGTACGCCGGTGACACAATCACCGAAGAAGAAAAACCCATCTCAAAGGATCTTCATGACAGACATTATGGAACGGCCAGGGGATGGAAAGAGAAAGAAAATAAGATATTGGCAGCCAGATTGAACCAAAGAATTAAAATGTGCTGAAAATAAAAGAATATCTTTCGCTTAAATCGTTATAGATTAATTTAAGTTTATTAATGTAAAATTTGGAATTGTCAATCCTTCTGTAGTACTGTAGGGGAGTCTCCCCCTGGTCTAAAAGTCACCAGATGTCACCAAGGTGATATAAGTGATATCACCATATCACTATGGTCACATGCAGACTGAATTGGTCACTTCTGGTGATGTCAGCATATCACCAAGTCACCATATAACCTGATGTAGTCACTTTTGGTCATATTGGAAAGTCACCATGGTCACAAGCTATGGTGACATGGTTACTTCTGCTGATATCACCTTAGCTGTTTGGTCACATGAATATTATGGTCATATTTAGATTGAACTTGATAGTGATGTGACTAAACTGTCACTCTATTATGACCAAATCTGTGATATCACCTAAGATGTTTGGTCACATTTGTATTATGGTCATATTCAGATTGAACTTGACAGTGACATGACTAAAATACTATTGTAAAATGACCACATTATAATGTTGGTCACTTTACTTTTGTACAATATGACCATTTTGTAGCGATATGCATAAGTCCCTTATATGAATAAAATATTAAACTTATGCCTTAATACTCCATTGCTTGAAATACTTGCAAGTAATGCACATTTGCATTTTTGTTCTAAATTAAACCTTATTCATTTTTGTTAATTTATTATTAACTTTATCATTTTGTAATTATTTGTACCATAATCTATTATATTACTGTCATTATTTGTGTATTTATTTGGTGGTTAAAAACTGAAATAAACTAATACCAAGGAATTCCTTGATCAATTCTGGTAATATCACCTTAGCTAATTGGTCACATCAACCATGGTTATATATGATCACATTCATATATAGGAATTTATGAAACATATGTTGATTGACATCTATTTATATATTATTTGTTGCTAAAATTTACCTGTGTATAATCTTTTTTTGTGAAACTATGTCATACGACATATTTTTTTTGCATTTAACAATTATGCCGAATTAAGCAATGTAATCCACATTTCATTAAATGAATTTACTAAATTTTTATTTCACTTATCTACTGCTATTTATTCATTCAAACCAATATATAAGGACCGATTAAAACTATTTGAGATTTCATGAAAATTCACAAATGATTGCATTTTATTTTGTAATTGAAAGTTAACCAATTAAATTATTTATATGTTGCTTCTAAGTTAACATACAATTTATGAAACAAACAATTCATTTTTTTAAATTGCAAATAATATAAAGAAGAATGCACGTATACAAGTTTCGTACAACGGGAATTTTTTGTTAAATTTTGGCTAAATTAAAATTACATGTGCAAGTTAGGCTTAACTTTAATAGGCTTATAGTATTTGGCGATTGTTGGCTTTTTTACAATGTGATGGGACTCGTCGCATAACGAATATTCTAGTATAAGAGTTCTTGCAAAATATCTGTTGAACAACTTGTAAATTGTTATATCTATAATTGTTTTCGTCATCAAAAATCAAGCTATCGGCCAAATTTCAATCTGGTTTTATATATGGCAAAATGAGATTTGGTCACAACACATTATCATGAGAATCCTGTCCTGGTATTGGGCGAATATTTCATAGAAAATGTATCTTCTAAATAAAAATATTTAAGAACGAATAACTCCTTTATAATTATGTTTTATCACACAAAAAATATTTGTGTTTTTGGTTCTAGTTTCAATTACAAATTCAAATCTATTTCTGATTGTTTTTATAGTCACGTGTACGGCAATGACAATAAAAATACTTTTTTTTTCACATTTGTAGAGAAGGAAATTGTTATTAATTTATGCAGAATTACAAAACATCGTTATCTTGAGGCCGAAAAATTTTATTGGCATAAAACGTGTTTTAATAAAAATCGGAAAAGGGATATTACTTTTTAAGTGCTTCATAAGGTATAGCTTTAAAAACATGTAATCGTAGTTGGAAATTGTAAAGAAATATTTAATCGTTAAAAACCTCTGAAATACTACTATTTACTCGCTGATAGCAGATCACGCTATCGAACCCTATAGCAATGTATTGTAACTAATACGTTTTTAAAGTAAAAATTAGAAATAATCTTGACCTTGTAATAATCTGATCGAACTTGTTCATCAATAAATAAGGGAAAGAAGATTGCGATATAACCCATTTTTGTAGTTTTTATTTTTTAATTGGATTCTAAACCCGGTACTTGTCGTAATAAACAAAACATAGTGCTCTCAAGCAAACCAAACCCTTGCAAAAAATTATTTCTTCGCTCGTTTATGTTATACAGTATATTTTAATATACAATTTAACTGAAAACAGCTCTAACAATATTTAGAGCAAAAAATAAATAAAAGTTTTAGCCATAAATCCTTACATAATTTCAAAATATTCTTGATAAAAACTGTTGTCCTATTCCTTAACTGTAACCGTCGTAATTCGTAATGTATTATTTGACGTTAAAGCACGTTGAAGAAATTTAAATCTTAATTTGTTTACTTTTTAATGTTTAAATCAAACAAAGGATTAAAAGAAGATAAACTAGGTAAGTTCTTGTTTTATTTTGTTCACTATTTTTTATTGTTTGTAGATGGTTTTTTTCAACTCTTATCTGATCAACGTAAGCGAGTAAGCATGGTTCATTCAGGCATGTTTACATTTATTTTACAGGACTGCATTTCAAAGTACAGTTTACTTTGTTATTCAACTATCTAGCAATAAAAACTGAGTAAATAGAGCATGAGTTAATAAAATTAATTTATGATTTCGTATTCAAAAGTTAATCACTGAAAATAAATCTGGTCAGGCTACATAAGTGTGCAAAGCGATTGTGTTAAATGTACCAGAATGTTGACATTCATTTTAAATTTTCCCATCAATTAACATTTCTTTTTTATTAATTTTTGTGGATATTAGTTGTTAAATAATTTTCTATGAAATTGATTAACTATCATTGTTTCTTTAAACATAAAATTAAGTTGTTAAAAGAATCAATTAGTTAAATTTAAAAGTTGCATTAAATTAAAGGATGTATTAAAGAAATGGAATTATTTTTGAATATCATATTGTTAGTTGAATGACCAAACCACGAATGTGCAGATCTTAGGGATTTACGGTTTTTGAGAAACAAAACCGCAACATGGCTCAACCAGTTCTTTTTTTCCTTCAGTTTTAAATGGGGCCAGTTAAAAGTAACTAAAAACTGGCTGTAGTTGTTAAACAATTCTGGCTGCCTATTTAGGTTAGGTTTGAATTATTGGATCACTACAGCTACAAGATAGTGGTATTGGTGACGGGCATCGTAATTTAGGTTTAGGACCACAATTATGTAAGAAGTAAACACCTGAGTGTAGGTGTCACACAACACATCTTTTCATGGCGACATTGTGCACAGAGGCAGGACTTTGGAGCATTAATTATGTAGTATACTAACGTGTGCTAAGATATGTACTATGCTAGAGCTTTGGCGACGGGAGTCACAATTTAGAACAGGGGTTCCCATCTTTTTGCACCTGCGTACCACTTACCTTTTTTAAAAAATTTGGCGTACCACCAGACCTAAATATTTTAATAAACGTATAATATTTACGCTTCAAAAAATGTTCAAAGGGTTTTTTTTAGTAAAATTCCTGAGAAAACTTCGTATTTAAAGGTTAGATATTTGTTTATTTATAACATGCTTATAATAAAGAAGAAATAAAAAGAATAAATTGTATTAATTTACAGTTTTGTTTATTGTCCATATGTCTAAATACATACAAATGAAATGGTACAAACTTAGCAAAATCCTGTGCGGAAGTTAATTAAAGATTTCTATTTAAAATAATGTTATTGTTTAAAATAATGAGTAATATGTTTGCTTACTCACATACATACAGAAGCTATTGATAGCATCATAATGCTCGCATCACTCACAAGTACCACCTGAAATATTTAATATTCTTGCGTACCACCAGTGGTACATGTACCACCGGTTGGGAACCCCTGATTTAGAATATGTAACGAACCGATAACGATTTCTTACTTAAAATATCTCGAAGGCATTTACGAATGCTTCCAGAAAGAACACAAAAACGTGTTATCAGATGGAATAATTTATATTAAAAGTTAAGCCGGTTTTTAATTAAAAAAAAAAACACTTCATGTGCTCCTTCCTGAAGATTTTATTGCCGCGTAGTGTTTGTAGAATAGCAGCACTGTGTTAGAAGAAACAGAATGCCGACGCCATAATCCATTGGATTATTTTCCTACATTAAATCTTTCCTTCACTTTCATGGTGTCGGCTCATCACTTTACTGTAGTTCTTAATTAAGACGCCTGTTGTCAACTGCGGTTGTGTGGCTCTGGTGCGAGGATGATGAAAGCTAACAATAACCTTCAGTTAAGCTATATTTGTGTTGCATATTTTTGTTTTTGCACATTCGTGGTCTGTCATAATTGACGATATCAGTTGTATTTTTTTACTTGCTTTGTACTTACATGCTTTGTACTACACATGTTCTTTTTTCACTTTTTTTCCAGTTAGTTTTTTTTCAATAACAAAACATTGTGTTATTTTAAAAATGAGTTAGATGGGAGTCACTCAGATGAATGCCCTATCTAATTTGTTGAAAAAATTTCAAAATTCTCGTCCGGGGAACTGTAGTTAATCTGGCAATTGTACCACAACTAGTCAGACTGGCTCTTCATCAGAAACACAAAGTTCAACAACTGAGTGGGTAACTCAGAAAGAAACTTTAGGTAAGAGACTAAAGGCTAAAGGTAAGAAACTTTATTTGAAATAAATATTTGAAGAAAGTTTATTATTGTATTATAAATTAGTTTGATGTCACAATACATAGCACAATGTAATTACTTGATAGTTCATTATGTGTATGTACTTTTGCAAACCTACTTGTTTTTCGTTAAGAATTTCAGTGAATATTATCGTAACAGATAAGTAGGCTGTTTTAGTTATTTTAGAAGTTCTTGTCTTGAATCTTACTTTAGAAATTGTATTAAGGGGAGATGAGACCAGTAGTCAGGTCTCAAAACCGAACGCTTCTCTCTGTGTTAATCCAACGGAAAAAATAATTTTTGGTTCTGAATTACACAGGCTGTATTTGTATAATATATTTTTACAAACAGTTTGTTTTATATAATAATGTAGCTTGCTTAAATGTCCCTATAATTCCACTTTTTGAAATTAGTTTGAATATTTTTATGATTTGAATATATAATTTTACAATTAAATATTTGAACCAATATAAAGAGAAACGGAATTATAGAGACCTTTAAGACAGCTGCATTTATCATATAAAAAATACTGCTTCCCTATTGGATTTAACACAGAGAGAAGCGTTTAGTTTGAGGACCTGACTTTCGGTCCAATGGAGAATTATCACATGTTTTAAATTTTGTTAAAAATGGGTTAATTTTGTAGATTAAGATGTCTGGAGTCCAAAAATGTCATTAAAATTTTTTTTTAACGAAATATTTTCCGAGTTATTCAAATTTGAAAAAAACCAGAGCCGCGGCGCAATCAAGGAACGTCGTGACGTAGAAAGGTCTTCTCGTTTCTCCTCCCTACGGAACCACTTGAAAACAGCGCAGCGAAATCGCACGTGCGTTGATTTTTGTATTATTTTGAGTTTTTAAAATATTTTTCTCCAATGGCTGTTTCAACCAAAGCACAAAGAGATATTTTGCCAAACATTTCCGATTATATGATAATCATTTTTTTCAAAGAAATTTTGGATTTTTTGTCAGCTGAAATGAAAGGTATCAAAGCTGAAAAGTAAGATGTTTCAAAGATATTTAGTCAATTTATTGTTTTATAGGAAATAAAAAAAATATTACATATAGCAATAGCATAAATATGTTTTCTGACTATATATTTTAAGAATAAAGTTTATATGATATTTATGTTATAGTAAAAGTCTGATAAAAAAACCTTATTTTTAAAATCAAAACTAGGTATTCCTACTAGTACATAATTCTTTTTCTCTATAGCTAGTTACATGCTTAACTATTTAAAAATATATTTAAGAGGGGGATATAAAATATATTTATTTAAATATATTTTTAATTAATATATATTTTTAATATATATTTTAATATATTTATTTAAATATATTTGGGGGCTCAGTACCATAAAATCGGTGAAAAAATCGAAACAAAAATTATTGGCTTAAAATACTATAACAATCTTTATTAATAATGTCACAAAGTATCAAGACGATTGGAAAAATATTTTTGACATTAAAAGCCATTTTAATGTCATGGCTTCGTAAGGAAATGGGTTAACAACAAAAACTTTATACGCGTTTTTCTCAGAACTTGATTTTTTGAACTTCGATGTACCTTTTCTCAAAAACTATGCTATGTTTTCTCGTAAAATTTTTTATATGATGTAATACATAGTACAAGATTAACCGGAGGTTATAAATTTTAATGAAACTTAAGTGAAAAAAAAAGTTATGCGGCAAAAAAGTGAAAATTTTCATGATTTTTTGGTACTTTAAAACTTATTTTATTTTAAAAAATCTAACAGCCTCAGATTAATGTATAAGGTTGGTATAACACACGCAGAAAATTTTAAGATGATCTGATCAGTAGTTATTGTGAAAAGGTACATTGCAATTGGCCAATTTAACATTACCGATATACAACGTACCGAACCCCCTTAACGGGGATATTTAGTTAAATTAGAAGTTATTGTCGCATTAAAAATTAATGTTTAAACGTAAATTTTTGTTACCTTACCAGATAACTTGAGTAGTATACTTGAGTAGTCTACTAATATAAGACTTCTATTTTAATGTTCTGTACAGTATAAGTCTACATTAGAATGTATAACTATATAGAAGTGATTGTTCTATTAAAGATGAATATTATTAGTTTTAAATTAAAAACCTTTATTTGTTTTTAGAACCTCACCAAAACTAAATAGTACTTCAATACCGTAAAATGGGGTGAATAGCAACAGTGGGGTGAATAGAAACGAAACTTCTGAAAAAATTCAACATTATGTAATAGGGGGTTAAAGTAAAGCAGACAGGGATATTTTTTTTTTATGAGATGGAAATAAGGTAAGATTTAAGGGAAATGTGATTTTGTGTGGTTGGCAATACTGAGATTCAGATTCAGTGGTGTGACAAAGCAACTTCTGTTTCAGCCGATTTTCATCGTTTTCCAAACTTTACATGTAAGTACCATACCTCATCACCTCACATGTTTGAATTGTACTATTTTTTATACCTTGTATACCTGTAGAAGATATCACATTGTTTAATATAGTGTAAACAAAACCATTTCTTTGTTTCAATTTTTGTTTTAGGTTATGATCCATATTTTGAATCTGTGGGGTGAATAGAAACACATTATTTTGCTGTTTCTATTCACCCCACAAATCGTAAAGTTTTTATTTTGTGTTTATTTTCCAATGTCACAGCTGAAAGACAATTAAATATATAATATACAACCAATAGTTATCCAATTGAGGAATATTAGTTGGCACAAGCTATAATGTGACCGTTTTCTTTCAGCATGCCAAGGAGTTACAAACGATTAAAACCGAACAAAGTACAAGATCCAGAGGTTATTAAGGCAGCTGTTGAAGACATAACTAATGGCCTTAGCCTTCGAAACGCAGCGGCAAAATATGACATCCATTATAGTGTCCTCTACAGACATTTGAAAAAAGGTGATCAAATTAAGAAAAAAGGAGGGCAAACCGCTTTAACAGAAGAAGAGGAAAAAACTTTGGCGAGTAGACTTATTATTTGTGCTGACTGGGGCTACCCAATTGATTCGTGGACTCTGCGAATTTTGGTCAAAGAATCGCTTGACCGCCAAGGTAGAACCATAAAAAAATTCAAAGACAACTTTCCTGGCCGTGATTTTGTCTATTCTTTTTTGAATAGACATAAGGCTGACTTGTCACAAAGGTTATGCCAAAACATTAAACGGGTCAGAGCAGGTGTCTCCCCAGAAACGATCAATGAGTACTTTGACAGACTAGAAGCAGAGCTCAGAGACGTTCCTTCATCAAACATTATTAATTATGATGAAACGAACCTTTCTGATGATCCTGGAAAACATAAAGTAATAACTAAGCGTGGATGTAAGTACCCAGAAAGGGTGATGAACTCAACCAAATGCTCCATTTCTGTCATGTTTTCAGCTGCTGGTGATGGTCACCTCTTACCCCCATATGTAGTCTATAAATCTTTACACTTGTATGAAAGTTGGAGAGAAGGAGGCCCTGATGGGTCCAGATACAATAGGACCAAAAGTGGTTGGTTCGACAACTTTTGTTTTTCTGATTATGTTGAAACCATAGCCCTTCCTTATCTTAGACGTTTACCTGGCAAAAAGTACATGATTGGAGACAACTTATCTAGCCACTTGTCCTTGGATCTCATTAAAAAATGTGCAGAAAATGATGTCCACTTTATATTTTTACCAGCAAACTCCACGCACCTCACTCAACCATTAGACGTGGCATTCTTTCGCCCTCTCAAAATGGCATGGCGTTCAATCCTTCTAGATTGGAAAAAAGGACCCGGCAAGAATGAAGCTACCATTCAAAAGAGCAAGTTTCCTAGTTTGCTAAAGAAACTGTGTGAATCATGCAAATCGGAAAATGTAATTTCTGGCTTTAGAAAATGTGGTATTGTGCCCCTAAATCGGAAGGAAGTACTAAAGATGCTACCCTCCTCAGATTTGTCTATTGAATCAACCCAATCCTCAAGAGCCACAACACCAGCACTATCTCCTGTTGCTGCTATTGATGCTTCCTTCAAGGAACTATTAACAGCTCTAAGACACACAGAAACAGTTCCAGCTCGAAAAAAGCGAGTGAAAGTAGATGTTGGTCCAGGAAAAAGTGTTTCTGTGGCAGATTTTCCACCGGATCCAGATCAGGCTGGACCTAGCACATCTGTTGCTGGTACAAGCACTGACAATGATAATTCCACAGGTACCAGAAAACAAAGTGTAAGTGCCAGGAAAAAGAAAAAGAAAAAACTCGATTCAGAATCATCACCAGAAGATTCGGACTATTCTGTGCAAGACAGTGACTCAGATCTCACATTATCCGATTCTTCTGCAAATGCCGAACTTTCAAAAGAACTTGACAGATTAATCCAACCTGACGATTTTGTAATCGTGAAGGTATATGGAAAAACTAAAAATGTATTTAGAATGTATGTCTCCAAAGTCACAGACTTTCAAGATGACGGTTATGTTGGACTGTTTTGCAAGAAAACCCTCAGCAGTAGTATGTTTTCCTTGACTGATGAAGAATCATTTTTCTCCAAGGATGATGTAATTAAAAAATTGATGCCAGTTGTTCAAACCTCAAAGTCTGCTTCTCGCTGGAAAGACAAAATCTGTTTTCAGGATGACTTAAGTGCCTTCATAATTTATTAGACTAAACTTTGTATTCTCACTTTTGTTCTTTTTGTTTTTGGGTATCGGTTACGATATATTGTAATTAAATTTTTTGCTCTGATTACCACTCGTTTGTGTTTCTATCCATCCCTTAACAATACTTACTGTTTCTATTGCCCCAACAAACTCTGAAATAGAAACAGACGTGAAAAACAATGCCTGCCTGTTTCTATTGACCCCGCTCGATGGGGTGTATAGAAACAGCATGTTTTCAATTTTTTTAAATTTTACCTTGCCATAAAAAGAAAATATGAAGCTGCAGGCTTGTAGAGGACGGGAAGACCCATAAACCGAGGTAGGTCTCAATTCAATATCTCTTATAGTACTTTTGATATTTAAACTTGAAGTTCAAAACTGTTGCTATTCACCCCATTCTACGGTACTAATCACCAACTTTGATATTTCTGTTTCAATACTACATTCCAAAGGTACGAGGCCAAAGGAACGCTCTTTTTGGGATCTCTTTTCATAGCTCTGCACCATTTCAGTCTTTTTTATTCCTCGGTACATTTAGAAATAGTTTGTCAGGAGTATAATATGGGAAGTATTTCCACACATCGGCACAATACAGTACTTTTTAGAAGCCTTAATATTATAAAAATAAGCTTTGAAGAAAGGATATAAGAGAAGCGAAAAATCGAATGCAGCAAAAGCTGCGTTCGCTTCTTCTCGGTGGGAGAAGACCTTACTACGTCATATCACGTGACTCTCTGTATCGAATGAAAACCGAAACTGCTCTTTTATTAATTTAAATTAAAAGCAAAATATGAATCTGTAAGAAGAATGAATACATTTTTTATGGGTTTTAAGTCATTTAGAATCATTTAAAAACAAGAAAAAAAATGTGATAATTGTCCATTCCCCCTTAACTTATTGTGTTCTAAAATGTATGTGATGCTTGAAATATGTTGTTAATTAGGGGGTTGCACTGCAAAACACCAATGTAAAAGCACATTTTCATCACAACACTATTTTAGAAACACATCCCTGGTCAGCAACACTTTTCAAACATATTCAGATAACTATCGCAGCACAATAAAGTGTTGTAATTATGTTTCTTATATAGTGTTCTAGCTAACAACGGCAAAAAGTTTTGTTAATTTGAGGACAAAAAGTGTTCTTAAATGTGTTTATTATGTGCAAATATTGTGTGTGAGTATTTGCAGTGCAGTATTGATTTGTATGGATATCAATATAGATCAGTGGAGATCTCTCTCTATATTGATATCAATAGAGGATAGCTGTATGTGGAAATGGCCCACTGGTGTCAATACAAGTCAGTAGAGATTTGTATTGGTTATATCAAAAGAGATCTATATTAATATCAAACAGCTCGATCAGAAACATGGTATTTAACATTGTATTTAACATTGTATTAGGTGATAAATTCAGAGTTGCACAGTACTATTAGTGTAGTTACTATTATTACTATATAATTGTAATATTACTATTTTTATTACTATTGTATCACTCTTACGATTATCAGAGGAATAATCATACTCAATTATGATTACCAAGAATATCAACTTCAAAACCATTAATCATAATAGATTAACAATTATGATTACTCCAGTCTGGTGTGAACAAAATATTTGTTTCTTTTAACAAAAAGCTGCCTACACACAACTTTTTTTGCAATTTGAAGATGATGGATCATCTGAATACTACGTTTTAAAGCTTATCCTGATATTTATGTGGCCATGCATCAATCACGTGATCATGTTGTATGCTATTCAAAGCACACTAGTCCTATTTTTTGCCTGGGAGATTTTTATCCTTGTTATCTTGGTGATATTACTGAGCTGACACGACCATAGTGATTTTTTGGATCTATGGGATGTCACATGACCATGGTGATAACTATAACTACCAATGTGACATGACCATGGTGATTTTTTGGACGACCTATCTGATATGACCATGCTGATATGACCAATACTTCAGGTGACATGACCATGGTCATGTCACACAGGTCGTCCAAAAAATCACCATGGTATTTTTTTTTCGTCACCTTGGTGACATGACCATGGTGATTTTTTTTCGTCACCTTGGTGACATGACCATGGTGATTTTTTTCGTCACCTTGGTGACATGACCATGGTGATTTTTTGGACGACCTATCTGATATGACCATGCTGATATGACCATGCTGATATGACCAATACATCAGGTGACATGACCATGGTCATGTCACACAGGTCGTCCAAAAAATCACCATGGTCATTTTTTTTTTCGTCACCTTGGTGACTTTTAGACCAGGGCCACCGTCCTCATCTTGATATAGGTCTTGATCATGCTACATTTGATCATAATAAAATGTTCAGGGGAGCCGATTGCCCCACAATCAGAGATTTGAACCTCTTTTGCCTATATCCTTGAGGAAGGTGGGAAAACTCCCCTTGCCTGTAATGAAATAGATGATAACTGGGTTCTTGAAAGCTAGTTTGAATGAAATCTTATTGCATATGTTGTAAGTGTACCGGCCTTATCTGCAGAGTCCCAATCCGACTGCCATCTATTAGTTAAATTATCCCTCAAGGTTTTCTCAATGTAAGAGATGGGAAGTCTAGCGTTTAGTTTATTATTTGAGGTCTCAGCAGCCGCCCCGGCCAGTGCGTCGGCGACCTCGTTACCGAAAATCCCGATATGCGCTTTTACCCAGTACAAGTTAATTGGTCTGGGATAAACTGCTTTACATGTTTGAAAAATTTGTAGGATAATTGGAGATTTCGGATAGAGGCCAGCAGACGCAGCAACCGAGGACAGACTGTCAGAGAAAATATCTATTGACGTGTATGTTGTGTTTTGAAACCATTGTAAAACTTTAAGGATTGCATAGGCCTCGGCCTGAAAGACTGTGTTATTATCATTGAGGCGGCACATCTCGGTCCAGACCATCGAGGCATTATCAAAAACAACAATACCCAGTCCCACTCCATAGTCCGATTTGCTCCCGTCGTTAACGGCGCAAACCTCCGACGGGATTCTAGGTTCAAAGTTTAGGTTAGAGATCGGGTCTGTAGAGTCAATGTTGTACTTCAAATTTCTAGCCTCTAAATCATGGACCGAGACGTATCGCCTGTCAAGATAAATCGATTTACCATGATATTTCAGAGAAAAAAAATTAACCAGGTTCTCAATTTTTAGTACGATGGGGGGAACTCCAGAGAGGGTATATAGAGCCACATTGGAGACGGATTTATAGCATTTAAGTATTTTAACCAGACACTGTCTCTGAATGGACCTAAGCCTCCTAATTCCATGGCAATTAAGTTTTGGGTACCAGACCCCACAGGCACATGTAAGGCGGGGCTCAATAACAGTTTCGTACCAGATTTTTATCTGTTCTGAGGAAACGCCCCAATACTTATTTCCAAGCCTGCGGAGTCTGGTATTGTAGGAGACGACGCTCTCGCCCAGGTATTCGAGGTGAGGTGTGAATGTTAGTCTTTCATCTATTATAATACCCAGATATTTAAGTTGATGTACAAATCTAAGGTTTCTATTATAAAGTTTGAATTGTGGGAAACGGCTATTTAAATCGCCGTTAATCATAAGAGCTTTGGTTTTGTTGTAGGAAATATTAAGGCCACGATCCGAACTTTTATTCCGAAAAATAGATATGGAAATTTTGCATTTGCCTCCAGGGAGACCCTGCTCCCACCCGAGACCAGCATGCAAAAGTCATCTGCATAAGCATAGATCTCACTATCAAGTCTACCGGTGAACTCATCAAGCAGATCGTTTGCAATGAGAATCCAGAGGGTGGGACCAAGACATGATCCCTGGGGGCATCCTCTATCTATCCCGAACGAGCGCCTCGTCTCACCTATTGTAATGCATATTTTTCTATTACTGAGATAGCTTTTAAGGATATTAGTTAAGGGTACAATGGAGTTTAAAAGTAGTTTTTTTTAATTTTACAGTTAGAAGTCCAATTTTATATCCACTGTACAATATCTTAAGTAGGAATTTAAATATAAATTATTTAAAAAAAATATTGAAAAAATTTTAAGATTTAATTTTTAAGTGTCAAATTTTAATTTTTTTAAAAATGCTCCCTGCGTCTTAATTTTTTAAAAAATTTATATTTTTTAACAGTTTTATGTAATTTGAATGTACTTCATTGAAAATTGGATACATTAACAATCATATAAAGTTTACTTTTGAGTAAAATAATGTTTAAATACCATTTTTTTTCAAAAAACACATAAAAAATATAAAAAATCTTCAAAAAATTAAATTTTAAGCTAAATATTCAATAAATCCTCAGTATCATATCCAATTTATAATGCGATATACATGAGGAAATCATAATTGTTTGGTTTGGTTTGAATTAACGTCGCACTAGAGCTACACGAGGGCTATTGGCGACGGGCGTCGTATTTTAGAACCACAGTCAAGTGACGAGCCAACACCTGAATAGGCACCCAACGCAACCGTTAAGGGCGACATCGTACGCAGCGTTAGGACTTTGAAGGATATTTAACGTGAACTCCCTTACACGGGGTATTATTCGTCGGACATTTTTGGCTGCACGGGCCGTTTATAGGTCGGCAGCTATTTTTGGCGATGCCCGGACCCGAACCTGGGACCTTCCGCATGCTAAGCGAGTGCTTAACCCTTTCAGTCCCAAAAATTTACTACACTACAGAAACATCTGATATTCACAAAATAAGCTTATTTTAGGTCAAATATACGAATTCCATAAGAAAAAAAAATCAATTTAAATTTTTTATAATGTTTTTGAAGCAATGCCAAAATTCTTTAACTGTGGAAAACAACAAAATAAAAAAATATATATTACCTAAAAACACTTCGAGTTATATATTTTAAGGTATCTGACCATATTATTAAAAAAAATTTAGTAATTATTTTAACCGAAATAGTTTAAATTGTGTTTTAAATATGTGGAACTGAAGTGAACTTATCAAAAATCAGGAGAAACGCTTGTTGACTATTTTCTAAATAAAAAAAATCGTAGTTCTGACTTCTTTTGAGATTAAAGTAAAATTTTGTCTGATAGAACAAAGTGTGAAGAATCGAATGATGTGTGTTTGGATGTCATAGCGGGACATAAACATTTTGAAAAAAATATTGAAAGTGATGATGCCAAATGGCATCACTGGGACTGAAAGGGTTAACCGACTGGGCTCCCCAGCCCCGAAATCATAATTGTAATATCTAAGAAATAAATTAAAAATTGATGCGCAGGGAACATTTCGAAATTTACAAAACAACAATTTTTTAGTATAGGAGATAAACTACTTTTCATTCGAATCATAAAAATGTCATTATTTTCACATAAAAAAAATAAGTAAAATATGATGTAGTATTAAAAAATAGTTATTTATAGTGTTGTTCAGCTGTTACCAACCATCATACAGATAATAATTATTAAAAAAAATTAGGTATTGTAATATAAAAGTTTCAAAACCATTAAGATAAAGTTCTACAGTTGGTCAGGAAAAAGTTTTAGAATATGTAAATTAATGTTACTAAATTATTCATAGTTTAGTGCAAAAAAGGGTTGACTCTTGGCAGACAAACAGACTTTTTATCAGAGAAATATTAATTAGTTGAACAATTAAACCTAATTAAAACTTAAAATTTGATAATATTTGTTCACTATTTTGTGGGGTTCGTTGGTCTACTGCAAGATTCTACTGTATTGCAAATATGAATATTTTATTTCAACACAATAAGTACTGAATTAATCAGCAATGCCAGCTCCATAGACATTTCCTTCTTTTTTTCAATTTTTTTTAGAGTTGCTATTTTTTTGTACTTTTTTGCGTTTCTTGCTTGTTTGTAAGCAGCCGTACTTTTTCTTTTATTTTGTTGTACCCGTCGATTGTCTTGATTTTGGCCCAAGTTCAAAGAGTTATCATTTAAACCCTCGTCTTGTAGCTGTAAAGCACCAACATGACCTAAATTATGTTCACTCACAGCAGAAGTGACAGCCAATTCCAGTCTTTTCTTCGAAACGAAGACCTCTTTTGGGCATTTTCTCCAAATACAACTGTGCAAACTCTCATTTATATTTTGAGTCTTTGCTGATATGCAGCGAGACAAAATTTCATCCGAGGCCAGACGTTGGTATGCAGGTAGAATCTTCTCTACGACTAATTTCGACAAGGTCACTTTCATTTTTCTATGGCTTGGCGGCTTTCGACCTAAGGCCATAGCTTTCTGGAAAAAGCACCACGATGTTTCTCCAACAGGACACTTTGTGTGCTGGGGCTTAGTGTCAGTGGACATACAGTGGTATAAACTGGCAAATATAGCCGTCTTCATTCTATGTATGTCCGGAGCATTTTCTTTGATTGCCTTCCTGTAGTAGCTCTGAAGTTTCTTCATGACCACTGCAGTCAAACTGCCCTTTCTTTTCCCCCCAAGAGTGACTTTTTTCACCTTCCACTCGGCCACTATTTTGCGTAGAGCAGTCCCTAGTCTTTTGGCAACATGGTTAATGCATTCTTCTTTTTGGAGCACTATATTATTCCCATATACCTTCTCGGTAGTAAGGGTGGTGAACGCTTTGGAGTCTCCATCCGATATCACTTTGGTATAGCGCATGTTGCATTCTTTTACAGAGCGCTTCCACAAAATCAATGCAGCCTCAACTTCCATGCTACCTGGCGAACCATCATGATTAATTTGGCAATCAGCTTCATGGCCTTCTTTCCATATAGTGTATTCAGCACTACCTTCACCAAGGTCTCGAGCAGCAATCGTGCAGACATGGCAGTACTTGGATAGAACTTCAAAATCTACAACGAGGTCAGTGAGCAAATCTATCACACAACATACTCCCAAGTTTGATGTGTATCCCCTTTTCTGCCAACTGCCATCAAAGGATACGCTGATGTCCAGAATGGCACCTTCAATCAAGTGTCTTTATGTGCTTTCAAGTTGGCTTTCCGAACGGTTTCTCTTGATATGTTGAGCATCTTGCTCTTCACAGCATCATTTTGAGCATACAGATTGTCTAAACACTTAGCAAATGTCTTACTGTCCATGGCTTGTGTACCGAGAACCATAGAAAATGTTTGTAATGCTGCATGGCCTCTGCCAATAGCTAAAAAAGCACTGGCAATTTTGTTATTGATCGAGAAAGATTTGGTTTCGGTTTCCCTTTCACTCGTAAAACTACTTCCGAAACTTTGTCACATCGTTTGCACATTAGTTCAACTTTTGTAGAAAATCCATAGGACTGGTGTTCAACAATTTCCAGTGCATTTATTGCACCACATTCATTGCACAAAACATTTTTTAGAAGGTCACTCCACATCTCTCTGCTGATAATGCAGAATTTTGAAGTTTTGGCATCTCGAATAGCCGGGTCGAATCGCTGGTTTCTCGAATCACCTGGCAGTGAAGACACATCCGAAGGCAAAAATCTTTTTCTTGAATTTTCTATTTGTGCTCTTCTTCGTTTATTCATTCTTCCTTTTGGCTTGTGCCAACGAGAACTTGTAGCATCCATGACAACAGATGAAAACCAGCAAAAGTAATTTTGAAAAATTTTTAGAGCAGGATCACGTTTTGAAGCTTTTGAAAAACATGGAGCAGCAAAAATAACAACAAGCTACAGAAAACAGTCACAAACACAGTTAGTAACCGCGAAAGATCTAAAAATCAAATAATTCAAGGCTGCTTGATAGTTGTCATGAGTTCGCAAATAGTGACGTTTTGAGCTGTAAAAAAAGTGTAAACAAGGTGGGCGTGGCTGCTTTAAAACGCAAATAACTTTTGAAAAAATGAACAAAACTTGAAATTTTTTATTGCAAAGCCTGGCAAATGATGTATTTAAACATTCTAGGCAAAAAAAGAAATATTGTTATTTTGGTCATTTTTACTGATTTTCAAACTCGATTGTACCCTTAAGTATCTATTAATATTGAGATTTGTGATTTTGTCCTTGAGGAGGCACCAGACAAGAGTAGATAGGGACAGCTGAGGCCGTACACCCAGCTGATCCGCAAGCGGATTTACAACTAATAAAAAGATGGTGTTGGGTGCAGGAAAAGTCCATCCGCCACCCAGCGGAACCATAGCCAGCAGAGCGAGCCCAGAAGAGCCCGCGGGGTCGAAGACCCTCACTTTATTTAAAATCATTAAAAACTAAGTACAAAAACTTCGGGCCTGCGCCCCTAGAAAAAAGGGCGTTGCCCATCTGAAAAAGAAATAAACATTTTGCTGAGCTTGAATAAAGACAAACACAAAAGGGAAAAGTCCCACCTAAAAATAGAAATGGACAGCACCAACATGAACAACAAGACATGAGTACATGACAGGACACATTTAACACGTAATTAGAAGACACAAACTGAGCATATGGAAAAAACGAGAAAAGATACTGTTTTCCGAGCAACCCCTAAGGATAGAAAATAACTTTTTGAGGGAACCGACCTGGTGTGGCAGGGTAAAACCAGGCCGAAGCACTGCAAAAATAGCTTAAGTCATTATTAAGTTAAAGATATTGTGGCAGGAGGAAGGGAATTTTCTAAAAGGTTGAAAAAATAAAAGAATATTTTTTTTTTAATTCATTGTATATTGTTTTTAATTTATTCAACTGAAATTTGGAATTATCAATACGTTTTAGTTATTGTAGGGGAGTTTCTATTGTTTTCATTTTGATGTATAGTTTAGAACTGGAACATTTCTTAGTAATAAAATGCCATGGGGAACCAACTTCCCCACAGTCGCATAAATTATTAACCCTTTTTCCTATTGTAACTAAGAAAGTAGGGAAGCTTCCTTTCCCTGTTGCAAAATAGGCAAGGATTGGATTTTTGAAGATAAGTTTAAATGAGACCCTATTGCAAATGGCAAAGGTGAAGCCCCCCTTGTCAATTGATTCCCACTCCTCCTGCCATTTTATCAAAATTCTTGTTTAAAAGTTTGTTTAAGATATGACTTTGGAATTTTAATATTTTCTGTAGAATTTGCCAGTTCATAAGCCGCCCCGGCGAGTGTGTCCGCGACCTCATTTCCAAAAGTCCCGACATGAGCTCTTATCCTGTATAGGTTGATAAGCTTATGTGGCATAGCTTGGCATTGTTTCAGTATATCCAGTATAATTGGGGACTTTGGGTAGAGGACCGCGGAAGCAACCACCGAGGACTGACTGTCTGAATAGATGTCTAATTTGGTTCAAAAATAGTAATTATACTTCAATAGAGTTTTAAGAATTGCTAGTGCCTCAGCTTGAAATATTGTGTTATAGGAATTGAGTCGACACATCTCGGACCAGATCTGAGTGGAGCCCCTATAAATAATTATACCCAGTCCAACTCCAGCATCTGTTTTGCTCCCGTCGGTGAAGGCGCAAACCTCCGACGGGATGTTACTCTGTTTAAAGTTGATATTGCTGATTAAGGTAGCTGGATCGATGTGGTACTTTAAATTTTTGTGCTCCACATCAGGGCTCGAGACATATCGCCTATCAGTATAAATAGATTTGACTCCGTTATCTATCAGGTACATTTTTATTAAAGTTTCGATTTTTAAATCGATCGGAGGGATGCCCGAGAGTGTATATATGGCAACGTTAGATACGGATTTATAGCACTTAATAATTTTTACAAGGCACTGCCTTTGAATGGACCTGAGTTTGCGTCGACCATGGCAGTTCAGTTTGGGAAACCAGACCTCGCAGGCATACGTGAGTCGGGGCTCAATAACCATTTGATACCACAATCTTGTCATTTCTGGTGAAGCCCCCCAATATTTGTTGCTTAGCCTGCGAAGCCTGGTGTTATAAAGTAGGATGCTCGCCCCGAGATATTCCAAATGGGGAGTAAAGCGTAAAAATTTGTCTATTATAGTGCCAAGATATTTTATTTGATGTACAAATTTAATATTTCTCTTGTAAAGTTTAAATTGGGGAAATCTACTGGATAGCTCCCCATTTATCATTAAAGCTTGAGTTTTAGTAATTGAAATTTGGAGTCCCAATTCTGTGCTTTTATTTTGAAATTGTTCAATATGAGAGTTAGCTATTTTTTCTAAGGAATCCCTGGTCCCACCCGAAACCAACATGCAAAAATCGTCTGCATAAGCAATTATGTCAACTTGAGTGTTGTCAAAGTGTTGTAGGAGCAGATTAGCTATAAGGTTCCATAGGGTGGGACCCAGGCAAGAGCCTTGAGGACAACCCCGGTCAATCCCGTAGGAGAGCACCCTGTCCCCGAATTTGGTGATAATTTTCCTGTTGGTTAGGTAGCTATTGAGAATGTTGCATATATATTTGTCAATTTTTACGTTGAATAGTATCGATTTAAGGAGGTCCCAGTCAGCACAGTCAAAGGCTCCTGTGAAGTCAAATGCTATCAGGGAGGTGTAGACATATGTTGATTTTCTGTTATTGATGATAGAAATAACTTTATCAATACATTTAGTTGTATTCCTGCCCTCCCTGAAGCCATATTGATTGTTGTGTATAAGATTATTGTTTTCGGGGATGTAGTTCAACCTATTGTTAATAATTTTCTCAAAAATTTTACTTATCGTCTGCAATAGACATACGGGGCGATATGACTGTGCCAAGTAGGCCTCCTTTCCAGGCTTAAGAAAGAAAATTACGTTGGCTTCTTTCCACGAAATTGGGAAATAGCCCAAAGAAAAAATAAGATATTATATAAATGGTAAAGCAAATCGGGTGCAAATTGATTCAAGATCCTGACAAACCCAGGTCCTAGTCCGTCTGGGCCGGGCGCCTTTTTTATTCTTTGATTACCAATAGCATTGTCGATTTCTTTTCTGGTGATTTGTCGGTAATCATCACCCGGCTCCGAGACGGACTCTTGAGCAGTGCCATCATGTATAGAGAAATGGTAATCAATTACTTTTTTTGTATTATCTAAGAAAGTAGTGGAGAAGTCAGAGCCCTCTAGAGCAGTGGTGACCCGAGAATTGCTATTAAGCGATTTCCCCTGTAGGATTTTAAAAACACTGCCAAATTTATCGTTTATGTTGGAGCAGTAGTCTTTCCAGCTTTTGGTTTTCGCGGAATTGATCATTTTTTTATATACAGCCTTTTCTTTATTGTATAGAATCTTAGTCATATGATCATTTGTAATTTTATATATTTTGTAAAGGGCCCCCACTTTGCTCTTTTGGGCTCTGAGACCAGGCCCCCACCACCTTAGTTTGCCCATGGGTCCCGATCTCTTCTCACGAAAGAACTTTTTACAGATATAGTAGATGGAATTGTAAAAGTAAATCATATAGTCATCCAGCTCTTGAATAGTTTTACAAGTTTGAATCTTATTTGAAAGGTCTGTATTAAGTGCATAAAAAAGTTTCTTAGCTTTAGTCTTACTATAGTGTGTAAAGTCATATTTAGAATTCTGAGTAACAATAAACTCGTTTTGAATATCAAAAGTAATATATCTGTGGTCTGAACAACTGTCTTGAAGATGGACTTTCCAGTTAAGGACATTATCGGTAAAGGAGCCGGATGCTATTGTGAGATCGGGACGCCCATATCTCCCCCGCTGGTGGTAGGATGGATGATCTGAGGGATTATTAGTTATATTGTAATCTAAGGTAGCACAGAGATCAATGATTATATCACCTCTACTGTCATTTCTCGGGCAGCCCCACGATCGATTTTTTGCGTTGAAATCCCCCGCCACAACCATTTCAGTGTGCCAAAGATCATTTGCCCAGACAGTAACATCGACTTCAAGATCAGAGGAGGGGGAAGAATAAAGAGAGCCCAAAATAAATCCACCGGTGCTGGACTGAATGTTAATAAAAACAGAGTTGTCAAACTGTAAGTTTTGAATGCATAAGATATCGGGATTAACCACAAAAATACCTGATGTTAGGTTCTTGGATGTGTAAATTTTCCATATGTTTGGGTAACCAGATATAGACTTATTTTTTATAGATATCTTGAAACAAAACTATATCTATATTATTGTCTTGTACGAATGAGGCTAGTGCACCTGTTGCCGCTCTGCAATTTTGCCTATTAATCTGAACAACTTTTAAAAAAAATTGTCGGTTAGAGGGGTATAAATTAGCCATGTTTGCTCTTATTTGATATTGTATATCTCTTATATTCGCTATATGAAGGGCATTCCTTCGAGTCGGCTCTATGTTCAGAGTTGTATCCCCCATTGCCATCCTCACAGTTAATACACATGACTTCATTATTGGTGCACTGCCTCGTGTCGTGGTTTCTACCACAGCCAGCACAGGTGGGTTTATAATGACAGTTATAGGCTGTATGTCCAAATCGCTGACATCTAAAGCAACATCCCGAAGGAAGATCATCCCGAAGGTTTTCTCCAGGGAAACCTGCAATCCAAGGCTTAAGCTTTTGTTCCAAAATTTTTGGACAATTTCGCTGCCCACTATTTCTAATGCCTCTCTGGCCCCACCCGAGAAAACCAGGCAAAAGTCGTCAGCATATGCTAAAATATCAGCGCTGTCACTCTGGAATTCGTTTAAAAGGTCATCTGCAATCAAATTGCAAAGGGTGGGACCTAGGCAAGAACCTTGTGGGCAGCCTCTTCCAATTTGGAATTTAGCTTTTTCGTCCCCAGATATACAGATTCCCCTGTTGGTCAAATAGCTGGAGAGGATGTTTCTCAGCGAGATGGGCACTCCCAGTCTGATGAGGTTTATTCTGATAAGATCCCAGTCGACGCAGTCAAAAGCCCCAGTAAAATCAAAGCAGATTAACGCGGTATATTTATAATGGCTATTTCTATTATTTATGGTTGTAAGAAGTTTATCTATGCATAGAGTTGTGCTCTTACCCTCCCTAAATCCATACTGATTCTCATTAAGGTTATTGTTGTTTTCTAAATAATAATTAAGGCGATTATTGATGATTTTTTCAAAAGATTTAGTGATGGTTTGAAGCAAGCAAACGGGGCGATATGACCGCGGCGACCTGGGATCCTTTCCTTTTTTATAAAAGAAAATGACTTTAGCAGTTTTCCAAGCAGTGGGGAAGTAGCCCATCCCGAAGAGTTTATTAAATAGCGTATGAATAAAGTCCGGGATATAGAAATAGAGTAGTTTAACAAACTCAGGCCCAAGGCCATCCAAGCCGGGAGCTTTGTTTCTTTTTTGACTGTTTATAGCCTCGTAGATTTCTGCGTGTTGAATTTCCGTTGAATTAATATCCGGCTCGGATGCCAATTCCTCAGAGACTCTGTTAATAATATTGAAGTGGTGTCCCACCAAATTGATTAGATTATCTGTGTATGTAGATAGTAAATCAGTGCCATCCAGAGCAGTGGGGACGGAATTTGGATTGAAAGTTGTGCCCTTAAAAATTTTAAAAAGGTTACCAAATTTTTCATTATGATTGTCGCAGTAATTTTTCCAGCTATTATGTTTGGCGTTATTAATCATAATTTTGTAATTTGCTTTTTCTTTATAATATTGTGTTTTTATCATGCTATTGATGGGATTTTTCTTAAGTTTTTTGTATAAGGGCAATTCTACCATAATTTTTAATTTTATGTCCCTTGGGCATAACTTTAAAAAAAATTAATATTTCTTTACCATTTTTTCTTATTATACTAAAAGACTGGTCCTTTTATAATTGCAAAACGTAATTTTAAAGCAAAGAAACTCCAAAAAAAATTTTAGAACACAAAACAATGCAGAAAAGTCCTTACCATCGTGTGTCCCGAATGTCAAATTTTAAGTTTAGGGCCCAATCTAATACTTTTTTCAGCTAAAAATTACATTCATTTGGATTTTAAATTGAACTAATACTGTAGCTTAACGATTTCCTTCCATTGAATTTTGGCTTTTAACATTTATAATGCGTTTTTCTCGTCCCATAACTTTGTCCCTGGGTTTTGGTACATTCACTGACCTCATTCCAAAAGTGGTGAAGAGAGGCACTGGATTGAGCTACAGAGATTCTTCAACCATGAAAACTGTATTGCAAAAAACTCACTTTTCAGTTAGTAGCCACATATTATTGCTAAAATTCACCAATAAGCCCAAAATTTTAAAAAACTTAGTGAAATTGCCCGCGAGGCTTTATTGCTTTCCTTACAGTCTCCCAGGTTTAAGGTTAATTTTTGCTTGATAATTGAATTTTTTTTCTATAAATATGTTTAAGTGGAGTACAAGAAGTAAAAAAATCCCTTTTTATTAAACTGGAGTTAATTTCAACACAAGAAAGACCGGAAAACAGCGTGAATGTCCTTTCCTTCCGTTCCTGACCTTCCGATCCTTACCGTCGTTAGGATCTAGGGATGGAAAATCGAAACCAGTTTTAAGACTAACCGGTTTTTTACAATTTCAGTTTCATTGATAAACAGTTAGTTTCGTGAGGCCGGTTTAGACCGGTTTCTTTAGAATCGGTGTTTTTTTAAAAAACTGCCGTCCCTTATTATAATTTTTTTATTTTTTACAAATAAGCTTTGCTAAACTTTTTTTCGTAATTCTAGAACCCTTATAAACCTTTTGATAAACATTTAAAGTGATTTTGAAAAAATTAATTTTACAAGTTTTTAATACCTGAAATTAAAAATTATGGTAGAACTGCCCATAAAGCCCCCACCTTGCTCCTTTGGGTTCTTAGTTTTCCGTTCCACCACCTCAGTTTGACCCGGCCGCCCTTTTTCTTTCTTTTAAAAACTCCATTACAAATTTCGGATATTATTTTATAGAACTCGTCAAGTAGATTATCAATATCTATTGGGGTTTTACAATTTTGAATTTGGGAGTTCAGAGTAGTTTGTAGGTTTTTTAGGTATTTCTCAAGTTTTGATCTATTGAAGTGTCTGAAGTTAAAGCCGACGGAGGTGATCGGAGTAAACTCTTCCGTGATATCGAATGAGACATAGCGATGATCCGAGCAACTCTCCGTCAGATCCACCCTCCAGTTTGAGATTCGATTAAAAAATGTATTAGAAGCTAATGTTAAATCAGGGCAGCCGTATCTTCCCTGAAGGTGGTAGGTGGGATGTTCAGTCGGATCGTTTAAAATTCTATAATCAAACGCGGCGCTGATGTCCAATATAACATCCCCTCTCCCGTCTGATCTGCCATAACCCCACACTCCGCTCTTGCGTTGAAGTCGCCAGCGATGACTAGATCTGTATCCTTAAGGGACTCGGCCCAACAATAAATATCACCATTAAAGTCTGAGGAGGGAGGAGAATACAGGGAGCCCAGCATAAAGCTCCCGGAGCTGGTTTCTATATTAATAATATCAGAGTTTGGGAATTTAAATTTTTCCAGACAAAGGAGAGTATTATTTAAGACGAAAATGCCAGAGAATCCGGTCTCGGAGTTAAAAAGCTGCCATTGTGCTGGATAACCCACTACTTGATCATTTTTACGATAAATGTCTTGGTATAAGATAAGATCTATATTGTTCGTTATCGCAAAATTGACGAGGGCTCCAGTGGCTGCACGACAGTTATTGAGATTAATTTGTAGAACAGATAATTTGGTAGTTAATAATTAACATTCTAGCATTTATTATGAATTTAAGAATAAATAGTTTGCAGTCCTGCGTAAATGGGCAGGTGTTTGAACTTGCAGGATGTCTTGTATTGTATTTGTGTTTACCTTTTTTGTCTTTTACGGAAGAGCAGTTACAACATCCTTGTTCGCCACCGGAGCATTGCCTCGTGTCGTGGGATCCAGCACAATTAGCACAGGTGACGTCGTGCTTGCAGGCATGGGCAGCGTGGCCGAATCTCTGACATTTAAAACATTTGAGAATATTGACAAATTTATTGATTTTTACTCTATTGAAGTTAATTATGATCCTACCCAATTTAATTAAATTATCTGCAACTTTTGCTTCCACATCAATTATGAAGTTTTTAACATTACTGATCTTTTTTTCATTTTTAAATACTTTAATAACTTCTATGGGCCGACCCAATGTTTCGTCCAGGGCTTTTAATTCCAATAAAAATTGTTCCTCTGAGACGTCCTCAGGGACTCCCAGAAGAATGAGGCGATGTTTTCGAGTGTTGGATATCTTTGTTTCTGCCATTTTTCCTAAATTTGGATCTTTATCTATGATGTCTTTAAATTTGTTTAAATTATCTATGTTTTTCATTTTAACAATTAGCCTATTGGCCCTGGGCATAATTAGGTCGGCCGGTTTTGGCAAATCCAGCTCCGGGGCTGCTGATACTAACGCATCTCTATAAGACAGAGCGGTTGATGTTTCACCCGTATCTATCACTAGGACTGGTGACACTTCCCTGATTTTAACTGGGGTGACCATGTCGGAGCCTGTTTTATCATCAAGATTTAGTGAGTTATAAAAATTTGTAAGTCTCTCTTGATTCTCCCTATATCTATCCGATAGCTCTTTGACCTGGTCAAATATTCCATCAAGGGTATGTCCCTTCTCTATATTTTGCGATTCCAATAGTTTTAATTTATCCTCGAGTTCTTTAATTTTAATATCTTTGTTAATTGACATGCCCTCTTGTTCAATACATTTAAGTAGGATTTGGCTATGACACACTTTTATAGTGCTTGCGGTTAAGATAGTAATTTTTTTGCTCGCTTTGTTTTCCTTATCTATTGTTGTGTTAACCTTATTTACTAGCTCTTTGACTTTTAGTATGAATGGGGATTTTTCTATAGCAAGTCTATCCTGGGACGAGCCACCCGACATCACAACGTTTTGTTTTTGTGTCTGACTGAGGACCGTATCCAGTTCTCTCATTGACGCCCCATCTTCCTCCCCCTCAGACATAATTAGTAAATAGACAGGAATCTTATGGACAAAGATTATGGTGCTTCGGAAAGAAAACGGTCACAAGAATTTCAAAGTATTTGAAATTCAAACACCACAACCCTCACAGAATAAAATAACTATTACAAAATTAAAAATATTAAAAGTCTAAATGGCATACAGCAAATGATACCAGTAATAATTAAAATCAATTTTAAAGAGTATAAAATATCACGGGTAAAGTCAGTAGGAAAAGTCAAGACTATAGTTTAAGTCCCGGCGCATGCCCCGTTCGATGCTATGACGCTGGTTGCACTGTCCGACGCGGAACCAGCCTCCAATTGAAGCGCGCCACGAGCCGGTTACGTAGGTGATGACAAGATGTTCAATAGACCCGTGCGCATACGCGGAAGTATCACACTGTGAGAAAGTACTTCGATGTAGTGTACCCAAGATAAGTTAGCACCAAGTCATTTGACTTGGGTAGCCAATCAGCGTCGGGGAGGGCGGCAAGATGGAGGCCAGAGAAGACACGTTTGCAAGAACACTTCAAAATGTCAAAAAGTTTAAAGACTTACAGTTTCTCAACGTTTCACCCAAGTGACACGAAAATACCACCGTTCTGAAGCTGATGACTGGATCTTGCAGAATATTTAATCAAATATTGCACAAATATAAAATCAAAATGGGATTTTTAAATTGAAGACTGAAAAAAACCTTATTGATAATATTGTATGTAAATCTACCATCTTCAGATGAGTCCCACTCCCTCTGCCAGTCCCGCAGAATATCTTCCTTCAGTCTCCTCTTAATATAAGAGAGCGGAAGGCCGATGTTATGGCCAGTCCCCAGGTCTACAGCAGCACCCGCAATTGCGTCCGCCACTTCATTACCGAAGGTGCCAATGTGTGCCTTAGTCCAGAAAAGATTTACATTTTTGTTAGTCATACTGGAGCAAATTGAGCGAATTTCCTTAATAATAGGAGATTTAGGATACAGATTTTTGGACGCGACCATGGATGACATGCTGTCTGAGTAGATGTTGATACTTCTAAAGGTTGATGTTGCAAACCATTTAAGGACCCAGAGAATGACCGTGGCCTCCGCTTGAAAAACAGTGTTCTCTTTTTTGAGCTTAAGCATCTCCGACCGGAGCCTTCTACCATTACTATAAACCACGATTCCAGAGCCAACCCCCCCATCTGTTTTGCTACCGTTGGTGAATGCAATAAGATCAGAAGATCCGACATACCCCTGGTCGTCTGACCAGATGGAGAGGTGGTTTGAATCAATTTTAGAATCAATAGTAGATTTTTTGTTACTAGGCTCAAGGTCCCCGGCGGAGATATAGCTATTATCCAGGAGTAGAGAAGCCCCCTAAACTTAAGATCAAAGATCTTCGATCTCATGCGAAGGGTCAAATCGATGGGGGGAATCCCTGACAGTGTGAATAACGCCACGTTGGACACAGATTTGTAGCACTTTAGGATTTTAATGATGCACTGCCTCTGTATGGACCTAAGTTTACGAATGCCGTGGCAATTTAGTCGCGAGAACCAGACCTCGCAGGCGTAGGCAATTCTTGGTTCAACAACCACCAAGTACCAAGTTCTTTATAAATCAAGTGTTGTACCCCAGTATTTATTGCCGACCCTGCGAAGTCTGGTGTTATAAGACAGGATGTTTTCTCTTAGTTGATCTATATGATAAGTAAATGAAAGTCGGTTATCTATAAAAATGCCAAGATATTTTAAAACGCTTCTAAATCTAATGGATCTATTGAATAATTTA
Source organism: Hylyphantes graminicola (assembly GCA_023701765.1). NCBI lineage: Eukaryota > Metazoa > Arthropoda > Arachnida > Araneae > Linyphiidae > Hylyphantes > Hylyphantes graminicola. The sequence continues at coordinate 48,686,056 of CM043122.1, forward strand.
ATGACGGGGTATCGACGAGAAAGATCCCCGCCGAATACCATGGCAAAAGTTTTATCTCTGGAGATCCGCAAACCCAGGGAGACGCTTATAGTTGAAAATTTTTCCACCATTCTGTTCCACACGGTTTCCAGAGCCTCCCTGGCCCCACCGGAAAAAAGCATACAGAAGTCGTCCGCATACGCAATGACCTCAGCTTCTGAGTTTGTGAAATCGTTAAGGATGACATTAGCTATGAGATTCCATAATGTGGGACCAAGGCAGGAACCCTGGGGACATCCTTTATCGATGTAGAGACTCTCCGATCGTCCCCCTAGTGAAATGCTGACCCCCCTATTAGAAAGGTAACTAAATAGAATGTTTCTAATCGGGACGGGCACCTCCAAGTCAATTAATTGGTTTTTGATCAGCCACCATCCGACGGAATCAAATGCCCCAGTGAAGTCAAAGGCTATCAGGGAGGTATAAAGATAATCTTTTTTTCTGCTGTTAATGGAGTTTTCCAATCTATTGATGCATATTGTTGTACTAAGACCCTCCCTGAAGCCATATTGATTACTATTTAATTTATTGTGGTTTTCCAAAAAATAATTAAGCCGGTTATTTAAATTTTTTTCAAATACTTTACTAAGGGTTTGCAAAAGACAGACGGGGCGATATGATCCCGCCAGACTGGGCGCTTTACCAGGTTTTAAGAAGAAAACTACTTTGGCGAATTTCCATGCTTTAGGAAAGTAGCCCATCCCGATAAGTTTATGGGTCATTCCATGTGAAATCAACCAATGGTCTGGACCTTGACCTCTTGGATTTCAATAATTTTTGGTATATAGTTTGTACTAATGGAGTATATGAAAAATCCAAAATTTCAAATTTTTTGACCCAACCGATATTTTTTTACGGAATTTTAAAAATCGTAAAAAGTGACAAATTTACCGTGACTACTATATACAAAATTAATAATATCGCACAAACTAATCATGCTTAAAAGTTATCTTATATGTCTTTTTAAACTTTATGTTAAGGGCTTTAATATGATATGCAACATTAATATATAAATAATATTGTAAAATTTTCACAAAACAATTTATTTTTTAAATTTAAAAATTTCAAAATCGGAAATTTTAATTTTTTTGAAAAAAATGTTATTCCTACACAATTTGTTAACATGTGTACCAAATTTCAAGATGGTATTCCTATGGGATCATATTAAAATAAATTACAATGTTCTGTTAAGTACAACATTCATCACTTAGGCAATAAGCATTAAAATTTAAAAAAATTAAATTTAAATAGTAAAAAAATCAGTAAAATCAAAATATTTGTTCAGAATATTTTAAAAGTAGCAATGTGTTTTACATTTTTAAATTTCTAGATTTAAATTTTTGTTTTTCTATGTTAAAAACAGAAATATTATTTCTTAATAAATTATCCGAATAAAATCAAAACTGGTTGTAGTGCATCTTACTTTAGTATTATGTATCCAATCTTTTTTTTTAAACACTGATTTAGCTGCTATCATTTAATAATGTAATTTGAGCAATGGACCATTAAAAAAAAGTATACATTGATTTACCTGCCATCATTTAATAATGTAATTTGAGCAATTGAATATTAAAAAAAAGTATGTATTTATAAATTTTGTTTTGTCTGCAAAAGTATTTTTACTAGACAATTCAAGTAGCTTTTAAAGTGATAGCAACAAAACTTAGACTAGTTTTTATACATTGTAAGGTTCACCATTGAAAGTATTATATACAAAACACAAACTGAAACTTTTTACTACTTGAGTAAGGCTGAACTCAAACTGAAACTAAAAAAAGTTTTGGTTTGTATTTGAGCAGTGTGGTTTGTGTTTTTGTCAGTGTGATTTCAGTTTGTGTTTCTGTCAGAGTGATTTCATTTTTTGTTTTTTTTTAATGCTTGGAATAACAACAACATATTGCCAAGACAAGGCTGAAAAAATTAAATGCAAACTAAATGAAACATTTTTTCATGGAGAAGCAACTGTAAACCACAAATTATGTGATTGTGATGATGCACAAACAGAAAGGATTGATCAGTTTAAAGAAAAATTTAGCATTTCAAGTAAGAACAAAAAGTTTTTAGTGTTGACTTCACTACCAAAAAGTTGGTCTTGTGCACGCATAGAAAGAGTTTGGTGTAAGTAATTACATTGCAAGAAAAAGTAAAAAATTAGTGGAAGAAAAGGGTATATTATCTACTCCTGATCCCAAGGTTGGACATTCATTGTCCGAAAAAACAGCCTTGTTAGTTAGTTTTATTGTAATGATGATGTGAGCCGACAAATGCCTGGCAAAAAGGATTATGTTTCTATGGACAATGATAGTGAAGGCAAGCTTATTCATGTTCAAAAGCAAATTATTTTAGGAAACTTAAGAGAAGTGTACAAGCTTTTTAAATCAAGCTACCCAGAGGTGCAAATCGGGTTCTTAAAATTTACTGAAATCAGGCCGACTCTGTATGTGTTTGTACGTCGCACCAAATCAATAAGCAGATTTGTGCCATTTTACAGACAAAGACTTAAATATGTCATTTTGAACACTAACAAGACATTAGAGAATTTTTTTTTAATGAATTAATTTCTCAAATGACTTTGTTGTACTGGATAATGCCTAACTTCGTGATTTTTAAAAGAAAAATAATGGATTTATATTGTAAAGGTAAGATTAAGTACATTATTTTAGTTTTCTTTCAGGCTATATATGGTTCATTTATGTAATAATATTTATGTTGTTAATATGGAAAAGTAATTTTTTTAAACTGAAATGTAAAATTAAAGTAATATACATGTGTCCTAAAATAAGACTATCCTGTGTTTACAGTTTTTCCCCCCAATTTTAAATTTCAAATTTGTCTGACTAGATTAATGTTTATTGCCTAAGTGATGAATGTTGTACTTAACAGAACATTGTAATTTATTTTAATATGATCCCATAGGAATACCATCTTGAAATTTGGTACACATGTTAACAAATTGTGTAGGAATAACATATTTTTTTCAAAAAAATTAAAATTTCCGATTTTGAAATTTTTAAATTTAAAAAATAAATTGTTTTGTGAAAATTTTACAATATTATTTATATATTATTGTTGCATATCATATTAAAGCCCTTAACATTAGCTTTAAAAAGACATATAAGATAACTTTCTAGCATGATTAGTTTGTGAGATATTAACAATTTTGTATATAGTAGTCACGGTAAATTTGTCACTTTTTACGATTTTTAAAATTCCGTAAAAAAATATCGGTTGGGTCAAAAAATTTAAAATTTTGGATTTTTCATTGTAGTGACGTGTACATTTCTTGTATATATAGTTATTTTTTGTTATCATTTATTTTGTTGTGCAAACTGAACTGAAGAGAGTTGATTAATTCGGGCGTTCGCTTTGGCGACGCGTTTTGTGAGAACTAAAAAAAATTAACTGCTAGAAACAACTTTGTTGAAAGCTCCTGAATTTCTACGTGTAGTGTCTGTATTTTGTGTTGTCTGGAATTAAAAGTTTTCTCGTCAAAAAGAGAGTTACAATGCAAATTACTACAGACAAGACTGGTGGCAGCGGTGGGATTGAAGAAATTTTCACGCCATTTTTGACGAAGAAGAACGTCAAAACCATTGCTTCGATCAGGAAGATTCAAAGTTTGTAAGTACCTAACTTGATTCTAGTGCCTGATTTATTTTTATAAAACGAAAAATTATTTTATATATATTTAAAGTTAACCAAAGTTAAACTTTATTTGTTGTAGAATTCTGTGAGTTATTCTAGCAGTTGCAATTAATATGTAAGTGACACATTGAGAACAAGAACAAATGTTTAATTGTTTGATTTAGATCTTTATATATATAACTGATATTGAAGTTCATTATCTTATTATTGTATTTTAATTAAGGTAATAGCTTAATTTGAAGTGTGCACTGTCTTGCGGTTGTATTTACCGATTTAACACAGTCATTCAATGAAAGCAATGTCAATTATCAGTTGAAGATTTAATTCAGTATATTGTTAATGCAATTCTGGTTTGCAGATAAAAAAAAAATAATCTGTAGCAAAATTTTATTTAAAATGTTGATAGAATACATTTGGGAAATAAGTTTTTCCGTTATTTCAATTTCCGAAATAGGAATGTGTAGAATTCTGCATTAATTACGTGAGCATTGTTCTCGTTGCGAACATATTTTAATTTTCGTAACTTCATGTAAAAAAAAAAATTAATGAGGATTTATTTGTTGGTTGTTCTTGTAAAAAAATATTTAATTAGTGGAACGATCATTGCATGGTATAATTCAGTTGAAAAATTTTTTGAATGTATAGCTTCTTTGAAAATTGTTCTTGTAAGACATAAATATTGTCCGTGATAAGAATGGTAAATATTATTTGCTAAATAACATTAGTACTTTCTTTGAAGTTATATTTTAGCCGAATTGATTTTTTTAAATAAAAAGTAGTTTATTGAATTAATTTTGATAAATTACATTTAGAAGTGGAAAATGGCTTTCTTAGTTAAGGGTAGGAAGCAGGACTTGATAGTAGTCTGCGAGGAATTAGGGGAAGATGTTCCGCCTTCGAGTGTGGTTCCAGAGATAAAACAAATTATCTTAAAGAGTAAATTCTATGAAGAGGAAGAAGTCAAGATTTTATTGGAACGTATTATCGATGACCGACTGAAGCGGGAGAAAGAAGAGAAAGAAGAAAAATTGCGACAAGAAGAGAATGATAGACAAGAAAGAATAAGGAAAGAAGATAATGATAGACAAGATAGATTGGCTAAGGAGAAGATGCAACATGAATTGGAGTTGAGACGTCTGGAGTTAACTCAAAGTGAGTCCTTACCCCAAACGAATAGAGATTTGGCAAGAAGTAGTCCGAAGATTCAATTGACCCAGATAACTCCTAAGTTTGACGAGAAGCTAGATGAAATGGGCCTTTATCTCATAAATTTCGAAAGAAAAGCTGAAATGGCGCAAGTTCCGAAAGACGATTGGACTGCTTACCTGTTAGGTGTGCTACCTGCGGAAATATCTAATCTTTTGGCCAGAGAACCACCTGAAAATGCAAATAACTATGAATTTGTAAAGAGCCTCATCTTAAAAAGATATAAGCTAAACAGTGAAAAACTTAAGCAGTGCTTTTATCGCCATCGGAAGACTCCCGAAAAATCGTGGAGAAATTACGCTCATGAGTTGTCATGTTATTTCACAGAGTGGATTGAAGATTTGGAAATATCTACTCTCCAACAGCTAAAAGATTTGTTGATAACCGAACAAATAAAGTTCAGGGTTCCAGACGATATTAGAGAACATTTTCTAGATAGATGGATAAAAATGAAGACTCCTTACGAACTGGCAGAAACCATAGATGAGTATGAGAGCATTAGAGAGAGTTTTAGGAAGAAAGAAACCCCGCAGAAGATAAATAAATCACAGGCGAATTATCAATTCAAGGAACCTGCAGAAGAAGTGAAGAAAACCCAGTGGGGAAGGAAAGATCCACAGCTGGCAACCAACAACGAAGAGGAGTTCGAAAGACGACCTCAACGTCGCTGCTTTGAGTGTGGATCTACTACGCATCTCAAACCCCAGTGCGATAAATTGAAGAAAGTCGAATATGTGGCCTCTAATATTACTTCTATATATGAAGAAGGACTGGCACCATACATCAGTCGAGGGAAGGTAAATGGAGTGGAAATGCCAATACTCCGGGATACCGGCTCGACCGTCGACTTGATTTGCCAGAAGTATGTCAAACCCTCAATGTATACAAATGAGAATGTATGGATCAAAACTCCATTAGACGAGGATATGAAATGCTTGCCTTTAGCCAAAGTAGAGCTACAATGCAACTTAGGCCATATAGTCACTAAAGCGGCTGTTCTTGGAAACTCCTTAGACAAAGGAATGTATCTGTTGGGCAACAAAACAGCTGCAATGCTTAAAGAAGTCGAGAAGAATGAGTTTGCCGAGATTCAACAATTTAATGCAGTTCAAAATAGAGCTCAAAAGAAAATGCCCGTAGATAAGTCTCAGCGTCCAGACGTGCAACAAAAGGTTCCGGAAGATGTTCCTGACCAGGGAAACGTTGGTGAGCTGATGGAGGTAGGAGAGGTTTTGCCTATGGCACATTCTCTACATTCTGAGCCTAGACTTGTGAGTTCATCTCCAAAGGAGCTAATTGAAGAGCCACAAAAGGGCGAAAAACTGAAGACATACCCTCAAGAAGCTAAAAGTAACTCTATCTCTAAGTCCAGATATATGCCGAAAAATCAGGAGTTATACTTCAGGAAAAAAGCCAAGAAGAAGCCTTCTAAGCCAAACAAGTCATCTGTGCATTGCGTAGGACCTGGAACTGACAGACACGAACTAAGTCGTAAAGTTTCTTAGGAAGGGCGAAAGTCATAGGTGTGTGCTCCTCCTCGTGTGTGTGTGTTTCTAGGCTTCATTTGAACTTAAACTCTTTTGAATTGTTCGAAATTTTGAGACTGTTTCCTAAATATTAGGCTATCTAAGTCAGGGAAGCAAAAATTCTTGCAGCCAGTGTCATATTTCATACATGATATTGTATATAACATAACATATAACATAACATGATATTGTACACCTAACATAATATTGTATATTATATTCTGCATTTTTCCCTTCTTACATATATGATTGTGTAAACTGTATTGTATATAATTTCCTTTTTAACATATATGATTTTGAAAACTATATTCTCTTTCTATATATTGTTAACTTACAGGATTTATAGTAGAATTTAATTAATATTTAACTTAAATTTACTTAGTACAGGCACTAGAGTTCAGTTAAGTAGGTACATAGGACTATGGTAAATAGTAGAACATATAGGACTATTGTGATACTACTCGAGCATAGGACTATGGTGTGTTTTTCCGAACTTTGAACGACTTACAATGCTGTGACTTTGACTTTGAACGAGTGACTGTGCTACAACTTTACACGAGTGACTGTACTGTGATTTTGAACTGAGACTCTGAACAATTGACTAAAAACTTTCCTCTTCTAGAAAAGTTTTTCTCCGGGAAGGGAGGAGTCTGTAGTGACGTGTACATTTCTTGTATATATAGTTATTTTTTGTTATCATTTATTTTGTTGTGCAAACTGAACTGAAGAGAGTTGATTAATTCGGGCGTTCGCTTTGGCGACGCGTTTTGTGAGAACCAAAAAAAAAATTAACTGCTAGAAACAACTTTGTTGAAAGCTCCTGAATTTCTACGTGTAGTGTCTGTATTTTGTGTTGTCTGGAATTAAAAGTTTTCTCGTCAAAAAGAGAGTTACAATGCAAATTACTACATTCATATTCTCCATTAGTACAAACTATATACCAAAAATTATTGAAATCCAAGAGGTCAAGGTCCAAAATTGTTATTTAATTGGTTGATTTGACATGGAATGACCCTTATTAAAGATATTTAAAATTAGCTTAGGAGCATAATTAAATAAGATCCTGATAAACCTAGGTCCTAATCCGTCCGGGCCCGGCGCCCTATCCAAGCCTTGGTGCGAGATAGCATCTTGAATCTCCGAATTGGTTATATGATCGAAGAATGCGCCGGGCCCCGATGGTCTTTCAGGGGCAGGTGCATCGACAACCGAAAAATGGTGTTTAACCAGGCTGCAGAGGTTGTCTGAATAGGTAGAGAGAAAATCTGATCCCTCCAGAGAGGTCGAGACATAGTTAGGAAGCTTTTGATGATCGGATTTAATAATATTAAAAATTGACCCAAATTTTTCATTGTTATATGCACAAAGTTTTTCCAGCTGCTATTTTTAGCATTATTTATCATATTTTTATATTTAGCCTTTTCTCTGTAATAATTTGTTCTAATCTGTAAGTTATTCCTATTGCGTTTAAGTTTTTTATACAATGCCCCGACCTTATTCCTTTGGGATCGAAGATCTACCAAACCACCACTGGAGTAATTACATGCACAAGTACGCTTCCCAAATAAGATCACCGAGGATACCAATCTCGGCAATTGCACCAGAGCTGTAAATCCAATATATAGCACTGTCCCGATGGAGCTCCACCGGAGGTTGACGAAGATGTTTCAAGTTCTCCAATGATAGGCAGAGTTCAATAAACCCCCGGGAGCCTGTGCGCATGTGTGAAGAACGAGTTGAGGACACTGCGCATCCCACACCTCCGATGGACCGAGGCTAGAGTACGCTGGAGGTCAGAGCTCGTATTGGACTCTGAAGCCACTTGGGCCTATTATGTGAAGTGACGTCCAAAGTTTTTAAAAATGACGTTAATTAGGCCCAAAAGTTGGTAGTATCTCCAATATGAGTTTTGAGTTTGGGCCTGTAAAGTCACTTGATAAGAAGGTTGGCAGTTAGTACAGGGGACCAAGATGGATGGTACTAAGTCACGTGACTTCGACAACCAATAATCGTTGGCTAGGCCGGCAAGATGGACGCAAGATAACAAGTTCACAAGTGAAGAACCAAAGGAGAAAAAATCTTCAAACACCCACAATTTAAGTTCTAGGCGTCCATTTCTCAAACCGAATACGTCTTCTTACTGGAAATATCACCAGGAACACGATGGTACAATTCTTTTGGCACAAAAATAAAGATTTCACCAATTTTCGCTGTACTTTTAAGAGATAGACAAAAACCCGTTGTTTACTCGAAGGTAGGTATAGTAGATCTAGTAGATAGGGACAAAAGATACAGGGCCACCCGCCTGGTGACCAAGCCCCGGAGGGGCTTATACTACACCCGTCTTCCTTCGCCCGGGCCCCCTGTGAACCACTGCACACACACAACTCCACCACCAGAACGGACTCTCTTGGAGAACCAGAAGGGAAAGAAGATTCCCATAGTCCCAAAAGGAGTTGCCTCCTCCGCACCGAAGTGCAGACCTCGCCAGCGCAACGAGGCCCGGGCATTCATCATATAGCTCGTCCGGACTAACGTTGACACCCGCCTCAGCCACTTGCACGCGAAGTGGCTTGCCGGAAAGAAAGGTTCCAGTGAGGTCGGCATCCGTGGGAGCTGGGATCCCAGATTTAACACCAGTTGCCACTCTTGTTCCACATCCACCAGTTACCCCTTTCCCAATCTCCACTAGCCCCCACCCTCCAACCCCCGTCACACGCAAGACGTATTGACTGACAGTGAGGTACGGTATCATAGTAGGAGAAAGTCAACTCTAATGCCAAAAGGCAGACTCTCACCCGAGAGAGGGCACACGGGCCCTGTACGTCAAGGCCCCTACCCCGGAACCCCCATCACCCGCAAGACGTATTGACTGACGGTGAGGAATGGTTCCAGGGAAGGGGTTAGTCATCTCTAGCAACACAACTGGCTCCCACCTGGGAGAGGGCACACGGTCCCTGCTCAAGAACTCTCCCCAGAGAGAGGCACGGCGGCCCATTTGCCCAACCCCACGGCGGCCCATTCGCCCATTTGCCCACGGCTGCCCCCCAAAACCCATTGACAGGCCTTAAGAATTGATGTCAGTTCTGCTTGGTAGACGCTGTTGCAATTTTGCAGTCTACTATTCTCACTGTAAATTACGTGTCCATAGTAACAGACCACGAAGGCTCCCCCGACAGCCCTGTTCATGGCAGAGCCACCAGTGAAGATTTCAAGTCCGTCACCACATGGCAACCTGTTGCTGAATTCAATGCTCAAGCGATCGGCAGGATGAGACTCTTCCAGATTGACGGGGTGCTCGAAGCTGATGGGATTTGCTTCGTTGCCCTGTAGATCTTGGGCGGGCACTTTGAAGCCAAAGACCTGGCACTTGATCCACTCAGTCTTGGCCTTAATGTCCAAGGGAATGATCCCTGCGAGTACTAGCGTTGCATCTGTGGACACTGTTCTATAGGACTTGGTGATTGCCAGTCCGCACTCCCTCTGGATTTGTCTCAACCTTTCATTAAAGCCCTTGAGATTGGTTCGGTGGCCCCAGGCACCCACCCCATACAGGGCGACACGCTCCAGAACTGCCTTATAAATGTCACGAAGCAACTTGGGCTTCCAATGAAACATATGCTTACCAGTAGTGACAATCTTAGAGAGAAGAGTCGCGACCTTCTCTTTAGTTGTCTTTAAATGGGGTGTGAAGCTGAGATGACTATCCCACTCCACACCCAGAAACCTTAGCGTATTTGCAATGCTCAGTACTTCACCATTCATGATTAACCTTGGAAGGTCGATCATGCAGTTGCTACGTCCAAAAGCTATGGGCATAAGATAGGATTTTGACGAGTTGAACCTTTATTTATACTCGTCTGCCCAGTTCAACAGATGTGCAAGAACTGTATTTCCCTTATGCTCAAGGGCCGCTCTAGTTTCAAAGCTAATGACTACTACTATGTCGTCAGCATACGCTTGTGCGTAGCATCCATCTGGCAGACGAAATTTTAAGGCTTCGTCCGCGATCATGTTCCATAGCAGCGGGCCACTGCAGGATCCCTGAGGGCATCCTCTCTCAACGCTTTTGGTAATTAAACTGTCACCATATTGATAAGAGACTCGTCTATCCTTGAGATAGCTCTTAATAAGAAAGAAAAGATCACTTGGACATTCACTGGCCTGCAAAAGGCTCAAAACTGACGGCCACCAGACCGTGTCAAAAGCCCCAGCAATATCAAGAGAGACAATGCAAACTTTCGTTCTTATGTTTGCTCTAGCTCGGATCTCACTCATCAACCTGTAGGCGGCTATGTCGCAGGATTTCCCTGGTCTAAAGCCGTACTGATTTGGATGAAGAAGTCCATTCGAGCTTAGATGGAAGAAGACTCTCTGTGTCACTAACTTATCAAGCACTTTTCCTAGTGCTGGGAGCAAGCATATAGGCCTATATGCTTTGGCAGACTCCCTTTCTTTTCCTGGTTTGAGCAGTAACACCAATTTTGCTTCTTTCCAGCTCTTCGGAAAGTGGCCTAGTACTCTGCATTTATTGAAAAGAGTACACAGCAATTTTGGCTCAAAGCAATGTACTGCTCTGACAAGCTCCATAGAAATTCCATCCAAGCCCGGGGCCTTCCTGTGCGCAAGGCTGTTGATGACACCCGAGATTTCACTGGCGGTGAACTCTCTCTCCGCTCGTGGGTTGACAAGAGTGTCAGCTCGCCTTCTATGCTCACAGTGAACAGCAGAGTCGGTAAGAGGGTCATCTCTAGGAAAGATAGCACTTGTAATAGCATCAATAGTCTCACTGATGTTCGTAGTGAGACGGCCGTTTGGATCTTTAACGGCGCCAATAATTTGGGGAGTTCTGAATTTGCCAGCCCCGATGACATAGGGGATCGTCCAGGGACCCACTTTCCATGCATTTCGGCAATGTCCCTCCCAGCTCTTGCGCTTCGCAACAAGAAGTGCTCTTCGATATTTTACTCTCTACATTTTGAAGATGATTTGCCCCTTTTCCTTCTCCGCTGCAGATCCAGCTCTGACCACTCGTCGCCGAAGGGCCTTGCAGCGTTTCCTATGGGTCGCTAATTGTGGCGTCCACCAGTGAACTGGTTTAGTCACCTTCGGCGATACCCTTAGTTTACACTCTTTGGTTTCCTTCAGCTTCCTCGTCAGAAGCTCCACTGCCGTATCAACAGCAGTTTTGTCCGGAGCTCTCTCTAGTGTCCAAACTAAATCATCAGAATTTTGACAGAAATATTTCGCCGCCCTTTTGAGGCGGTGTGGATTGTTACTGTATTTCTTGGTCCGTGTTTCACCCTGGATTTCAGTTTGAAATAGGATTGTATTGTGGTCGCTGAGAGGATTCTCAACAACCTTCCAGGTATGTGGTGCCGCAACTTCTGGCGAGGACATGGTGAGATCAATCCAGCTCTCCCATTCGTCTCTTCTGAACGTCGGGGCCGACGCAGGATCGTTCCAGATCAATAACTCTCTACTGGTGGCGAATGAGAGCACACAATCGCCCCTGTCTGGATTTCGATGGGAATTTCGCACAGGACCCCAGGAGGGGTGATGCGCATTGAAATCTCCACCAATGACAACCCCGCAAGTCCCCAAGTCATCAAGTAAGGCACCTAATTCCTTCAAGCCCACGCGGAGGCTTAAAGCGGGAGAAAAGTAGGTCGAGATCACCGTCAAGGTCTCGTCCCCAGCCGTGATAGTTGCAGCTGCAATGCAATTAGATACATGGATCTGCACAACGGAAAGCTGAGAGTTGGTAACTGCTACTGCCGTTTGTGAGTATGGTTTGTGGATATTCCGCCAGGTCAACGGGAGCCCACCAATGCCTCCAGACTGATCAAAATACGGCTCCTGCAGAAAGATAATATCAGAGATACTTCCCTCCACCGGAGCCGCCAACTCGGCAGTGGCCGTCCACGACCTAGGTTGCACTGGGTGAAGCTAGGCATACTTCGTTTTCTGGGCGTGACTCTCTTTTACCTGCTGCAGCACACGGCAGCAGGAGGAATAAACCGAGTGCTGAGAGTCGAACCTGGTACTCCTCTGCGCATTGGAGCGCCGGCAGTTGACGCAGTTGGGCTCAGTTTCCAAACAGTCCTTAAGAGCGTGGGCTTTGCCGCACCGTCTGCAGAGAGGCCGTTTGGTACATTGTGTCGCTCTATGACCAAATGCAAGACACCTATTGCATTGGTTGAGATCCAGATATTCAAACACAGCATGGCGACCCCATCGAACTCGGAGAAACCGGATGGTCTTCACATTGGCCCACTGAGGCGGGTCAACTTCCAACACCCAGTCGCTCCTTTTCTCTTTAACGTCACGGCTGCGCTTAAAAACGAAGAGTACCAGCGGGCAGATTACGCTCTGCTTCGATCTCCCTCACCACCTTGTTCCTCTCGACCTCGGAATCGATGTCCTCCAGGCCGCAGACCTTGATCTGGGGTTTGCGACTGCTTCCGCAGCTACGCCTGACCCTGATCTGCTCCCGAAGTCCATCCTGACCCAGTGCTTCCTCTAGCGACACAAGGGACTGAAGGTCAGTGAAGTGCATAACGAGCCCTCCAGCTAAGGTACTTCTCGCATGTGCGGGTTTCCCTATGCCGTTTGACTCGAAAAGATTCCAAACGAAGGAGCGGAATTCGAGTTTTGAGGAAGGCGTGTTCCCGTGAGAGCTCACTATCAAAGCCTCCTGAATGTAGGGCCAGGTTCTCTTCACGGCGGTACCAGGCTGGGCCTGTTGTCTCCCTTGGCTACCGGAGTTGCCTTTGGGGGCCGTGTTCTTAACCTGTGTGGAACTCCCTTTGCCTGGGAGCCCCGAACCCGTACCGGCGGCAAAGGATTTTGCGCCTCCAGAAGTTGAGAGAGAGAGAGAGCCTGCAGAGTAATCAACAATAATCAACAATAATCCTCCAACCTCCAGAGCCTGCCCTTGTTTGTTCAATTTGTTCATTCGAAGGGTCATCGATCCCCTCCATATCGGTTTGAGTATTCGCTTCCGAAGTGGAGGTTTTCTTTCCCTTGAGGGAGTTAAGTTCGTCGGTGACTACTTTTAACTCCTCGTTCTTTTCTTCGAGTTCAGGTTTGAGCTGCGCAATGATAGTTCTGCGCTTGCGTGCTCGATTAAGGTAGGGGAGACCGGGGCACAATGGACCTAGGGGCACAACGGGCCACCCCCTATTATTTATTTTGTATATTTTCCAAATAAGCTGTTATTATAAATAATAGATGGCATAACAGTCCTGATCTAGTTATTATGAAAAAGCATGTTGTGAGCTCACACATTTGCAATTTTTTATTATTGATGTGTATTAACCAGGTGAAAGTAAAAAAGCTCTCTCCTAGAAAATATCTTTTCATCATTAAAGTAACAATAGTTGGATAAAGTGGCTTAGCATAGTTGAAAGGCAAGATATTTGTCTTTCTATATGATCCATAAATTAATTTCTGAAATTAAAATACAGCATATTTTAATTTTGTTTTTTGTTCAAGTACAATGTGGGGCACTATGGACCACAAAATCTGGGGTACAGCGGACCATGGTCCATCGTACCCCATGCAACTTTAGAAATACTTTTTGTTTAAAAAAATACATTGATGCACGTCCTTCCTAGTTATTAAAAGTTAAATTTGCTATAATAGTAAAATATTTTAATATATATTCTAATATTCACTTCTGAATGTAATAGATTTTCCCTATCCATCTACTAATAGTGCTTGTTTTGTTTTTTTTTAAACCAGAAGTAACTAATTATTTGTGAACTGATGTTTCAATTTATGTATTATGACTTCATACAATAAGTGTTTTGAATGAGAATTGTATTTTTAAAATCGAATGTGATACTAGAGCGTTTAGTTATTTAAAACAAGAAGTTTGGAAATTTGAGTTGTTTGTAAAATAAATTTCTACATTTACATAACAGAAGTACAAGTACAATATCATAATTTTTTAAATTAATATTTGAGTACTGTTGATTTTTTTACTAACAAAAATGTTAGTTATTTTTTGTAGTTATAAATAATTAAGTAACAAACACATTTTCTCAGAATTGGTAAAATAAACATAATTGAAATTTTGTTAGTAAAATTTTCAACCACATTGATTAAGGGAAGACTTTAAAAAAGTTAAAATATTAATCTCGCATAAAAAAGATTTTTTGATCCACAGTTTGGCCCTACACTTTTGGTATTGTTGCGTATAGTAATAAAAAAAAGTGTTTTAACTTTAAAGTGATCTTATAATTTTGAAGATAAAATTTAATGCTCTTACTAATTTTTTTTTCATTTGCAAATTTTAATGTTAGATAATACTTTTTTTGTTTTCCTCATCTTTTCAATATTGACTGACAGTATATTTTCTCACTAAAAGTAATTATTATGCAACTGGATACTTAAAATTCAAATAAAATAATTATTTTATATGTATTTTAATCTTTAAAAAGTGCAGCTTAATTTTTTTCAGCAAAAAATAACGTGGTCCATTGCACCCCGTGATGTGGTCCATTGTACCCCGAACCTGGGGTACAATGGACCATTTTCTCACTTGTAATAAAAAAGTGAATTCAGAAAAAATTAATTGAAAATATATTGTTTAGGTAATGTATTTTTAAACCAGGATATATATGTAATATATATACCTTTTTCGAAACAAGTGGGATGAATATTTTTTTACTTATAGCGCAAAAAATGAAAAAGTGGTCCATTGTGCCCCGGTCTCCCCTACTTCTGAACCTTAGCTTGGAGCAGAGTGTGCAACGAGCCGTCGCTTCTCTGTCTGAACTCAATAGCTGATAACTTTCGCCTACGCTGTTCCTTTGCTTTTTTGGCAGCAAAGTTCTTGTTCCGCTCGTCGAGGTCCGTCTCCGGCACCTCATTTTCAGTGTCCTCTATTAAAATCTCATGGTCTTTGATTTCTTCCATTTTTTCCGAGTCCGTAGACATCATCTCAATATTTTTTTCGAACCAACGGATCAAAAAAATTTAAAAAAAGAAAAAATGAAAGGATCAACAACTGTCCTTATCTTTAGCTGATCACACCGCAATTTGTCACTGCTCTTGGCTCAGTGTCCAGCCCTGCTGCGAGGAAGCTTGCGGCTCGGGACGTGATCAGCAAAAAGTCAAATGATCCGTAAATAAAATGTTCGGCTAAATCGCTTGTTCGCTGACGGGGGCAGAGCGAATCCTACACCCCCTGACTAGATGGTAGACAATCAAACGAACAAAAATCACTCGACCCCCCAGGGCCATAATAGATAGGGACAGTTGGAAATCTCGTTAATCCATTCATGCGCGTCACTAATCAGATGACGAGACATTTGGCTATTAAAAGTCTTTATTTCATCAAAGACATTATACATATAAATGTAGAAACCCCACATACAGGGTATGGACATAACGCAGAACAAATAAACAGGTAAGGATAAAAATTACAATATAAATGTAAAAAGACAATGGCAACCCCGGCCGGGTACAGACATATGTTTTGATCTTAAAATTGGTGATAATTGAGGGATAAAAAGTAAAAGAAAGGCCCGACAATGAGCAAGAGAGGCTCGCTTCCAGAAAACAATTATAAATGAGGCGGCAACCCGACAAGGGACGCGAACATAAATCTTCAATTGCGTCGCCGCCCAAATAAGGAAATAAAAGTCAATCGGAACCAAAGATAAAGGCAAGCGGGGAACTACCGTCTATAGGCGGATGTGCACTTATTAAAAAAGTTGAACCCCGCCAACCACCCGATTAGGACTTTGGTGGAATATGAGGAGAGCATGGACGGCCGAATGATCTTATATTCCAACAAACTTCGGGCGCTTTTGGCCGACCCTACTCCCTTCCAGTTAAGAGTCATCGAGAGGAAGACGAGGTTAGTGACACTATAAAATGAACTTAGACTGTTGCGGAGCTCCCGGTTCTCCCCGTAGTAGGAGACTTTTTCCTTATCGGCCCGATCAAGGTGGACGGCGTCTCCAACTATCTGGGCATCAATTATGTACGCCGTGTTGTTCTTAATTGCCACCAGATCGGGCTTCCTCCTCCCGCACCTGGTTTCGAAAATTGGTTCTTTGAAAACCGTAAAGGCCTTATTTTCCAAGTGCGATCGGAGGGATTTAACGAGATGGTCATGACGATGAATTCACTTGCCGTGAGTCCGGGCGCAATTTTGAAGAATATGGTTAGTCGTTTCTTTCGCATGACACCCGGCTCTGCACAATCTGTCCCCAATTCTACCTCTGAGCCGGCGTGTCAGTGTTGGTAGTGCGTTCACCCGGAGCTTCACGGCATTCACGAAGTCCCTACCGGAGAGACGACCGGAAGCTTGACTAACCCAATTTGTTGATTGCGAGTTTTGGAGCTGTCACTCAGGGCTTGGGTGTCAATATTCTCCCTGAGGCCGTCAGCCCAAAACACATCACTCCGGGTTCCAATCATTATATCTAAAACCCGTTTTTGATTAATGCCGAGGAAGCCGCCAGTCTCACCCGCCATAGCTGATGGTGACATGTTTAACTTTAGCTTATCAAGGCGGTTTTTCCTAAGTTCAGGTATTGTAGTCCGGAGACTGGCGACTCCCAGGCCGCCTTCCGAGACTTTAGCATGTAAGTAGCTGTTAGGGCAGTCCTTCGGCAGGTGACAGACTTGTTTAACGAAATCCCTTATAACTATATCAGCCTGCCGAAGGGAACTAAGGGAAGACCGGGAAAGAACGCCGGAGTGAAGCGTTTTGGGAATAACATATTGTTTGAGGGCATAAAGGCGCTGGTTTGGTTTAAGAGGGGCTTTAATCAACTTGACGGTATCGCTTGAGATTAAACTTGTGGGGTTAGCCTGGACCAGCCCTCTGTAATTAAATCTTAACCCCAGATATTTAAATTCGGATTCAACATTGAGAGCCGGAATGGGGTTTTGATCCAGGCTGAACTTCCCATTAATAATAGATGTTATTTTGCGATGACCGTCAGCTCGGATTGAAAGGGAGAAAGATTTAGAACCGGATATTTTAAGGTGGCAAGCTGATAGTAGTTTTTGAGAGGAATCCAAGAGGCTCTGAAGGCCTGGTTGTGACCCGGCGAACAGAACGATATCGTCGGCATAAGCTGAGATGTTGAGCTTAATATCATCGAAAACAAGGCCGACTGGTGATTTCTTAATGTGTTTAACCAGCCCGATAATAACTAGGTTAAAGAAAAGGGGAGATAACGGGTCACCCTGACGCACCCCACAAGTAGGGTGAAATTGGTCCGATGTCAGGGTGTCGGCGCAGAACTTGGTTTTAGATGTGAAATATAGGTTCTCGATGTAACCGACGAACCGTCTGCCCGCGCCCCAAGCCGAGAGTGATTTAATAATAGACTGGTGGGAGACTGAATCAAAGGCCTTGACCAGGTAAATGGCCGCCAGGTGAGTATTTTTGATTTTTGTTTTCGCTCGGAAGAGGACGAAGTCCAATAGGAATATATTTTCGCTTACTCCGTCCGCCTTAACAAAACCCCTCTGTTCGGGTTCAAGCCCGATTATGTCAATGAGTCGATTGGAGAAGACCTTGTGTAGACAGCGGCAGAGGGTTGAGGAGATTGAGATCGGTCTAAAATCACCTGGGGCCCTTGACCCGGAGGCCTTAGGGATAAAAATAGTTTTAGATTCAGTGAATCGTGACGGCAATCCCCCGCAAAGCAAAGATAGATTCAGGATAATGCAAATTAGTGGAGCACCAGTAGCCCGAAGAGCAGCCGCGGAGAGACCGTCCGGTCCAGGTGACGACCCCGATTTTGGGAGGGCCTTACTTACCTCTTCAACAGTGATGTGTGACCAAATGGTCTTAGAGGCATTGGGGTCAACCGGGAACATTTGGTCGAGCGTTATCTCCGCGTCTTCGGGGACCGCGCTGAACGACATTACCCTACGCCAAAAGTCAAAGAAAACTTCATCTTTAGGCCATGAGACATCTGAAATAGGTTCCAAAATGCTATTGATACACCGGGTTGGGTTTTTCTTAAATAATTTCTGAGTGGTGGCATATCTCTGCCTCTTAAGTTGTCGATTAGAGAGAGTACAATTCTTAGGGGGAGAAGCGGGCTTTTTAAACGTCTTAGAGGTTTGTGGGAAAATATCGTCTAGCGCGGCGATAAACTGGAAATTAAATAATTCAAAGTCACAGTGGGATTTAAACTCGCTGAAGATATTAAATAATGTGAGTGATGGGCCTAAAGGGGTGGGAAAATATGATTCGAAAAGGATAGTTAAAAAATTAATGATGGAATTATTGAATTCTATGTCATCATTTAAAACAGTTAATTCCCGGAGGGATTCCTCAACATTAAAACTGCTTGCGTTGGACTCAGAGCTACAAGTTATATTAGCGGAGACAGGGCGAGGGTTCGTACAAGAGGAACGACCCAATGGAGATACAGAATCGGGGAATATTACCGCACTATCTCCGGCTTCATTTGGCTATTTAAATTCTTTATTCAAAGAACATTATACATTTCCGGGTGTAGGCCCGCCGCATAGCGGGGACCCCGCCCCGGTCTGCAAAGATACATCGAGATATGAAATTATAATACAGAATCAGGGGTCATATTAAGACCCCTGAAAAACTTGATAACAATTTAGGAACGACAATGAAGATCCACAAACCTCCAACCCGAGACAAAGGAGGACAAGTTTAGAGATGCGAAAAGGGGAAAGAACGAGACACGACCCTGTCCGAAACAAAGTGCTCATGTACGAGTCCTGCACGAGGTGGAGCGGCAAAATAAATTAAAACTCGACATTCCTCCAATGAGGGCTCTGGTTGAGAGGGAGGGGAGCATAGCCCTGGAGATAATGCGCTCATCTATCAGGGCGGCCGCCGACTCCGAGGACGAAACTCCCCTCCAATTTAGAGTGACCGAATGGACCCTAACCACTTCCACCCCGTACAGGGTTTTGATCTTTTGGACCAGGACCTCATTATCAGCGTAATAGCTAATTTTTCGATTGTGTGCCCTATTGAGGTCAACCGAGTCACCCACGATTTGGGCATCAACCACGATGGCGGTATCATTCCTGATAGCTATTAAGTCGGGTTTTCGCTTACCGACCGCCGTGTTAAATATCGGCTCAGTGTAGACTCTACTACATTTTTGATCAAGGTGAGACTTAACATTATTAACAACATGGTCGTGTCTTGCGATACGTTTGCCGTGTGTTCTGGAGCAGTTTTGTAGTATATGATTTAGGGTTTCTTTGCAACGGCACCCCGCCCTGCAGAAGCGGTCGCCCGCACGACCGCGTCGTAATCGGGAGTTCGTTGGGAGGGCATTTACTCTAAGTTTGCAGGCGGTCAGATAATCCTTTCCGACAAGAGATGGATTTTGTGCTGCGACCCATTTATGGTTCCCGGGCATGACCCGCTGACCCGCAAGGGGGGCACCGTCGACCGAGCTAACTAAATGCTCCTTCCAATATGATTTACTACAAGTGTCAACACAATTATCAAGGTTTCTTTTTATGTTATACATTAGAAAATCTCCCGCACTCCCACCCAGAGCCTCCTCAGGCATGTTCTTTTTAAGCTTTTCTAGGCGTTTGAGTCTTAAATCAGGAATTTTTGTTCGTAGAGAGGTAACCCCAAGACCGCCATCCTCAATTTCCGCATTAATAAAAGCGTTTGGGCAGCCCTTGGGCAGATGTAAAAATTTTCTAACACAATCTCTAATACGAATGTCTGCCTTTTTGAGAACTCCGAGGGGTGCGCGAGAGAATTGCTGCATGAAATGTTTTCGGAATAAGCATGGATCTAATAAGGAAGAGCTTCTGATTACACTTGAGTGGGGTACCCTTAAGGGAGTCCAAGAGCTCCTGTATCTGAGCTGCCGGATCGGCACAGATAAGACCGAACGAGTTAAATCGGAGCCCAAGATACTTAAAATTTCCCTCCACCCCCACCGACGACAAAGGTAAGTCATCGATTTTGAAATTTCCAGAGGATACCCATGTTTTCTTATTCTTTGCGTCGGCGAGAATGGAGAGCGTAAAAGATTTTGTCGAGTTAATTTTAAGGTTGCATGACCCCAATATATCACACGCCAGGTTTAAGTTATTCTGGAGACCCATCCTCGTTTCTGCGAAGAGAATTATATCATCAGCGTAAGCTGACATCGCAATTTTGATTCCGTCAATAGAAACACCAATAGGGTTCTCCTTAATCTTAGAGATAAGGGCATCGACTACCAGATTAAATAATATCGGTGAGAGGGGGTCTCCCTGCCTGACGCCACAAGTCGGGTGAAAGGTATCGCCGCGTTGGCCGTTGATTTGAAACGCTGTTTCAGAGTGCGCGTATAAATCCCGAATATAGGAAATAAAGCCGAGGTCGCAACCCCGAGCGGCGAGGGCAGAAATGATTGATTTATGGCTCATCGAGTCAAATGCCTTAGTCAAATCAATAGAGGCAAGATGAGTCTCGCGAAATTTTGAACGAGCATTATTTTGAATAAGGTCAAGGAGGAAAAGATTTTCATTTATCCCGTCCTCCTTGATAAAAGCCCTTTGCTCCGGCTGGAGTCCGAGGGACTCCCCCAATCTATTTGCGAACACTTTGTGCAAACATCTGCACATAACAGATGAAATTGAGATGGGGCGAAAGTCCCCCGGACCCAGAGAACCAGAAGTTTTCGGAATGAAGATTGTCTTAGATTGTGTGAAGCGGGCAGGTAACCCACGCAAAGAAGGGCTAAATTAAAGATAATTGTAAGGAGAGGTGCTCCAACAGATCTTAACATTCTCGGAGTAACCTCATCAGGTCCCGGAGAAGACGAAGAAGGAGGGTAGGCCTTGTGAACCTCTTCGACGTTTAGTGGGACCCATATGTGTAGACTGGGTTCGGGATCAATTTTAAATATATCATTCTCAATATTGGAGAGGCAATCGGGAATGAGATGGTGTTCCTCTCCCCGACCCAAGGACATGACGTTTACCCAAAAGGACGAGATCACATCGTCCGGAGGCCAGGTGACCTCTTCTGAATTTTCCGTTGGTAATTTGTAACACTTTATGGGTGATTTTCTAAATAATTTCTGTGTTATTGCGTATTTTTCCCTCTTTTTCTGTCTGTTGGACATCTTTACCGCGATGCCTTGTTTACCTTTGGGACGAACCCCCCTCGTCTCTTGTTTGGGGAAAATGTCCTCAAGTAAGGAAGAGAGCCTAGCTTTTAACAGAGACATCCTGCACCAAGACGAACTTATGAAACATATTTGATAAAGTTCTAGCATGACCCGATGGATTTGGAAAATATGCATAAAAGTATTTCAATAAAGTAAAAAAATTCGTTAGCACGAGCCACATCATCGGCCAAGACCGATAGATCTTGAAATAGACTTCTACTATGCTCGTCTAATAGAGTATGATTATCCCTACCAGTAGTTTCGTTACTGAAAAGCGGGGGGCGAAAGTTCGAATCATTAGAGTTAAACTCAATTTCTCCTGAGCCGTTACTAAAATCTGTGCAGATTCCCGGACAGTCGACCAGTGACTCACCTGGGGCACTATTTGAAGGGGAAAGTTCTGGTGGTGAGGGACAATCGCTTTAGATGGATTCTTCGGTTGTGGTGCGGCAACAACCTGTGGCGTGGAATCCACCTTGGTCAAAGTCGGGAAATCAGATTGGCGAAAAATTGCGTCATCAGCATTGGCACTGGACTCCGGCGGTTGGAGTGCATCTCCTACCTGTGGCATGGAGTCCTTGGCCGTTGCCTGTTGCTTTTCACCTTTCTTCTTCGACTTTTTTCGCGTTCGAGTCTCTTCTAGGGCAGAGCCTGCCCTAGTCTTTTCAATTTGCTTCTTTATAGGGTCATCGATCACCTCCGTTTCGGTTTGAGTATTCGCTTCCGAAGTGGAGGTTTTCTTTCCCTTCAGGGAGTTAAGTTCGTCAGTGACTACTTTTAACTCCTCGTTTTTATCCTCGAGTTCTGCCTTGAGTCGCGCTATGATTTATCGACGCTTGCGCGCTCTTTCGAGGTATTTTTGAGCTTTTGCTTGAAGGAGAGTGAGCAACGAGCCGTCGCCTCTCTGTCTTAACTTGTATACTGACGGACTTCTTTTCCGTTCTTCCTTAGCTTTGTTCTCAACAAAGTTCCTGTTTTCCTCTTCGAGGTCCGTCTCCGGCACCTCATTTTCCGTGTCCTCTACTAAAATATCATGGTCTTTAATTTCCTCCATTTTTTCCAAGTCCGAAGACGTCTCAGTATTTTTTTTTCAAACCAACGGATCAAAAAAATAAAAAAAATAAAAAATGAAAGGATTAACAACTGTCCTTATCTTAAGCTGATCACACCGCAATTTGTCACTGCTCTTGGCTCAGTGTCCAGCCCTGCTGCGAGGAAGCTTGCGGCTCGGGACGTGATCAGCAAAAAATAAAATGATCCGTAAATAATGTTCTGCTAAATCGCTTGTTCGCTGACGGGGGCAGAGCGAATCCTACACCCCCTGACTAGATGGTAGACAATCAAACGAACAAAAATCACTCGACCCCCAGGGCCATAATAGATAGGGACAGTTGGAAATCTCGTTAATCCATTCATGCGTGTCACTAATCAGATGACGAGGCATTTGGCTATTAAATCATTTTATTGATCATGAACAACTCCTAACTACATTAGGCCGCCGGCATGGGGCACACTTTCCCCGCGCAGAAGGGGTGAAGAGGAACGAAGAACCCAAACAAGTGGGTGTACATAAATATTGCAACGTAAGACCCGCGTAGAAGGGTCCGCAAAATAGTTCCAGAGTTCGAGGTCCATAGGTAAGGGATCACCGTTGCACACGAGACGTCGTCTTCATGAAAAACTTGTACGTGGCCAATCCTCCAATGACTGCACGAGAAGAAAGCACTGGAAGATCGCTCTTGGTCAGAAGACGGGATTCGATGAGGTCGAGGGCAGAGTCAGCAGACCAGACACCCCTCCAGTTTAGGGTGACTGAATGTAGCCGGACCTCATCGACATTGAAAAGGGCAGACACGGACGGCAGCAGGCATTCATATTTCACAATTTTCCGTCTATGAGCACGGCGAAGAGGCACTGTAGCCGATACAATTTGGGCATCGATAATGTGAGCGCAGTTGTCTTTGACAGCAATGAGATCTGGTTTCAGGACTCCATCAGAAGAAGAGTTGAAGCGTGGCTCCCGATGAACTTGGAAGCCCTTCTGATCCAGTTTACGTTCAACATAATTGCTGACTGCCTCGTGCCTACGGATGCGGGGCCCATGTGTTCGAGGGCACACTTGGAGAATATGGCGAAGATCCTCAACTCTGTTGCATCCGACACTGCCTGCTGCTGGTCCTGCCCCGGGAGCACCTAGAACGAGAAGGAAGAGCATTAATGCGAAGTTTAATAGCGTCAATATAGTCCTTCCCGCTCAAGAACAGATTGGCGCCGTTAACCCAAGAATGTTGCCCGGGGACTTTCTCAGAATCTTTAAGTCCAACACCATCAACTGCAGAATACAGTTTATCTTTCCAATAATTCGTAGGGGGAGTTGACTGAGTTAGATCGAGAGCCAATTTTTTTTTCTCCAACCTTAGGGGGCCGAAGCCCAGGAAGGAGTCATTCCCCCTTTAAAGGAAGGGGTCACCAGGGGGAGCCGGATAGGTAACGTCATCCAACCCCTTGCTTCACCGCGCTTGCGCGTCGTCATGTCTTGGTGCACACCATGCACCATAGCCCCTCCTTCCAATGGTCTGACAGCAATGATCTTAAGGTCACGAGTAGAGATCATCTTTCTTGAGAGTAAGTCTTCAGCACTTTTCTTGCTCATAATTCCTCTCCAATTAATGGTCACCCCAACTACCGCGTACCTGGAACGAAGATTTTGAAGATGCGGGCGAAGAGGTTCCTCATATTTGGTGATTTTATTGATGTTAGCACGATCTAAGTTGAATTGGTCGTTGATCACCTGGACGTCTAAGACCGTCACTTCCTCACTAGTGTAGGCCACCAGGTCTGGCTTAGGAGTGACGGTGTCTCGAAATGAGGTTCTGAGTGGACAGTGAAACCTCGTTGCAACAGGCCACGGTGGATGTAGTCAACAATTCGATTATGTCTCTTAATTCTGGCCTTATGAGTTGCAAAGCAGACTTGAAGCATGTGGTTAAGTGTCTCCGGTTGGGAACAGCCTCTGGAACATTGATGTTGTTTTTCAGGTCTTCCTCTCGCAACTCGGGCCCTGGAGAAGAGAGTGTTGCTGCGGATCTGGATCGCCGAAATAAAGGCCCTTCCTGACATTAAAGATGTCCCATCCAGGATCCACCGATGACATTGTGGAACAGCGCTCCCTGAGACCAGCGAGATCGCAGCAGTCATAGAGAAGCCTTTTCCATCTTCCAAGAACTTGCTTCGTTCTCTTGTACTCTTTGTCCCCATCGAAGACGAGCCGGGTGATGTTACCTCGATTCCTGGCCAGCACAGGAACATTCCACCGTAGAGACAAGATCCCCAAACCTCCATCTCTGACGCTTGCATGAAAGAATGCTATTGGAGTGTCCGCTGGCAGCTTCAAAATGGTGCGAACGAGGGACCGAACTAGGACGTCTAACTTCTTCAGAAAGCCTCCGAAGAGTCTCCCAAAGGTTAGTGCATGTTGGAAACCGGGGAGCAGGTGATGCGCCAGGAAGTAGATCTTCTGTTGGGGCTTTAAAGGTGCATCCCTCAAGACTTCAAGTTTCTTCTTCAGCTCAACTTTCGGAGGTGTTTTTCCTTTAGGAGTGAAGTTAATCCCCAGATACTTGAAAATGTCGGTGATCTGGAGGGCTTTCAGTGGCTGGCCCCGAACAAAGATGAATGGGCGATGATCAAAACCCATTTTCTTGCGCTTCCCATCCTTAAGCCATTGAAAGGTGACGGATTTCTTGGTATTGATTTTCAAACCCGTCGCCTCCAGAACAAGTTGCAACTTCTGAAAAGTGTTCTGAAGACCTAGTGGGGAGCTAGCAACAAGGACTAGGTCATCGACATATGCAATTTTCGAGACAGGGCGATCTTCTCCTGCCAGCCCGAAACTTTCAAAGTCGGGCACTGCCTTCAAGATGTTGTTGAACACGATCAGGAATAGAAGGGGGAAAAGGGGGTCCCCCTGCCGAACATCTTTACTTGGTCTTACTGGAACTGAGGATTCTCCTTTGAAGCACAGGGTGGTGAAGGCATTGTCGTAGATAAAGGAGATGTACTTGCAAAACTCGTCCGGCACTCCAATTGCTGACAGGGATGACTGAATGCTCGAGTGTAACACTGAGTCGAAAGCCTTCTCAAGATCAAGACTGGCAATGGAGATTGGCAGAAGGTCTTCACGGGAGCTTTGCAGAAGGCGTTCCAGTAGATTGAGTCCTTTAGCAATCCCGTCAAACGGGCGAAACCCAAGTTGGGCAGGGTCAAGGACATCTTCACGGAGCGTGGATAATCTCTTTGCCATAATCTTATGGTAATGTCTCAATACGATGGAGGCTATCGAGATGGGGCGGGCATCAGCGGGACTATCGGCATCCATCTTCTTAGCAATAAAGATAGTCCTGGATCCCACCAGACAAAGAGGTACTTTCTGTGTTCTAAGTCAGACGGAGTAGATCTTGCATTTCGCTCGGGCCGACACTTTGTTCCACGTCTTGCTGGTCACCCCGTCCGGTCCGGTAGCCGTGTCGTACGCCATCTTGCACAGGACAATCTCATCAGGAAAGAAAAGCTTAATAAGAGATGAGGGGTCTTCGATCTTCTTATCGGCCGGAGGAAACACGACTTCGGAGTGGACATCAGAGACGTTTTCTTTCAGTAGATGGGTCCAAAAATCAAACATAACTCCAGGAAGAAGATCATCAGCAAAGTTGGCCTTCTGGAAGAGACTGGAGTAGCAAGCGCTTCGATTTTTCTTGAACAGCCGTTGGACATTGGCGTATTCAGCTTTGGGCTTCTGCTTTCTGGAAAGAGAGTTCATAACCGCTGGAGGTTTACTCTTCCTAATCCACCCTAGGGACCCTGATGGAATTTCGTCAGCGATGGAATTTGCTGCGATGAACTCTTCGGTGAGGGATACAGCTAAGTAAGGTTCGAGGGAGCAAATATTGAGAGCCATGTTGAGTTTATCCTTCAAGGGACATGGAGGACCTGGCTGGATACCGGATAATTCTTCGATGTATTCATCCGCCCAGTTGTAAATCAGCGTATCGTCCAAGGGAGTCTCGGGAGGCAGAGGCTCTGTAGCTGGTAGGACCGGGATGCTTTCATGAGCCGGAGAGGATGACTCGTCACCGGAACTGTGGCTGGAACTAGAAGAGGAGGGCCCGAGATGAACTGGATCGCCTCCACTGCAGCTAATTCTTCTAGGATTTGGGCGGGCACTAGGAGGGGTGGGTCTTTCAGGAACCGGCATTCCTTCTCTCCTCCGTAGGGGAACATCACGTGGTTTGGTGGTCTCATGATCTGCCATTGCGGTTCCTGAAATAAAGATACAGTTAAATAATGAAATACTCTGAAATGTTTTTTTTAATTAACGGGCGGGAGGCTAACTGATTTCAAATACCGAAATAGACGTTATTCTAAGTTTGAAGTTACTGCTCGGAGTGGGACACAATGAAAACAACTGAATTAGTGAAATTAAAAAAAAAAATCAAAGTTTCAAAACAAGACCATCAGATTAATAAAAATTATAAAAAAAAACATTGGCTTCGCCAACAAATCTTCCAGTCAGAGGATAAGTCTCAGTATATCGCAGTATGGTGGCTGCTCTAATACGTACAACACCCAGACCAGTACTAAAGTCGTTTACAGACGATTTGGCACCCGCGCATCGCACCCAGAGGGGTTGGATCTAGAGCGAGGGACGCACAAGATAGGCGTCCCGGAGAATGCTCCGGACCGGATAGGCCTCGTCGCCAGGGTAGCCTGCCACAGTCTGGACAGATGTACACCCCGGCTAAAGTTGCCCACCGACGCGCGAGGTACGAACGGTATCGTTGCATTGACTAGACGGGATTCTGACTTAGAGGCGTTCAGTCATAATCCCACGGATGGTAGCTTCGCACCACTGGTCTCTCGACCAAGCACATGAACCAAGTGTCCGAACCTGCGGTTCCTCTCGTACTGAGCAGGATTACTATCGCACCGACGAGTCATCAGTAGGTTAAAACTAACCTGTCTCGCAACGGACTAAACCCAGCTCACGTTCCCTATAAGTGGGTGAACAATCCAACGCTTGGCGAATTCTGCTTCGCAATGATAGGAAGAGCCGACATCAAAGGATCAAAAAGCAACGTCGCTATGAACGCTTGGCTGCCACGAGTCAGTTATCCCTGTGATAACTTTTCTGACACCTCTTGCATAAAACTCGTAAAGTCAAAAGGATCGATAGGCCCTGCTTTCGCAATCCGTATTCATACTGAAAATCAAGATCAAGCAAGCTTTTGCCCTTTCGCTCCACGCGAGGTTTCTGTCCTCGCTGAGCTTGCCTTGGGACATCTGCACTACCTTTTGACAGATGTACCGCCTCAGCCGAACAACCCAACTGAAAATGTCCTCGGAGCGGATCGCGCGCTACAAGGAGGCGGCGCGCTTGGGGCTAGAAGCGTGATCCTTTCGGGTCGCTTTCCGCTTAACCGAGTAAGTAAATAAACGATGAAAGTAGTGGTATTTCACTGACGGTGCAAGCACTTTCCACTTATACTACACCTCTCATGTCTCTTCACATAATCAGACTAGTGTCAAGCTTAAGAGGGTCTTCTTTCCCCGCTGATTTTTCCAAGCCCGTTTCCTTGGCTGTGGTTTCGCTAGATAGTAGATAGGGACAGCAATGGCCGTGCGCCCGGCTAATCCGCAACGCGGATTTTTAGCCCACAACCATATTTGTTCTCGGGACGCAGGATAGAATATCCACCATCCAGCGGAGCCACAGCCAGGGGAACGGGCCCCGAAGAGCCCGCGGGTCGGAAGACCCTTAACTTTATTATATATTTTTGAATAAGTTTTTACATAGACTTCGGGCCTATGCCCCCAAAAGAAAGGGCAATGCCCATCTGAAATAAAAGTATATTTATTTTTACAAGTTTCCTGCTTGAGCTCATATTTGTAAGGGCTAAGCCCATCTGGAATAGAGAATATAAAAGCGGACGATACAATGAACTAAACAACACTAAACAAACAAAGAATTGCTTGAGCTCATATTTGTAAGGGCTAAGCCCATCTGGAATAGAGAATATAAAAGCGGACGATACAATGAACTAAACAACACTAAACAAACAAAGAATAAACACAGTCAAGACAACGATAACTTTGTACACATAAAAGTAGGAATATACTACCACCACCAGGCAAGACAATGCCCATGAAGACGAACACATTCCAGAATACTGGCCCCGCCCAATAAATCGCAGACCCAAAAAGGAGCCCAGAATGTCGTGGCTGGGGATAGAAAGTTTTATAGTTGTGAAGATAAAGTAGAGGGGCATTAGACCGAGATCAGCGGACCTAAATAGTACTGACTATTATTGAATATTTTTTTATTGAGAGAATTATATATTTTATTTAATTTCTTTATATGGTATTTTGAGTTATCAATTCTTTTGTAGCACTGGAGGGGAGTCTCCACAGTCCTCATTTTTATGTATATTTTACTATGGTCTGGTTCCTCATCTTTATTTATATAGTTATTGCACCTGGTCATGGCATAGTGCTCTGGGGAGCCAATGGCTCCACAGTCGCATAGGTTGTTGTCTCTTTTACCTATATATTTGAGAAAAGTGGGGAAACTCCCCTTACCAGTAACGAAATAGATTATGGAGGGATTATTGAAAACTAGTTTCATAGAAACTTTATTACAGATATTGTAAGTATATCTTCCTTTGTCCGCCGCGTCCCAGTCCGACTGCCACCTCTCTATTAGATTACACTGGTCAACAGTGAAAATGCGAATGAGATTAAAGTACTTGATTCTGAATGATTTCGACGTGCTAAACACGAATATCACCTTAAAAAATGAAAGTTAGCTCTTGTTTTTGAGTTACGGTCTTTTTTTGTTATTGCATAGGATATGGCGAAATGCATGGATGCACCAAACGCAAAATTAAAGTCAATTTTGCTTACAGATAACCTCCGAATTTGTGTTCATTTGATTTTATTTAGTATTAACAACCTGGGGGGTGGGAGGAAATGGTAGGTTTCAGGGGTTTTGCAACCATATTAACAGCTTTAGAACCCTTCTAAGCAACATAATTGTTCTCATCTCAAGAGGTACAGAATAAAGAGCAATAAGTTCCTTGCATTTCGTACTTGGTTGTTTTAGAAGTTGTAGAATATCAAAAATCAGTGTTCGTAATAAATGTATAACTGTAATGCCCTGTAAATGCATTAATAGAGCTAATAACTTCTGTTATATTTGCGGAAAAGTGCAATTTTTTGCACAAAGAGAGCATCACTGCAAAAATAAAGAAAGCTTATCATTTGTATTTTGGTTACAAGATAGGATACCAGGATAAATTTCTGGGTTTCTCACGTATGTAGTTAAACTTGTGTAGCAAATTTGTCACTTTGACTTCATCTGTAACAACAGATAATGCCGTATGCTTGGAAGAAAAACGCATGCCATTTAATAGAACAAAACGGAATGTCATTTTATGATTAAGAGGGAACCAACAAATTACATTAATGACTTATTTCTGCAACATCAAATCGGTTCAATTAGGTGTTATTTAGAAAAAGATAAAAGTTAAATAGCCTAACATTTCTTCAAGTCTGTGTCCAACACGACACTATTTACTAAAAAGCCTACAATATTTTTTTTGGTTTTAATGAGGATAATAGCCATGCGTTTGCTAAATATGCTACAGCTCCTTAAAAAATCTGGAGAAATGTGAGGAATTTATTACTTTTTTTTCTGCACCTCTTAATAAGAACAATTATGTTGCGTAGTGGGGTATTAAGCTGCTAATGTGGGTGAAAAGTCTTGTAAGTTATCATCTCTTACCACTCCCATATTGATAATATATATATAACCTGTATGAGCACAAATTCTCAGAGGGCTTCTGTAAACAAAATTAAATATAATTAATTAATTTTGTGTTTGGTGCGCCGATGCATTTCGCCGTATCCTATGCAATGAAAAAAAAACGTAACTCAAAAACAAGAACTAACTTTCATTTTTTAAGGTGATATTCGTGTTCAGCACGTCAAAATCATTCAGAATTGGGTACTTTCATCTGATTCGCAGAAAATTTTTGAAATTTTGTTGTCCAGTGTTATTATTAAGAACTCTTTTGATATATGTTATGGGTAGTTTAACGTTGATTTTATTTTGTTGTAACTCAGTAGCCGCCCCGGCAAGGGAGTCCGCCACCTCATTGCCACAATGGGCCTTGACCTAGTAAAAGTTCACTAATCTTGGAGCCAAGGCTGAACATTGATCTTTAATGTTTTTTATTATGTGAGATTTTGGATATAGGCCCGCGGACGCCACTACCGATGACATGCTATCTGAGTAGATATCTATTGAAATATAGTTTGTATTTTTAAACCATTCTATTGTTTTTAATATTGCTGTTGCTTCAGCTTGGAAAACTGTATTCTTTACTTCAAGGCGACACATCTCGGTCCAGATGACCGTGGGGGGCTGGGGAGCCCAGTCGGTTAAGCACTCGCTTAGCATGCGGAAGGTCCCAGGTTCGGGTCCGGGCATCGCCAAAATAGCTGCCGACCTATAAACGGCCCGTGCAGCCAAAAATGTCCGACGAATAATACCCCGTGTAAGGGAGTGCACGTTAAATATCCTTCAAAGTCCTAACGCTGCGTACGATGTCGCCCTTAACGGTTGCGTTGGGTGCCTATTCAGGTGTGGCTCGTCACCTGACTGTGGTTCTAAAATACGACGCCCGTCGCCAATAGCCCTCGTGTAGCTCTAGTGCGACGATAATTCAAATCAAACCAAACCAGATGACCGTGGAACCTTTGAATACAACTATGCGCAGTCCGACACCGTCTCCCCTTTTGCTCCCGTCGGTGAAGGCACAAACCTCCGACGGGTGACTAGTTTTGAAATTAAGATTTGATATCGGATCTGTAGAATCTATTGTAAATTTAAGATTTTTGGTTTCCACGTCGTGGACCGAGCGCCTATCTATATAGATTGATCTGTTATAAAATTTCATATTAAAGATTTGAATAACGTTTTCCATATTTAGATCTACTGGGGGAACTCCAGAAAGGGTATATATTGCCATATTAGAAACTGATTTATAACATTTCAATATTTTTACTAGGCACTGTCTCTGAATTGACCTAAGCCTCCTTATCCCGTGACAATTTAATTTAGGATACCAGACCTCACAGGCATAGAGCAACCTGGGTTCGATGACAGGTGACTGCAGTCCATGGTCCCCGATATTCCCCGATGGTTGACAGGTTTTAAGGCCACGAAGTGGGCTTATGACCATTGACTGCTACTGACTAATTTTTTTGCAACACCTTTCCCCACCCGACCCTGGTCTGATGAGCGTGGACCCGCACGTGTGTTTGACGGGGCACTTTTGTTAATGTGTCTTGTTACAGTGTGGGAGCTTAGTGAAATAAGGGAATCTTAAAATGGAGACTTGTTTTTGTGTCCTTGTGGACTATTGAACCGATGTATTGTAATTTATTGAGAAATGTTCTTACTGTACTTAAATGTGAGTTGCTTTGGGAGAAAGAAATGGAATAAAAGTTTAAAAAAAATTAGTAATTACATAACTAAATAAATAAATAGAAATAATGTTAAACATCGAATGAATTAAATGTGATTAATGTGGAATTGGATGCTATTGGCAGTGTTATGAGTGACTGAATTTCTTTTGTATAGTGTTATAATGTGCCGTCGCCAAACAATGGGAATCCCCTGGTCAAAACCCGAGGACTTCTACCGATGTTATAAAAAGTGGCCTTAACCGATCGACTGAGGATTGAGTTGTTGGTAAGGGTGTCTTCCCCGTGACGCGAATCCCTTTTACGCGAACACAGGTGTTCGGAACTTAACAATAGCACTGCCATGGGGTGGAAAAGGGGTTGTATATGCGATGATGTTGGTGTCTCTTTTGTTATTCCTAAAGGAATCACACGTAAATTGTAGGAAGGATTTTCACTACATGGTCCCTCAACAGGTGACCAGTTTTTATGCCCTGTCTAGAAAGGGAACCCAGCACTGAAGTAGGCGTGTCGGAAGAGGACACTACACTGGGGGGGAAGCTTTGAAATGTTCATTTGGAAATGTTATACCAAAATACGGCCATCTTTGGTCACTGAAATGCACTAGTATTTTGGTATTTATCAGATTAAAAAAAGTTACTTATTTTTAAATTTAAGTTACTGTTTAACCTATCAAGGGAGACTTTGTGAATGAACTTAACACCTTCATTCCCGTATAAAAATGTACACTTTAAGATCCGTGTTTCGTGTAACCCTAAATATATTCTATATAAATTTCAAGACAATGGTCTTCATTCGTTTAATACATTTTGTTTAGTTTGCTAAACTCAATTTGTTCTACAGTAATTATTCAGAACGATTCCCTTTGTTTGCCTTATACAATTTGTTTAGGTTGATAAACTTAAGCAGAAAGCTCATTTTAGCGAGGCAAATTTTCTTGCTAAACGCCGTTAATGAGCTAAAGTTAGAGAAATTAAGGCTAAAATAATGCATTATTAAAATATGTTTCTTTACTTATGCGAAAAACCAAAAATGTTTCACTCTAATAACTACCTAAAGCTAAATTGCTCCAGAAAAATTATCTCCTCCTAAAAGACAATGTATATTGAGAACTGAAATATGAAATTCTCCTAGGCACAGAAAAACTATTCATTTTACTACAAATTAAAATTCTTCTAAATGAAGTATTGTAATAGTTTGAGTACTCTACTAGATTTTTGGACTTTTTTTTAAATTGGAAATAATTGAAAAAAGGGAAGGCAACGTTGATATTTCTTTTGTCTATCTGGACTTCCGTCTCAAATCAAAACTCAGTATTATCCGTTCCGTCCGATTTTAAAAATTATTTTGTGTTACCAACGGTATCACATCAGCGACCTATATTTTCACTTCTTTTTCTTTGAGGCACTGTGGCTTAATGGTAGAGCTTCGCTTTTCCACGCCACAGGTCCGGGGATCGAATCCCGGATTAGGCGAGGTTGACCCATCCTTTCATCCCTTGAGTTAGTCGATAAAATGGTTCCCAAGCATGCTTGGGAACTAAACACTGGGTTTCCGCTTGGGGCTGGCCAACTTACCGGGACATATGCCTAGCACCCCAGAGCCCTGATGGGTCACGAAATCTGAAATGGGCAAGGCAGGCCTTGGACCGTTTACGGGCTGTTGCGCCGAGGCGTTTAGTTTATTTCATTATGTGTCAACAGTCCACACAGTTAAATCTCATTGCCATTTATTCATTATATATTTAAAAAAAAAAAAAAAGCTCTTTCACGTCAGCAATCGCATGGGAAACGTATATAAATTAGAAAATTTATTTTCGTCATTAAATCAGTTCGGAATTATGTAATAACGTCCAGCAAAATGTGATTCTTTGATCTTTCATTATTTGTATGGAAAGCGGCAAGCAGCATTCCACTTTTTTTTGCATTAAGAGCTGGTCAGTTTTGATTTGCGTTTCAGCGTGTATAACTGTATCAATGCTTGAAAATAACAAATTATCATTGTGATAATTTATTTTGTGAGTCTTTGTTATCTTAAAGGAAATTAAAAAAAGGCATCGATGAGAGGTTATTTGTAGGTAATATACTGATAGATAGTTGGAATGTTGTTGTATTTGTCTTTCAAAAATATTCTAAATACTGGGAACAAATATACTGGGAACAAACTAAGAATAAATCAAGAAATTTCAAAATAGAAAATGAAAAAAATGATTTGTAAGCTTTGTTTTCCAGTTTCAGAGCTAGCAATTTTGCATTACTATTCTTCGAACTGCAAATGCACTTAGCAAATGATAAAGAATATTAATTGAATTCGAGAGAAATTTATTGAAAATAGTCATTTTCTTTTAAAAGCTCGATTATGGCAAAATGCTGGGTGATTTTGCTTTTTAAGGAGTATAAATTGTGAGGAGTAGCGTTTATAGGTGAAGCTTATGATTCCAAACCTACTTATTTTTTCATAAGAATTTCTGTGAATATTTAAGTAACAGGAAAGCAGACGATTTTAGTTCTATCATCAGTTTCTCTTTTTTTTTTCTCTCGGTACAAACATGGGACTTGTGTCTCGCTTGAATTAGGGTTGTTGGGAGAGAAGAACCAAGTAAGAAACAGGTTTAATTACACCAGGTCAGGCAATGATTTGTTATTGCCGCCAAAGAGGCTTGGCGTAGACAGATTCTTATGCTTTGAAGGGTTTTTCCCCCTGTGGCTCTTCCTGTGTGTTTATTTGCTATGTTTTTAAGTTAATATACTATTATTGTTTGACTTGTAATTTCAATGGATGAAATTAAACGTTTGTTGAAATTGCTAATTTGTTTAAATTTTTTTATGCTGTTAACACAACGTCAATTAATTTACCAAGACCGTCAGGAAACGGTTAAAAATATCACGCACTATCAATTTAGGGTTGAACCATAATCAGGTAGAGCGTATTCTTACAGAATGTAGTTATACGCTTGATACCGTTATTATGCTTGTCAATTTACGGTAAATGAACGTTTAATTACGCTAAAATAGTTATAAGGCAGACTGTAATCTTACATTCAAGAACCGTAATTTCACTGCTGGTACTATATTAGTTTGCATCGTTAAATTACGGGCTTCGGGAAATTATGGGCTTTAGTGTATTTTAACGGTGCATGAACGGAAACTCTGCTGCCGGAGCAAGCCCATAATTTTACTGGGATATTTTTTAACAGTGTATATTTTTTAGGGTTTGCAAGTACCATTTTTAACAGATTCATCTAAATGTTTCTAAATGCCTATATTGTTACATTGTTTAAATATATGCATTTCATTTCGAAGACAATTTATTTAAATGTCGAATTTAAGGGGTCTTAGGAGTCTTAAAAACGTACAAAAGATGTATGTACTAAAAAGCATAGTTTGCAATTTTATGTAATTTTTTAATTATGTAATATACTATAAGTATAATTTTTTTTATATGTAATTCTATAAGTTTCATCTACTATAAAACAAATTTTAAAATTTATGAAACTTAAGACAAAAGTGAAATAAATGATAACAAACAAAAAAGTATTTACAAAAGCTCTGACAGTTGTTAGCTCCGATGAGAGAGAAAAGGAGCGAAGAAAAATACAGAACGGACGTCTCCACCCTTTCCCCTTTGGTTAAGGTTAAGTGTGTAACAAACAATTAGTCTTCAAAGAATAACTTTTTGTGACAACAAAGCCAACGGTCGTTCTCAGATCTCATTCTTAAATGAGTGCGACAAAAATAAAGTAACGCCCATGTACACAAGGTTTCAAAATCAATCCCAGAAACAACATAATCTCAAAGTGTCATAATGACAGGCAATCATTAGAGAATTCTAAAAGGCATTGTACTGGTCACTACAGATGTTTGAGTATGAACCATTGAATAGAAATTTCGGCCAGTAAGGGAAGAAGGCAGGTAAGCAGAAGGATAGAAGTATGGTGATCCCACCCTCCCCTTTTTCCTCTGGAATGACAAAGTACTAGGCACACCCTTTTAAAACTTGTTTGGTGTCTTTACAAAACAGCAAAAAAAAAAAAAAAAAAAGAGAGAGAGAGAGAGATAAAATCCTTCGCTATAATGAAACTAGGAGTTTTAAACATTTCGTTAAATCGGAAATTTTAAAGCATTATTCTTATGGGGATATATATTATATATTATATCAAAAAACATTATTATATATTATTCAAAAATTCTTTCTTAAAAACTGATAAATAGAAATGTGTTAATATAACTGCACTTACAAAATTACTTTTCTAAAAGTCAAAATATGGAGAAAATTATATAGTTTGGTTTCATAAATCAATTTACTCCACTCTAATATACTATCTCAGTTACAAAACTTGTTTGCTTAGCTTTTATTTTTGAAATTAATTTTCAGTATTTTTCACATGTGTCCATTCATCCTAAGTTCTATCAAAGTCTTAAGTCCCCATCGAAAAACTTTCTTCGATTAGTATGCGGCAAAATTAGTTTTCTTGTGCGCACATTGAGATAAAAAAAAATATATATATTTTAAAGTTTCTAAATGCGTGCAGAAAGGGTTTTACTTAAGGAGACTTAGTGGAACAAAAAATGGATATCTATAATTATGAAATATAAATAAAAGGATTTTTATTTATATTTTTCAACGGATAGTACAAGAAGAATGTATTTATACAAGATGTTTTGCAAAAATTCAACTTTTTTAAGCCTCTTAAAAATCTTACTGACCACTGTTTAAAGAATTTTTAAAACTTTTTTTTCTTTGAACACGTGTTCTTCAAACTGTGGAAGTATTTTAATATAGCCAATAAAGTGAAATATTAGTAAAAGTTTATGAGCAAAGGTAAATTTTGACCTTTAAAAACTTTATAATTAAAAAATAATATATTTTAACTTGAAAATTTAAAAAAAAAAGATCTAATTGCGTCCACACTTTCATGAAACTCGCATTTGTTAACGTAAGAAAAATACTTTGGGGATCCAGTTTAAATATTTACAAAAGCCTTGAAAATTTATGTAAAACGCGAACTAAAAATTTAAAAGTGAGCTAATTATTATACAATTTCAATTTTTTTAAGTGTGCCGACTGGGAGGCACATTATAAAATTAAAGAACTTTGCATCTAGGTTTAAAACAAAATAAAAAATATATATATTTTTGAGGTTTTGTGTCTTTTAGTTTTATATAAGGATGCATTATGATAATCAGATCTTCAAAAGTTGTCAAATAAAGAAATTTGTATCTATAGTTATTTATGCAACAAGTGTGAAAAGTAATACTTTTTAAAACTAGTGGATTTTATTTCACGAGCGAGGGAAATAATGACACGTGTTTTAAAAAGTTTACTTTTCGCACGTGTTTCATACACTATTTTTTTATAATTGCGTGAAAAATATCAAATCCTATTGGTTAAAAATTATTCACGTGCTAATTAGACTAAAATCATAGAGATCTTAATAAAAGTATTAGAGTGGAGATCACGTGACCTATCTATGCTAACGACGGGACGAGCCTGGGCGCCGCCATCTTGAGTTCGAGACCAACTTTTTTAAGTGGAAAACGCTTAGAAAAAAATTTAATTTAATTCTAAAATATAAAAAAAAATACCATAAAAATACTAGCTGCATTTTGGAATATTTTTATTGACTTTAAAAGAACTTTTAACGCTTTTCTAGTATTTTTATAATATTTATTTTGTAATTTTAGAATTAAATTTTACTTTTTGCCTAGCATTCTTTTTCTTTATGTGATGGCGACACTGGCAACTTGCAGTCATCGCCGTCACATTAAGAAGAAGAATACGTGAAAAATAAAATTTAATTCTAAAATTACAAAATAAATATTATAAAAATACTAGAAAAGCGTTAAAAGTTCTTTTAAAGTCACTAAAAATATTCCAAAATGCAGCTAGTATTTTTGTGGTATTTTTTAATATTTTAGAATTAAATTTATTTTTTTCTAAGCAATTTCGACTTAAAAAAGTTGGTCTCGGCCTCAAGATGGCCCCCAGGCTCGTCCCGTCGTTAGCATAGATATGTCACGTGATCTCCACTCTAATACTTTTATTAAGATCTCTATGACTAAAATGAATTTTGAGCTTCCAGAAGAGATGTCAAAGAAAATAAGGTTAGGTTTGAGTTATCGTCGCACTAGAGCTACACGAGGGCTATTGGCGACGGGCGTCGAATTTTAGAACCACAGTCAGGTGACGAGCCAACACCTGAATAGGCACCCAACGCAACCGTTAAGGGCGACATCGTACGCATCGTTAGGACTTTAAAGGATATTTAACGTGCACTCCCTTACACGGGGACGTCGTCGGTTATTCGTCGGACATTTTTGGCTGCACGGGCCGTTTATTCAAAGAAAATAAAGAATAAATTCGCAGTTCGGAGCGCGTGACGCTATAAAAAACCAATAAGCGTGTTTCAACATTTTGTCAAAGAAAACAACCAATGAATTCGCAGTTCGAAGAGCGTAAATTTAGAAATATTCCCATAAAGAGAAAAAAAATTCATTAATTCAAAAATAATTCACGCGCATAATATTTTTAAATAAAAGCAGATCGATAAATCTTTGGATTTTATGAGTATTATTATCAAATCGAAATTTTACTTGAAATGTTGGCATCTTATGAAAAGAGTGACACAAAGTACTTTTTTTTTCACTGCTTTTGGGTGAAAAAAGTAATTTTGTTCACTGTTTCTAAAAAGTACAACTTTACGCACGCGTCTGATATTAAAATTATAGTGTAAAAGTCCGATTTTTTTTTACGCAATTATAAAAAAATCTATTTATACGTATTTAAAACACAGGATTAATACACAATATTTGGACGTATTTTTACAGGGTGGCCAAAAAGTCAACGAATTCATTTATGCATTCAGTAATCAAATGACTTGTGACCATACATGGCCACCCGAGACTCTCAGGATAAAGGAAAACCCACCCCCTTTCATTCCTCCCTTGCTGTAAACTGACAGGTCAGGGATTAATAGTTCACACACAGGCCTTTTAAGGGCTTACGATTGAGGGAATGTGTATGTGCTACATCGTACACGTCGCTAAGGGATATCTCACATTTTCATATGGTAATTTACCTGAACCCCCTACACGGCAAACCACCCTACCCCAAAGTGATTTATTATACTTTACAGAGATTCGCTCCAAGAATCTTCTCTTCATGGGGCATGAACCGTTGGTAAGACTTAAAGAAATTAGCTTTCGTTTTTATTTAACCCAACTTGGGGTTTTCTTGCTTTTTCTATTTTTTTTTCTTTTTCTAGTTTTTTTTTTTCATTGGAGGTTTTTAAGATTTTATATTTATGGTGAGGAAGCTGTCGTTTTTATTTTACCCTACTTAGGGTTTTCATAATTTTATAGTTTTTATAGCCCTCCTTGGAGGTTTTTATTTTATATATATATATTTTTTTATAATTTTTTAATATATATAGTGTGTGTTCCTTCCTTTGTATGATTATGGTGTTGGTTCGCAGAGGTCTCTGTTTTGGGATTGTAGAAAGTTTATGATGTCTTTGCAGTTTTGTAATAAGCCTTTTTCCCTTGGGATCAGTCTTTTTTGTGCTTGTCTGTTATATCCTGGATTTTTAAAGCGTATATGTCTTGTTAGTGGGCAATCGTACGAGTAGTGATCCAAGTCTCCTACTCCACCTCCGCAAGCGCAATTTGGGGAGCTAACTTGCTTGATTTTATGGAAGTAGCTGGGTGTCGGGGCATGTCCTGTGAAAAATTGTGTGAGTGTTGTGTCACCTATGTTCTTGTTTAGGTCTATTTTATGTATGAAACTGTGTAAGCGTCTTCCCTCTCCTTCCATTGTCCATCTTGTTCACCATTTGTCTATTGAGGAATCTTTAAGTGAACTTTTTAGGTGTGATAGTGGTTTTGGTAGCAATAGTTGTGGTGTGTCTGTTTACTATGGGCTGGCCAGGCCCGAGTTAGGATGTCATTAAAACATAGGTTCCATAGCTCCGGGCCGCCACAAGAGCCTTGTGGACAGCCTCTCTCTATCTTTCTGGTTATTATACCACCATCATGCTGAATTAGAATTTGGCGATCAGATAGGTAGTGTTTTAGTGTGTAGAAAATATTTGATGGGACTTTGACGTCGTGGAGAGATTTCAGGACCTGGGGCCACCACAGGGAGTCAAAGGCTCCCTTTAGGTCTAGTGTTATAAGTAAAACGTGTTTTTTCTTTTTGTATGATTTTATCTCCTCTATGACGTCATTTATTGCGTGTTCTGTAGACACTCCAGATTGTAATCCAATAGCCCTCGTGTAGCTCTAGTGCGACGATAATTCAAACCAAACCAAACCAAACCAGATTGTAATCCATATTGGTTTGGAATATTAATATTGTTTTTGATATTTGAATGTCTTTGTCTATTGATAAGAAGCTTTTCTAGTGTTTTGCCTATTCCTGGTAGAAGGTTAATGGGTCTGTAGCTGTCTGGTAATTTTGGGTCTTTGTTTTCTTTGTGAAAGAGTGTTAATTGTCCTATTTTGAGTGTTTTTGGGAAGCAGTGTAATTGTAGGCATCTATTAAATAATGTTTTGAACAGATATGGGCATGCTTTGTTTATGTATTTAATAATTTGGTTGTCTATTGAGTCTGGGCCAGGGGCTTTGTGTCTTGGGAGGTTCTTAATTATTTGGTCTGTTTCTTTTTTTGTGAAGGGATGGTCGTCTGGAGTGTCAATGTCATGGTAGTTGTCCCTAACTAATGATTGTTCTTGTGTATCTTGTGTTGGGTCATCCTTTAGGAAAAGGGCGTCTGCGATTGTGTTTAGAATAGTGTCAATGTTTTGTGAGTTGCTATTATCAGTGGATAGGGTTATGAAGTTTGTGGGTTTGAAAGTCTTTTTTGTGATTATTTTGTGTAGAATGCCATATTGTGTTTTATTTTTGGAGCAGAATTCATTCCATTTTTGGAATTTCGTCTCCAGTATTTGATTTTTATATTTTGCGAGTTCTTTTTGGTATGTAAGTAGAAGTTTTGCACTTGTGTCTTGGTTTGTTTCATTTTTGAGACGTCTTTTTATTGCTCTTGTTTTACTTTTTTGTGTATTTAGTTCTGGGGTCCACCAGTTTGCTTGTTTGGATTTTTTGGCTGTCTTTATTGTAAATGTTTTTTCGCAGACCTCCTGTATTTGTGATGTTATGTATTCTGTGAGGTTCTCTAGATCTTGTTTGTCTTTGCATGTTTGAATCTGGTTTTCCATGTCATGTAATTGTTCTTGTATGTTTTTCATGAATTTCTTGCCTCTGCAGTTTGTGTTATATCTTGTGTTAACAATTTGTTGTGTTTCTGTATTTATTTCCATGATTATATATTTGTGGTCTGAGCATGATGTGTCTGAGACGTGCCAGTTCTGAATGTTTTGTGAGATGTTAACTGTTGATAGTGTTAAGTCTGGCCAGCCTTTACCTGTTGTTGCTTCAAATGTTGGTGGATCTTTGTTTGTGTTTTGTAGAATAAGACCTTTTGCGTCTATGTATTCTGCTAGCTTGTGTCCTCTTGTGTTGTGTTCTGGATATCCCCATCTCTTATTCCAGGAGTTGAAATCTCCTCCTATTATAAAGTGTCTGCCTCTGTTGTTGTCTATTAGTCTGTCAAGTGTGTGTAAAGTGTCTTCTATGAACCCATGACCGTAAGAATAGACTGAAACAAAGATTAGTGTTTTATTTATGAAGGTCTGGTTTATGGCTATTATATCTTTGGAACTGTGTATAAGTGTTGGGTGCCAGTTTGGGTTATTGACAATAATTGCTGTTCTTGGTGGTTCTGCTGATTTGTCATAGAATGTATTGAGTCTATGGGTGCTGTGTATGACATTTTTAACTGTGTATGGTTCCTGTACTGGAATAATATCTGCTTGTTGTTGGTTTATTGTGTTTATTAGATTTTTGTCGGCTGCTCTTGCTTTTTGTAGATTTTTTTGTATGACTTTGATGTTTTCAATTGTTTCTATGATGCTGTGGTTTTGGTTGCCTATTTTGGGAGGTCTTGATCTTTTTATTTGTTTGTAAGGTCTATTGGATTCTGGGATTTGTGTTGGGTTTGTTATGTCCGTTGGTGTGGGGCTCTGTAATATGGTGTCATTGGGTATAGTGTCGTTGGTGTTGGGAGGAGAACTCTCCTGTGTGCTGGCATTGGAATTGTGTTTGTTTGTGTGTTCTCTGACCAGGACTTAAGTGTTTTGCCTTGTTTTAGGTGTTCCATCGCTGACTGTATTAGAGGGCATTTTGAGCTGTGGGCCGGGTGATCTGTTTTGTGCTGTGTTTTTAGCTTCATGTTCGTGTTGTGGCAGTTGATACACTTGAGTGTTTGTGTCTTGCATTTTTGAGTTGGTGGGTATTTTTCCGCACAGAAGCGGCATGTTTCTGTGTTCTGACAGTGTTTGGATACGTGTCCTATTTCCTGGCATTTGAAGCATCGTGTTACTGTGTGAAATTTCTTGACTGCACAAGATGTAAAATTTATGCAGATTCTCTTATGGTCCAATATGTTTTATGCCTCTGTTATTTGTGCTCTTATAATATGATGATTAGTGTCATCTGTGGCTTTGAAACTTTTGATGTGTTTTACTGTGTCTGGTGTTATTGTGGGCTGTGCCTCGTGTATTGACTCTAGTAGTGTATTAGCCTCAACTTGGATAGAGACGTTGTAGATTATTAAGTCTACTTTTTCTTCTTCCACTTCTTTGGCTATGAGTGTGTCTTTGGTTATGGGATTCTTCCTGATTTTTTCCAGGAGATTGGTTGCTAGGTCTTTGTTTTTAGTGTGATGATTACCTCTTGTTTTTTGTTGATTTTGAGGTCTTTTACACCTAGTTCTGTTTGTTTTAGATTTTGTTGTAGCTCTTTACAGGTGTCCCTACCGTTTTTGTCTGTTCCTGTTGCCTTGATGACTAGTTTTGGTTCTGGTTTTGGTTTTGTCTGTTTTACTACTGCTGCGTATGAGTGGTGTTGTGGCTGGTTTGGTGTTTGGAATTCTGATGTTTTTGTTGTTTGTGTCTGTTGTTTAGTTGTTGTTTTGTTTTCACTTTTTTGAACTATGTTTTTTCCTATACAATCTGCCAATTGAGCGAAGTTGGCCTGGGATTCTGTAATTTGAGCTGTGAGTTTGTCGATTTGGATTAGTTGTTGATATGCCAGTTCTTGTATTCGGAATAATATGTCGTTAAGGTTTTTCTTCACTGTTTTATCTGATTTTTTGGATTTGTTTGTCACTGTTTTTTTTATTTGAGCTATGTTGTTTGTTATTTCTGTGTATTTGTTAATATCCTGATCGATGTCAATGTATATAGTTTGGCACTCCCTGTCGAGGTATTTTTGTGATGATGCAATGTCTTCCGCTATCTCTGTGTCCGAAATAGACTCTAGAGATGTGTTTGAAGTTTCCATGTTTTACATGGAACTAAAGCTTGAGAAAAATCAGTAGGAAATGGAAAATATGACGTCTTAATTGAAAAACTTAATAAAGTGGAAGTGTCAACTTAATTTAAAATGAATGTGATTTGGTCAGAATGGATGTGATGGATGTGAAATGTCAGATGGATGTGAATGGATAATCAGAATAGATGTGGAATGTCAGATGTATGTGAAATGACCTCAAGTTATAAATGGGAATTAATATATATCCAAACAAACAAAAAAAATAAAAACAGAGCTAATTAAGAACACGCTATATACTATAACTCTAAGTAAAGCACATAATAAACACAATTAGTTAAAATACTGTTGTTCAAATGTACCGAAAACTGTCTTTTTAAAAATGTATGTGAATATGGGCAAGGGAGCTATTAAATACGTGAGAACTGAAAGGCTAAAGATCCGAAGCTGAGAATTTAATGGATGTGAAGTGGCCAACTATGCCTTACGGCGTGGCATCTTCAAAAAATAATTAAATGGCAATGATAACACTTATGACAACAAATTATTAATCAAAATAAGGGCAACGATATGGGTAATTAAACACACAGACTGGGCAATTTAAAATGGACAGTAAAACACTTAGAGCTTTTTAAATGGCGGCGGAGATGTAAACAAACAACAACGCTAACAGTTAATGAGCTGAAAAAACACACTAAATATTGAGGGGAAAAAAAGAAGCAAATGAAAACACACTAAAACTCGTATTAAAGCACTCTAAAAAAACTCTATTAAAACAAATGGGTAGGGGAGTCATATTACGTGAAAACTGAAAAGCTAATGATCCGAAACTGTGAATTTTAAAGGATGTGAAATGGCCAACTATGCCTTACGGCATGGCGACTTCAAAAAATAATTAAATGGCAATGAAAACACTTAGGACTACAAATTATAACTCAAAATAATGGCAACGATCTGGGCAATTAAACACACTTAGACTGGGCAATTAAGATGGACAGTCTAAACACTTAGAACTGTTTTTAAATGGCGGCGGGGATTTAAACAAACAACGACGCTAACAATTAATGAGCTGAAGAAATGCACTAAATTTTGAGAGGGAAAAAAAAGAAAAGCAATTAGTAACACACTAAAACTCGAATTAGAGCACTCTAAAAAACACTATTAAAACAAATGGGCAGGGGAGTCATATTACGTGAAAACTGAAAAGCTAATGATCCGGGGTTCGATGACCATAAGGTACCAGGTTTTTATAAGTTCAGAGGAAACACCCCAGTATTTGTTGCCCAGCCTGCGAAGTCTGGTATTATATGAAGTGACGCTCTCG
This sequence comes from Hylyphantes graminicola, assembly GCA_023701765.1. NCBI lineage: Eukaryota > Metazoa > Arthropoda > Arachnida > Araneae > Linyphiidae > Hylyphantes > Hylyphantes graminicola. Next base: position 48,730,886 of record CM043122.1, read on the forward strand.
CCGAGATATTCCAGGTGAGGCGTGAAGGTAAGCAGATCATCTATTATGATTCCCAGATATTTAATACAATGTACGAATTTAATGTTTTTGCCATAGAGTTTAAATTGAGGGTATCTGCTTGATAGGGCACTACCTATCATTCGGGCTTTAGTTTTAGTAATGGAGATATTAAGACCAAGGCTATTGCTTTTATTTTGAAATATTGAGATGGCATTATTGGCTATTGCCTCCAGGGAGTCCCTGTTCCCACCCGAAACCAACATGCAGAAATCATCAGCATAAGCAAAAATATCGATATTTAAGTTGTTAAAAACATCTAGAAGGTCGTTGGCTATTAGGTTCCATAGGGTGGGACCAAGACAAGATCCCTGAGGGCAGCCTTTATTTATCCCGAACGATTGCGTCACTTCTCCATATTTTAAACAAACTTTTCTATTACAGATATAGCTGCATAATATATTTGTGAGATGTGTGTTAAGTTTTAATGAAACAATTTTATTCTTTAGGAGGTCCCAGTCCACACAGTCGAAGGCCCGGTAAAATCATAGGCTATCAGGGAGGTATATTTGTAGTTAATTTTCCTATTGTTTATAGCTTCAATAACTTTGGCAATACAGATTGTGGTGTTTCTTCCTTCCCTGAAGCCATATTGGTTACTATTGATGCTATTGTTAGTTTCTAGAAATCTGTTTAATCTATTATTAATTATTTTTTCAAAGACTTTACTTATGGATTGTAGGAGACAGACGGGGCGATACGACTGTGCGAGGTAGGCCTCCTTTCCTGGTTTCAGGAAGAAAACAGCATTAGCCATCTTCCAAGATTTTGGGAAATATCCAAAAGAAAAGAGCTTATTAAATAAGTTATATAAAATATTAGGTGCATAATGATTTAGGATTCGGTTAAACCTAGGCCCAAGACCATCAGGACCTGGGGCCTTATCAAGGCCTTGGCTATTAATAGCATGAACTATCTCTTTCATAGTAATTGGAGTGTAGTCTGTTCCAGGCCCCGATGTCTGTTCCAGGGCAGTGCCGTCATGTACAGAAAAATGATATCTAACTATTTCGTTCATGTTTTCAATAAATGTAGTATGAATCGGCGATCCCTCAAGAACTGTGGAGGCGTATGGTGTTTGTCTATTTAATTTATTTTGTAATATGTTAAAAGCGTTTCCAAATTTATCATTAGTGCTGCTGCAGTAATCTTTCCAGCTTTTACTCTTAGCCGAGTTTATCATTTTTTATATTTAGCTTTTTCTTTATTATATATAACCTTTAGATTATTGTCATTTTTGTGTCTATTCAATTTTCTATAAAGAGCCCCCACTTTGTTCCTTTGGGATTTCAGTTCCCCTCCCCACCATCTCAGTTTGCCAGAGCGCCCCGATTTTTTTCTCCTAAAAAGTTTTTTACAAATTTTCTCCATATTTTCATAGAAGATGGTCATGAAGGAGTCCAGCTCCTCCACCGATTCACTATTACCTAGGATGTTGTTTAGGTCTTTATCCGCCATTGTAAAAAGTTTTTCAGCTTTATAGTGGCCAAAATGTGAGAAGTCAAATCTGGAGGAACCATTAGAGATAAAGCTGTAATTTATATCAAATGTTATGTATCTATGGTCAGAACAGCTTTCCCCCAGACTGACTCTCCAGTTGGTGACTTTATCAGTGAAGGAGCCGGAAGCTATCGTTAAGTCGGGACGCACATAATATCTACCCTGAAGGTGGTAGGAGGGGTGATCATTAGGATTGTTAGGACTACCATTTCTGTACTCCACAGTTGTCCTGCCCAGCATGAAACATCGGCATCTAGATCAGAGGAGGGGGGTGAATATAATGATCCCAATATGAACCCACCCGCACTGGTCTGTATATTAATAAAGACCGAGTTGTCAAAATTCAAGATCTCCATTGTTAAGATTAAGAGGTTTATAATAAAAATGCCTGAAGTTAAGTATTTAGATGTGTATTGTTTCCAGGTTGATGGTATTCCTGTAATATGATTATTATTATTTTTGTAAATGTCTTGAAATAAAACTATATCTACATTATTATCGTGCACGAAGGAGGCCAGTGCACCAGATGCCGCTCTACAGTTCTGCATGTTTATTTGACAAATTTTTAAGTTATTTATATTTGTTGATATGGGATGGTTATTCATATTAATTTTTCTTTGTTATGGTCTGAAATTTATAGTCTTTAAAAGTCGGACATTCCTTTGAATCGGCCCTATGGTCTGTATCGTATCCCGTGCTATTGAATTCACAGTTTATGCAACTAACCTTTTTACTGGTACACTGTCTCGTTTCGTGTGGATCTCCACAGCCAGCGCAGGTGGGGGGTTTCCTGCATTTGAAGACGGTGTGCCCGAATCTCTGACATTTAAAGCACCTTTGGATGTTAATGTAACGGTGCACCCTGATTCTATTGATATTAAGGACAATCTTTGCAATTTTGATCAAACTTTCAGCCGATTTTGAATCTACATCCACTATAAAGTTTTGTAGATCTGATAATTTTTTCGTATTTTTAAAAATTTTGATAGTCTCGCAATCCTTAATCTCTAGTTCTTCTAGACCCAGAAGTGCATCTTTAAATGAGGTTTCGTCATACGACCCGGACACACCAAAGAATATCAATCTTTGTCTTCTGTTGTTACTTATTTTAGTGTCTGCCATTTTGCCCAATTTGTCATTGCTTTGTATTTTGGTTTGAAGATTTGTTAGGTGTTCTTTAGATTTCATTTTAAGAATGATTCTATTAGGGCGTGGCATGACGATATCTAATAGTTTTGGATTTCCCAAACCGGGAGCCATCGAAACGAGGGCATCCCGGTATGATTTAGCGCCCCCCCCCCTCCTCTAGAGTGTCGATAATCAATGCAGGCACATCATCCTCAACCTTTTTCTTTCGGGGAATAGGGGCATTAGATTGTTGGTCATAGTCATTGATAGCTGTTTTCAGATTTTTTGACATTTCCCTAAGGGTCGTTTCTATACTGTTAAACTGTCTATTTTTTTCGCCTATCTCATCCTCTAATAATTTTATCTTAGCTTCCAAAGTCTTATGTTTTTCGGTAGTCGCTATCTGTGCCGCCACCGCATCAGAGCACACCAGAAAAAACTGCATGCTAATTTCATTCAATTCTGATGCAGTTCTCATTGACATCTTTTTACCTACCTCGCATTCTCTTTTTACGACTTTGCCAAATTTTTCCAAGTTCTCTTTCATTGTTGACATATAGGGTGATGATGCAGTGGCTAGCACGTTTGGATTATTTTTAGTTATCTTATCCAGATCAGAGGTTTCATTTTGTACGATATTTTGTATAGTAAAAGAGTTATCATTCCGTTTGGAATTACCAATTTGAGTAAACAACTCAGGATCATCGCACGGATCAGACGACATGATCAAGTGGAATGGGTCAAGTATAAGGGGATCAAGCAGAGAAGGATATTGTATTTGGGCTATATAATGTACCAGGCGGGGCCAGTCTACAATATTAAAATGATAATATATCAGTATTATACCACAATCAGAGTATAAAGTAAATCACTAGAGACCCTAAACACAAGATCCTAGGAGCATGAGAATAAGCATAAATAATATATGACTAAAGCAATCACAAATAAACAAATCAAATATTGTAAAGATTCAAAAGTTCTAAAAGAATTAAGACAAAAACATTGACAGCCGTCCTTGATGAATCAGTGGCCTGATGAGAAGTTGAGAGTTTAAGTTGTGTAAAAGTCCTTGAGATGACAAATCGTCTGTGGGTGGCCAACAATGTCTCTGATCAGGAGGGTGAGATCGTGAACTAAGTAAGTGTAAAAGCTCTCAAACCGTGAGACAGGGGAAGAACGCCTAGGGGGTATGAAACATAGTAGATAGGGACAAAAGATACAGAGCTACCCGCCTGGTGACCAACGCCCGAAGGGCGTCATACTACACCCGTCTTCCATCGCCCAGGCACTCTGTGAACCACTGCAGACACTCACTACCCACTGCCACTGAAGCGAGCCTTTATCACCAACGGGGAAAGAGTACTAACTCCTTAACCCACTAATTCATATACTTCCCGAGGGAAGGGGACAAATGTCCCAAAGATACACCATATTTCGAGGGTGCCGATCTTCTCCAAATCGGACCCTTTAAAATATGTCAACGTCCATAATGATTCGCTTAGTTCCTTTTCCCTTGTCAAGGGATTAGGCAGTAGTTTGCTAACCACAAGAACAATTTGGTTTAGCAACTTTTGATTCGTCTCATTTGTTAGAATTGAACTTGAGTCGCCCCTTTTGGATCTTAACTTTTTCCTAAGTCGTTCGACATCTAGCAGCGTTGACAGGTGGCCGCATCTGCAGTTGGTGAGATAATGCTCAGAGGTTCCAAGCCCCTGGCCACACCAGCACTCTTCATCAACATCGAACTGCATCCTCTTAAGGTATGCAGGAAATCTACCATGCCCGGAGGCAAGTTGGGCGACTCTGTGAAATATAAGTCTAGTAGTGTCAACTTTCGGGAAAAAGGTCTTAGTTATATGACCTTTGTTAGTGTCATTCCAGTGGTGCTGCCAGATGGTAATGGCATCTTTCTTTAGTTGCCTGCGAAGGTAGGATCTTGAGATTTTCTGACTCCAATTAACATCGGTCAGTTCAGTTGCCTCCTTCGCTGCAGCATCCACTAATTCATTGCCAGTAATTCCAATATGGGCCTTAACCCATCTGAGCACGATTGTTACCTTTTGTGCTCTCGCTTTCTCGATGGTCGAGATGATAGTAATTGCAAGAGCATTCCTGTTATTTGGATTTGCAATGGTCTGGAGCCCAGACCTACTGTCCGAGAACAGTGTCAGAGTTGCATCCCTCTGTGTCTGCAAAACCCATTGACAGGCTTTAAGGATTGATGTCAGTTCTGCTTGGTAGACGCTGTTGCAATTTTGCAGTCTACCTTTCTCGCTATAAATTACGTGCCCATAGTAACAGACCACGAAGGCTCCTCCGACAGCCCCGTTTATGGCGGAGCCGTCAGTGAAGATTTCAAGTCCGTCACCACATGGCAACCTGTTGCTGAATTCAATGCTCAGGCGATCCAACGGATGAGACTCTTCCAGGTTGACGGGGTGCGCGAAGCTGATAGGATTTGCTTCGTTGCCCTGTAGATCGTAGGCGGGCACTTTGAGGCCAAATACCTGGAATTTGATCAACTCGGTCTTGGCCATAATGTCCAAGGGAATGATCTCTGCGAGCCAAGCGCTGCATCTGTAGACACTGTTCTATAGGACTTGGTGATAGCCAGTCCACACTCCCGCTGGATTTGTCTCAATCTCTCATTAAAGCCCTTGAGCTTGGTTCGGTGGCCCCAGGCACCCACCCCATACAGGGCGACACGCTCCAGAACTGCCTTATAGATGTCACGAAGCAACTTGGGCTTCCAATGAAACATATGCTTACCAGTAGTGACAATCTTAGAGAGAAGAGTCGTTACCTTCTCTTTAGTTGTCTTTAAATGGGGTGTGAAGCTAAGGTGACTATCCCATTCAATACCCAGGAACCTTAGCGTATTTACAATGCTCAGTACTTCCCCGTTCATGATTAACCTTGGAGGGTCGATCATGCAGTTGCTACGTCCAAAAGCTATGGGCATAAGATAGGATTTTGACGAGTTGAACCTTTATTTATACTCGTCTGCCCAGTTCAACAGATGTGCAAGAACTGTATTTCCCTTATGCTCAAGGGCCGCTCTAGTTTCAAAGCTAATGACTACTACTATGTCGTCAGCATACGCTTGTGCGTAGCATCCATCTGGCAGACGAAGTTTTAAGGCTTCGTCCGCGATCATGTTCCATAGCAGCGGGCCACTGCAGGATCCCTGAGTGCATCCTCTCTCAACGCTTTTGGTAATTAACTTGTCACCATATTGATAAGAGACACTTCTATCCTTGAGATAGCTCTTAATTAGAAAGAATAGGTCACTTGGACATTCACTGGCCTGCAACAGGCTCAACACTGACGGCCACCAGACCGTGTCAAAGGCCCCAGCTATATCTAGAGAGACAATGCAAACTTTTGATCTAATGTTTGCTCTAGCTCGGATCTCATTCATCAGCCTGTGAGCGGCTATGTCGCAGGATTTCCCTGGTCTAAAGCCGTACTGGCTTGGATGAAGAAGTCCATTCGAGCTTAGATGGATGAAGACTCTCTGAGTCACTAACTTATCAAGCACTTTTCCTAGTGCTGGGAGCAGACATATAGGCCTATATGCTTTGGCAGACTCCCTTTCTTTTTCAGGTTTGAGCAGTAACACCAATTTTGCTTCTTTCCAGCTCTTCGGAAAGTGGCCTAGTACTCTGCATTTATTGAAAAGAGTACACAGCAAAATTAGCTCGGCATAATGTACTGCTTTAACAAATTCAATCCAATCCCGGGGCCTTCCTGTGCGCAAGGCTGTTGATGACACCCTAGATTTCACTGGCGGTGAACTCTCTATCCGCACGTGTGTTGACAAGAGTGTCAGCTCGCCTTCTATGCTCATAGTGGACAGCAGAGTCGGTAAGAGGGTCATCTCTCGGAAAGATAGCACTTGTAATAGCATCAATAGTCTCACTGATATTCGTAGTGAGACGGCCGCTCTGATCTTTAACTGCGCCAATTATTTGGGGAGTTCTGAATTTGCCAGCCCCGATGACATAGGGGATCGTCCAGGGACCCACTTTCCCTGCATTTCGGCAATATCCCTCCCAGCTCTTACGTTTCGCAACAAGAAGTGCTTTTCGGAATTTTGCTCTCTCCATTTTGAAGATGATATGCCCCTTTTCCTTCTCCGCTGCAGATCCAGCTCCGACCGCTCGTCGCCGAAGGGTCTTGCAGCGTTTCCTATGGGTCGCTAACTGTGGCGTCCACCAGTGAACTGGTTTAGTCACCTTCGGCGATACACTTAGTTTACACTCATTGGTTGCCTTCAGCTTCTCCGTCAGCAGCTCCACTGCCGTATCAACAGCAGTTTTGTCCGGAGCTCTCTCTAGTGTCCGCACTAATTCATCAGAATTTTGACAAAAATATTTCGCCGCCTTTTTGAGGCGGTGTGGATTGTTACTGTATTTTTTGGTCCGTGTTTCAACCTGGATTCCAGTTTGAAAAAGGATAGTGTTATGGTCGCTGAGAGGATTCGCAACAACCTTCCAGGTATGTGGTGCCGCAATTTCTGGCGAGGACATGGTGGGATCAATCCAGCTCTCCCATTCACCTCTTCTGAACGTCGGGGCCGATGCAGGGTCATTCCAGATCAATAACTCTCTACTGGTGGCGAATGAGAGCACACAATCGCCCCTGTCTGGGTTTCGATGGGAATTTCGCCCAGGACCCCAGGAGGGGTGATGCGCATTGAAATCTCCACCAATGACAACCCCGCCGGACCCCAAGTCGTCAAGTAAGACACCTAATTCCTCCAAGCCCACGCGGAGGCTTAAAGCGGGAGAAAAGTAGGTCGAGATCACCGTCAAGGTCTCGTCCCCAGCCGTGATAGTTGCAGCTGCAATGCAATTAGAGACATGGATCTGCACAACGGAAAGCTGAGAGTTGGTAACTGCTACTGCCGTTTGTGAGTATGGTTTGTGGATTTTCCGCCAGGTCAACGGGAGCCCACCAATGCCTCCAGACTGATCAAGATACGGCTCCTGCAGAAATATAATATCAGAGATACTTCCCTCCACCGGAGCCGCCAACTCGGCAGTGGCCGCTTTTCCACGACCTAGGTTGCACTGGGTGAAGCTAGGCATACTTCGTTTTCTGGGCTTGACTCTCTTTTACCTGCTGCAGCACACGGCAGCAGGAGGAATAAACCGAGTGCTGAGAGTCGAACCTGGTACTCCTCTGCGCATTTTAGCGCCGGCAGTTGGGCTCAGTTTCCAAACAGTCCTTAAGAGCGTGGGCTTTGCCGCACCGTCTGCAGAGAGGCCGTTTGGTACATTGTGTCGCTCTATGACCAAATGCAAGACACCTATTGCTTTGGCTGAGATCCAGATATTCAAACACAGCACGGCGACCCCATCGAACTCGGAGAAACCGGATGGTCTTCACTTTGGCCCACTGAGGCGAGTCAACTTCCAACACCCAGTCGCTCCTTTTCTCTTTGAGGTCACGGCTGCGCTTAAAAACGAACCTAAGAGTACCAGCGGGCAGATTACGCTCTGCTTCGATCTCTCTCACCACCTTGTTCCTCTCGACCTCGGAATCGATGTCCTCCAGGCCGGAGACCTTGATCTGTTGTTTCCGACTGCTTCCGCAGCTACGCCTGATCCTGATCTGCTTCCTCTAGCAACACAAGGGACTGAAGGTCAGTAAAGTGCATAACGAGCCCTCCAGCTAAGGTACTTCTCGCATGTGCGGGTTTCCCTATGCCGTTTGACTCGAAAAGTTTCCAAACGAAGGAGCGGAATTCGAGTTTTGAGGAAGGCGTGTTCCCGTGAGGGCTCACTATCAAAGCCTCCTGAATGTAGGGCCAGGTTCTCTTCCCGGCGGTTCCAGGCTGGGACTGTTGTCTCCCTTGGCTACCGGAGTTTCCTTTGGGGGCCGTGTTCTTAACCTATGTGGAACTCCCTTTGCCTGGGAGCCCCGAACCCGCAACGGCAGCAAAGGATTTTGCGCCTTCAGGAGTTGGAGCATTCTCCTTACTCTCGCTTTGGTGCATACTCTCCACCTGCAGCTGAGGGCGCGCCTCAGCTTGAGTCGTGGTGGCCTGAGATTTCCCCGAACTTCAATCCTGCGGCTTCGGGCGCGCTGATGCCTGGGGGGTGGGAGGCCTGTTCGGAACCTGGGAGGTGACCTTCAGAAGAGGAGGGGCCTCTTCCAGTACAATGGACCCATCGACCTGGTCAACAAAGCTTTGCTCTTTAGATGGATTCTTCGGTTGTGGTGCGGCAACAACCTGTGGCGTGGAATCCATCTTGGTCAAAGTCGGGGATTCAGATTGGCGAATTATTGCGTCATCAGCTTTGGCACTGGACTCCGGCGGTTGGAGTGCGCATGTGGCATGGAGTGGCACCTGTGGCATGGAGTCCTTGGCCGCTTCCTGTTGCTTTTCACCTTTATTCTTCTTCGACTTTTTTAGCGTTCGAGTCTCTACTAGGGCAGAGCCTGCCCTAGTTTGTTCAATTTGTTCCTTAGTAGGGTCATCGATCCCCTCCGTCTCGGTTTGAGTATTCGCGTCCGAAGTGGAGGTTTTCTTTCCCTTCAGGGAGTTAAGTTCGTCAGTGACTACTTTTAACTCCTCGTTCCTTTCTTCGAGTTCAGCTTTGAGCTGCGCAATGATAGTTCTGCGCTTGCGCGCTCGATTGAAATACTCTTGTACCTTTGCTTGGAGCAGAGTGTGCAACGAGCCGTCGCTTCTCTGTCTGAACTCTATAGCTGACAACACTCGCTTTCGCTTTTCCTTTGCTTTATTGGCAGCAAAGTTCTTGTTTCTCTCGTCGATATCCGTCTCCGGCACCTCCTTTTCAGTATCCTCTACTAAAATCTCATTGTGGTCTTTAAATTCTCTCATTTTTTTCCAAGTCCGAAGACATCATCTCAATTTTTTCGAACCAACGGATCAAAAAAATAAAAAAAGAAAAAAAACGAAAGGATTAACAACTGTCCTTATCTTTGGCTGATCACACCGCAATTAGTCACTGCTCTTGGCTCAGTGTCCGGCCCTGCTGCGAGGAAGCTTGCGGCTCGTGTCGTGATCAGCAAAATGTCAAATGATCCGTAAATAATATGTTCTGCTAAATCGCTTGTTCGCTAAGGGGGGCAGATCGAACCCTACACCCCCTGACTAGATAGTAGACAATCAAACGAACAAAAACCACTCGACCCCCAGGGCCATGGTAGATAGGGACACGAAAATACAGGTCTACCCCGCACGGTGCGCGCAGAAATGAATCCGCATATGCACCCGTCTTCCAGGCCCAGGGCTCCTGTTAACCTATCACCACCTCACTACCCATGGGCCAGAACCAGCAATAGAAAACCAGAAGGGAAACAAGTTTCCCATAATCCTCAAGGGAGTTTTACCTCCCCCGCACCGCGGGCGGTGTGGACCTCGAGGCCACCCGCGGCCCAGGCATTCATCATATAGCTCGTACTAACGGTGACACCCGCCTCAGCCACTTGCACGCGAAGTGGCTTGCCGGAAAGAAAGGTTCCAGGGAGGTCGGCATCAGTGGGAGCGGGATCCCAGATCTAATATCAGTTGCCACTCTTGTTCCACATCCGCCAGTCACCCCTTTCCCAATCTCCACTAGCCCCCGCCCCATAACCTCCGTCACTCGCAAGACGTATTGACTGACAGTGAGGCATGATTGTAGGGCAGGAGTGAGGACAACTCCAGGTGCCGACGGCACACTTTACCAACAGGGTGAGGGCCCGTGAGCCCTCACAAACTTCTGAACCCACTAATGCATTTCCTTCCCGAAGGAAGGGGACCCTAGGGCCCCAGAAGCACACCATCAATCGAAATGAGAAGGACAAAGGATCGAAAATTGTCATTTGACAGATTAGAAAAATCGCAATTGCCACAAGCCATCATTTGGAAAGACCCAATTTCATAAAAGTTTGATTGCGGAGCTCCAACCGCCTAGGACAAGTGTCCTTCCATTTCAATAATTCTACCGTCCTCTTCCCAAGGAGCCTCTATAGCGCGCCTGCACTCTTTACTCCGCTCCCAGTTGCCTACCCCCTGGGCAGGGGGTTGGGCAGGAGTTTGCTGACCGTTAGGACAATTTGGTTCAGCATGGGTTGATTACCTTTTATCAACAGGATGAATTCAGGTTTGCCCGGCTTGACTCGCAACTTCCTCCTTAGCTTTTCAACGTCATGCAGGGTGCACTCCGAGAGGTAGTGCTCCGCAGAGCCTGGACCGCTGCCACACCAGCACTCCGCTTCAACGCTAAATTGCATTCGATGAAGATGCGCCGGGAACCTACCATGCCCCGTCGCCAGTTGGGCAATACTGCCACAGATCAATCTCCTTGTCGAGACTTTGGGAAAGAACCTTTTAGTCAGAATACCATTTGACGAGCCGTCCCATCTATGCTGCCAGAGGACTTCTGCAGAGTCCTTGAGATGTTTGCGAAGGTAGGATTTCGGGACTTTTTGCACCCAGCTCTCGTCCTCGTCAAGTCCCGTTGCCTCCTTCGCTGCAGCATCTGCTAGTTCGTTTCCTTCTATCCCAACATGAGCCTTGACCCAATGCAGTTGTATTTTGACTCTATTACTGGAACAAATGTCAATGAGATCCAAGATGGATCGGGCCAGCAAGTTTCTGTTGTCAGGGTTCGCAAGAGTCTCAAGACTTGACTTGCTATCCGAGTAAATGCTCACCGTAATATTGGAGTACTTGGCATTAATCCATTTACAAGCTTTTAGGGTTGCCGTGAGCTCTGTTTGGTAGACACTGTTTTTAGTGTCCATTCTACCAAGTTCCTTATGAATAACTTGTCTGAAGTAACAGGCCGCAAAGGCTCCCCCGACAGCTCCGTTTAAGGCAGAGCCATCAGTGAAGACCTCGAGCCCGTCGCCTCTTGGTAACCTTGAACCAAACCGTTTGCTCTTTCTATCCACGGGATGAGTCATTTCCAGCGCAAGCGGATGATCGTAGTGGTCGGGCTCAACCACGCTTCCATGTAGATCAAGAGTTGGTAGCTTAGCGCCGAAGACAAGGAATTTGATCCATTCTGTCTTGGCTAGAAGGTCAAGCGGGACCAGCCCAGCTATGACTCCCGCTGCTACTGAGGACACCGTCCTGTAGCATCTATAATTGCACATTCTCGCTGGATCTGCCTCAGCCGATCGCAAAAGTCTTTAAGTTTGGTCCGATGGCCCCATGCACCAACCCCGTATAGAGCTACACGGAATATTGCCTTATTGTATATCTCTCGCAGCACTTCTGGCCTGCGGATATAGAGATTTTTAGCTGTTGTGAGATTTTGAGCATCAGTTGGGCAACTCGTACCTTCGTGTGGCGTAGGTGGGGAGTGAAACTGAGATGGGAGTCCCAGATGACTCCCAAATACCTTAATGAATTGACAACTGCTATGTTTCTCCCCTCCATGACCAACGTCGGTGGATCTGACAAACAGTTACTTTTACTAAATGCTATGGGCATGAGTACCGTCTTGGACGGATTGAAACTTAATTTGAACTCATTGGCCCAGCCCGTCATCATTGACAATGCTGTGTTACCGCGAAGTTCCAGCACCTCTCTGGTTTCGCCACTGATAACAAGGATGATATCATCTGCGTATGCCTGAGCATAGCATCCATCTGGCTGAGTCGGCTTGAGAGCTTCATCTGCAATCATGTTCCAGAGTAAGGGGCCGCTGCAGGAGCCCTGCGGGCAACCTCTCTGGTGACAACCTGGTCTCCGAACGGGTACGAGACTCGTCTTTGACTGAGGTAACTTTTGATTAGCTGAAAGAGATCACTTGGGCACTTAGCAATCTGGAGGAGGCTAGGGTCTGAGGGCCACCAAACCGAGTCAAACGCCCCAGCAATGTCGAGAGAGACAACGCAAACCTTGGTTCGCTTTGTTGTCTTAGCTCGGATCTCATCCATCAATTTGTGTGCAGCAATATCGCAGGATTTACCCGGTCTAAAGCCGTACTGATTTGAATGGAGAAGACCCCTTGAACTTAGATGAAAGTAGAGTCTTTGTGTTAGGAGCTTGTCGAGAACCTTCCCCAGTGCGGGGTGCAGGCATATTGGTCTATACGCACTGGCTGCAGTACGTTCCTTATTAGGTTTTAAAAGCAAGACCAGTTTTGCAACTTTCCAGGTCTTCGGAAAGTAGCCTGCTGTTTTGCAGATGTTAAAAAGCTCGCAGAGAAGCATTGGTTCTAGATCATTGACAGCTCTGACTAACTCCATAGTGATTCCATCCAGTCCCGGGGCCTTCCTGTGCGCTAGGCTTTTTATAACACCCGAGACCTCACGAGCGGTGAAGTCTCTGTCCGCACACGGGTTGACGAGAATGTTACCAAGCCTTCTATGCTCACAGTGGACAGCAGAGTCTGTGAGAGGTAATCAGTGGGGAAGATATCTCCGATGATTTGGTTGATAGTATTGCCAAAATCACCGGTAAGGTGCCCCTCACGATCTAAAACGGCACCAATGACTTGCGGAGTTCGGTACTTTCCAGCACCGATGGAGTATGGGACACCCCAGGGAGAGATTTTCCCTGCATTCAAACAGTACCCAGTCCAACTCCGCCTTTTAGCCTCAAAGAGGGCTTTTTGTAGATTGCTATTTCCCTCTTGAAGATGATATGCCCCTTACTTCTCTCCGCTGCAGATCCAGCTCTGACCGCACGTCGCCGAAAGGCCCTGCAGCGATTCCTAAGGGTCGTTAAGTGGGGTGTCCACCAGTGAACTGGTTCCTTCCCCTTCGGTGTTGTCCTCAGTTTACTCGCGCAGGCCTCTTTTAGCTTCTCCGTCAGGTGCTCAACTGCAGATTCAATTGCAGCTTCGTCTTGAGCATTCTCAAACAATTGCATGAGGTTTTCATTTCTTGAAGTAAAGTACTTCGCCGCCTTCCTGAGACGGTGGCGATTGAGGCTGTACCTTTCTTCATGGCGAGCATTCTGGCTCCCCGTGTTGAAGCGGATGGAGTTATGATCGCTGAGAGGGTTCTCAACAACCTTCCAGGTATGGGTGGCAGCGACTTCCGGCGAAGAAAGGGTGAGGTCAATCCAGCTCTCCCATTCGCCCCGCCTGAAGGTCGGAATTGAGGTGGGATCGTTCCAGATCAGCAGCCCTCTGCTGGTAGCAAAAGATATCACACTTTCGCCCCTATCTAGACGTTGGTGGGAATTTCGCACAGGACCCCAGCTGGGGTGATGCGCATTGAAATCCCCTCTGATTACAATTCCACCCGCCTCCAACCCGTCAAGCAAGACACCTAATTCCTCCAAGTCCACGTGGAGGCTTATAGCGGGAGAAAAGTAGACTGAGATAAATGTCAGGACCTCGTCGCCAGTAGTGATTGCCGCTGCCGCTATGCACTTAGAGGTGTGGATCTGAGCGACTGAGGTCTTGGAGCCGGTGATCACAACTGCCGTTTGAGAGTCGCGCTCATGGATCATTCTCCAGGTCAACGGTAGCCCACAGATTTTGCCGTGTGTGTCCAAGTACGGCTCTTGCAGAAGGAGGATATCAGGCATATCTCCATCCGCTGGGGCCGCCAGTTCTGCAGTGGCGGCCTTGCTCCTGCCTAGGTTGCATTGGGTGAACCTAGGCATACTCCGTTCGTTGGGCTACATATTCCTTCGCTTGTTGCAACACCGGGCAACTTTGTGAGAAGGCACTGAGATGTTTCATATCTCGTACTCCGTTGTTGATTTGAGCGTCGGCAGTTGACACAATCTGGCTCTCGCTCTAGGCAGTCGTTCAGTGCATGACCCCTGCCGCAACGTCTGCAAAGAGGTTTTTTGCGACACTTTTTTCCCCCATGACCAAATGCTAGACAGACGTTGCATTGGTTTAATTCGATATGCTCTACCACTTTGTGCCGACCCCATCGAAACTTGAGGTACTTTAGTTTCCTCAAGTTGGCCCACTGACGCGGGTCTACCTCGATGATCCAATCGCACCTCTTCTCTTTAGGGTCGAAACCGCGGCGGAAGCTATATCTAAGTGTCTTAGCAGGGAGATTTAGCTCCGTTTCCAAATTCCTGATCACCTTATTTCGCTCGACTTCGTCGTCAATGTATTCCATATCACAGATTTTAATCAGTGGTCTTCTGCTGTTGGAGCCGCTCCTCCTAACTGTGATGCTCCCCCGGAATACTACCTGACCCAGAGCTTCCACGAGCGCGTTGAGGGACTGGAGGTCTTTAAAGAACATGACGATTCCTCCAGCAAAGGTACTTCTGGCGTCAGCCGGTTTCCCCAGGCCATTGGCCTCAATCAAATTCCAGACGAAGGATCGAAACGGTAATCTGGCTTTTGGCGTGTCCCCCTGCGGGCCCACGATAAGCGCCTTCCGAATAAAGGGCCAGGTTTTCTTAGCAGCAGACTCGGGTTTGACCTGGTTGACTTCAGGGCCCTGATGGACGGTACTGGGTGCTTCTTTCTTAACCTTGGCGGATCCCCTCGGGGAAGGGGTCCTTGACCCAACAGCATCATCATAACTGACGCCGCCTTCAGGAATTGGAGCTCTCTCCGTCCTCTTGTTTTGTTGCGGTCTCTCCACCTGCGACTCAAGGCGCGCAAGAGTCTGTGACTCGGTGGCCTGAGATCCTCCAGAGTTTCCCCCATGCGACTTTGGACGCACCGAAGTCTGAGGAGTAGGGGGCCTACTTTGGTTCAGGGAGGTGGCCGTCGGATGCGAGAGCGTCGCTTCCCGGTCATTGGCCCCTTCAACCTGGTGGACAGGGATAGTATTTTCCTTTGACTTCGGCGGTTGTGGTGTGGCAACAACCTGTGTCGAGGAAGTCAAAGGGGAAGAATTTTCGGTGGGGCTGCCTCGAGCGTCATAAGCTTCTTCAGTATTCTCCGTCGGCTGAGGTGAGGCTGCAGCCTGCGGCAAGGGGTTCACTGTTTCGGCCTTCGTACTCTTGCCCCTCTTACTTTTCTTCTTTGTTCTAAGATCGGCTTGGGTAGATCTCTCGGTGGGTTCAGGAGCGCCTTTCGTCCCGACTCGCGATCTGGACATGTGGCATTGGCAGCTCTCTGTTTCCTCCGTTTGTGAGATTTGGTCTACCTTCACCGTGTTGGTCCAAATTTTAGGAGGGAAATCGACCCCCGTCAGTTCCGTCATGGTGGCAGAATCTGACTTGGTGGGGATCTTGCCCTTCAAGAGATTGATTTCGCCATGTGCTACTGTCAACTCTTCTTTCATGGCTGCCAGTTCAGCCTTGAGCCGCCTGATAATCGACTTTCTATTGCGCGCTCTGAGCAAGTATTTCTGATACTTGCTCAGGTACACTTCTGCGAGTGTACCATTTCCACTGGCTTTGTTCTTACTGCAAGAGGATCTTCTCTTCCTCTGTCTGCCCTTGTTTACTACCTCTTCAAGGTCGGTTTCAGGTACTTCTTCAAGACAGTCCGTATCAACTTCGAGGATCTCGTCTTGTACCTTTTCTGTGTCACTCTCCGACTCGAGCATCTTACTGGTCTCGAGTGCAACTGATTAAGCTAAAAAAAAAGAAAAAAATTAATGGATTAGAAACTGTCCAAATCTAAGTCGACTACTTACTGCAATCAGTCACTATAGAACAGTGTCCAGCCCTGCCACGTGGAGGCTTGCAGCTTGGGGAAGTAATCAACTGTTTTGAACCTTTTAGCGGATTAGAAATTTTTACCGCTTTTATCGCTTGTTCGCTGTCCGGGGCAGAGCGTATCCTACACCCCATTTCTAGATAGTAGAAACACAAACGAACAAAAATCACCCGACCCCTAGGGCCATAGTAGATAGGGACATGAGAATACAGGTTTACCCCGCACGGTGCGCGCAGAAATGAATCCGCATATGCACCCGTCATCCAGGCCCAGGGCTCCTGTTAACCTATCACCACCTCACTACCCACGGGCCAGAACCAGCAAAGAAAACCAGAAGGGAAACAAGTTTCCCATAATCCTCAAGGGAGTTTGACCTCCCCCGCACCGCGAGCGGTGTGGACCTCGGGGCCACCCGAGGCCCAGGTATTCATCATATAGCTCGTCCGGACTAACGGTGACACCCGCCTGGCTTGCCGGATTTGGTTTGGTTTGAATTATCGTCGCACTAGAGCTACACGAGGGCTATTGGCTACGGGCGACGTATTTTAGAACCACAGTCAGGTGACGAGCCACACCTGAATATCCTGGCATGCCGGAAAGAAAGGTTCCAGGGAGGTCGGCATCAGTGGGAGCGGGATTCCAGATATAACACCAGTTGCCACTCTTGTTCCACATCCACCAGTTACCCCTTTCCCAATCTCCACTAGCCCCCTCCCTCCAGCCCCCATCACACGCAAGACGTATTGACTGACAGTGAGTTGACTGAAGAGCGGGAAAAACATCTCCAGGTGCCTGCCGGCACAACTCCCACCCGGGAGAGGACACACGAGTCCTGTACGTCACTAGGATCAGCAGCAGAGCGGTACGGGAACAGGTAGGGAGCCACTTGAACTGTGGAGCGGAACAGTGTGACTTCCCCTAGCAAGCCTGGAGATAAGCTCTTCGGGCGACACTCCTGAAATCCACGAGCCGGGGATTCGAGCAGGAGAGGTTAACATCTGCAAAACACACTGCCCTTAGAAAAGAATTTCTTCGCAATGACATTCACTTATTCCTGGCAAGCCAGTTGTCCCTGCTCCAGTGGACTGCAACAACCTCGGGGCTGCACCAAGGGAAAGAGTACAGTCGGGCTGCACCAAGGGAAAGAGTACAGTCGGACTGCACAGACAGGAGCCTACTATCCCGTCTAACCAGTGCAGAACTGGGAAGTACTTCCCTGCATCCTTACCTCTTGGGGTTGAATTTTTTCACTTTGACATTCAGGCACAGAGTAGTACTCCCACGGTGCTCGCTATAGATCCTAGTTGCCGACCGATGCAAAAACGCGGCCGGACTTAGGCGCGCCTCTTAGCGTTACCCGCGGGGCGGGTGTCAAAAGACGGACCCGGGCGCGCCCCGATACCAGCCTGGGGAATCACCACCCCTGCCCTGGCATCTCAGAGTCCGGTCAGGAGACGAGTCATTTCCTCCTGCACCGGGCTTCACCCCGCATAGTAGATAGGGACATAAGAAACAGAGCTACCCGCCTGGTGACCAACGCCCGAAGGACGTTATACTACACCCGTCTTAATTAGCCCAGGTGCTCTGTGAACCACTGCAGACTCTCACTACCCACTGCCACTGAATCGAGCCTTCATCACCAACGGAGAAAAAGTACTAGCTCCTTAACCCACTTATGCATATACTTCCCGAAGGAAGGGGACAGTTGTCCCAGAGACACACCATCTTTCGAGGGCGCCGATCTTCTCCAAATCGGACCCATAGTATTTGTCAACTTTCATAATGATTCGCTTAGTGCCTTTCCCTTGTCAGGGGATTCGGCAACAGTTTGCTAACCACAAGTACAATTTGGTTAAGCAACTTATGATTAGTCTCTAATGTTAGAATTGAACTTGAGTCGCCCCTTCTAGATCTTAATTTTTTCCTTTGTCGTTCGATATCTAGAAGCGTGCATTCAGTAAGATAATGCTCAGAGGTTCCAAGCCCCTGGCCACACCAGCACTCTTCGTCGACATCGAGCTGCATCCTCTTAAGGTATGCAGGAAATCTTCCATGCCCGGAGGCAAGTTGGGCTACTCTGTTATAGATAAGTCTCGTAGTGTCAACATTCGGGAAATAGGTCTTTGTAATAAGACCTTTGCTAGTGTCATTCCAGCGATGCTGCCAGATAGTAATGGCATCTTTCATAAGTTGCCTGCGAAGGTAGGATCTAGGAACTTTCTGACCCCAATTAACATCAATCAGTTCAGTTGCCTCCTTCGCTGCAGCATCCGCCAGTTAATTACCAGTAATTCCGATGTGGGCCTTAACCCACCTGAGTACAACAGTCACCTTATTTGCTCTTGCTTTCTCGATTGTCGAGATGATGGTAATTGCCAGAGCATTCCTGTTAATGGGATTTGCAAGAGTCTGTCGCCCAGACTTACTGTCCGAGAACAGTGTCAGAGTTGCATCCCTCTGTGTCCGCAAGACCCATTGACAGGCTTTTAGGATTGATGTCAGTTCTGCTTGGTAGACGCTGTTGTTATTTTGCAGTCTACCTTTCTCACTATAAATAACATGCCCATAGAAACAGACCACGAAGGCTCCACCGACTGCTCCGTTTATGGCGGAACCGTCAGTGAAGATTTCAAGTCCGTCACCACATGGCAACCTGTTGCCGAAACCAATGCTCAGGCGGTCCCCAGGGTGAGACTCTTCCAGGTTGACGGGGTGCTCGAAGCTGATTGGGTTTGCTTCGTTGCCCTGTAGATCGTGGGCGGGCATTTTGAGGCCAAAGACCGGGAATTTGATCCACTCAGTCTTGGCCATAATGTCCAAGGGAATGATCCCTGCGAGCACTAAGGCTGCATCTGTGGACACTGTCCTATAGGACTTGGTGATAACCAGTCCGCACTCCCGCTGGATTTGTCTCAATCTATCGTTAAAGCCTTTGAGCTTGGTCCGGTGGCCCCAGGCACCAACCCCATACAGGGCGACACGCTCCAGTACAGCCTTATAAATATCACGAAGCAACTTGGGCTTCCCGTGAAACATGTGCTTACCAGTAGTGACAATCTTGGAGAGAAGAGTCCCTACCTTCTCTTTAGTAGTCTTCAGATGGTGTGTGAAGCTTAGATGATTGTCCCATTCTACTCCCAGATACCTTAGCGTATTGACGATGCTAAGTACTTATCCATCCATGATCAATCTTGGTGGATCGATCATGCAGTTGCTACGTCCAAAAGCTATCGGCATAAGATATGATTTTGACGAGTTGAACCGTAATTTATATTCGTTTGCCCAGTTCAACAGATGTGCAAGAACTGTATTTCCCTTATGCTCAAGGGCCGCTCTAGTTTCACCGCTAATAACCACTACTATGTCGCCAGCATACGCTTGTGCGTAGCATCCATCTGGCAGACGAAGTTTTAAGGCTTCGTCTGCAATCATGTTCCATAGCAGCGGGCCACTGCAGGATCCCTGAGGGCATCCTCTCTCAACACTTTTGGAAATCAACTTGTCGCCATATTGATAAGAGACACGTCTATCCTTGAGATAGCTCTTAATAAGTAAGAAAAGGTCACTTGGACACTCGCTGGTCTGCAAAAGACTCAAAACTGACGGCCACCAGACCGTGTCAAAAGCCCCAGCAATATCAAGAGAGACAATGCAAACTTTCGTTTTTATGTTTGCTCTAGCTCGGATCTCATTCATCAACCTGTAGGCGGCTATGTCGCAGGATTTCCCTGGTCTGAAGCCGTACTGATTTGGATGAAGAAGTCCATTCGAGCTCAGATGGAAGAAGACTCTCTGAGTCAATAACTTATCAAGAACTTTTCCTAGTGCTGGGAGCAAGCATATAGGCCTATATGCTTTGGCAGACTCCCTTTCTTTTCCTGGTTTGAGCAGTAACACCAATTTTGCTTCTTTCCAGCTCTTCGGAAAGTGGCCTAGTACTCTGCATTTGTTGAAAAGAGTACACAGCAAATTTGGCTCAACGCAATGTACTGCTCTGACAAGCTCCATTGAAATTCCATCCAAGCCCGGGGCCTTCCTGTGCGCAAGGCTGTTGATGACACCCGAGATTTCACTGGCGGTGAACTCTCTCTCCGCTCGTGGGTTGACAAGAGTGTCAGCTCGCCTTCTATGCTCACAGTGAACAGCAGAGTCGGTAAGAGGGTCATCTCTAGGAAAGATAGCACTTGTAATAGCATCAATAGTCTCACTGATGTTCGTAGTGAGACGGCCGTTTTGATCTTTAACGGCGCCAACAACTTGGGGAGTTCTGAATTTGCCAGCCCCGATGACATAGGGGATCGTCCAGGGACCCACTTTCCCTGCATTTCGGCAATATCCCTCCCAGCTCTTGCGCTTCGCAACAAGAAGTGCTCTTTGATATTTTGCTCTCTCCATTTTGAAGATGATTTGCCCCTTTTCCTTCTCCGCTGCAGAACCAGCTCTGACCGCTCGTCGCCGAAGGGCCTTGCAGCGTTTCCTATGGGTCGCTAATTGTGGCGTCCACCAGTGAACTGGTTTAGTCACCTTCGGCGATACCCTTAGTTTACACTCTTTGGTTTCCTTCAGCTTCTCCGTCAGAAGCTCCACTGCCGTATCAACGGCAGTTGTGTCCGGAGCTCTCTCTAGTGTCCAAACTAATTCATCCGAATATTGACAGAAACATTTCGCCGCCTTTTTGAGGCGGTGTGGATTGTTACTGTATTTCTTGGTCCGTGTTTCACCCTGGATTTCAGTTTGAAATAGGATTGTATTGTGGTCGAGAGGATTCTTAACAACCTTCCAGGTATGTGGTGCCGCAACTTCTGGCGAGGACATGGTGAGATCAATCCAGCTCTCCCATTCGCCTCTTCTGAACGTCGGGGCCGACGTAGGATCGTTCCAGATCAATAACTCTCTACTGGTGGCGAATGAGAGCACACAATCGCCCCTGTCTGGGTTTCGATGGGAATTTCGCACAGGACCCCAGGAGGGGTGATGCGCATTGAAATCTCCACCAATGACAACCCCGCAAGACCCCAAGTCATCAAGTAAGGCACCTAATTCCTCCAAGCCCACGCGGAGGCTTAAAGCGGGAGAAAAGTAGGTCGAGATCACCGTCAAGGTCTCGTCTCCAGCCGTGATAGTTGCAGCTGCAATGCAATTAGAGACATGGATCTGCACAACGGAAAGCTGAGAGTTGGTAACTGCTACTGCCGTTTGTGAGTATGGTTTGTGGATTTTCCGCCAGGTTAACGGGAGCCCACCAATGCCTCCAGACTGATCAAGATACGGCTCCTGCAGAAAGATAATATCAGAGATACTTCCCTCCACCGGAGCCGCCAACTCGGCAGTGGCCGCTTTTACACGACCTACAAAACTGCTACTCCGGACAAAATAAGATAAAATGCAAGTGACAAAACTCGGGTAGGAACTGTGGGACATGGGCCAAGCGCCCGACTCGAAGAGGTAGAACAGACAGTAAAAAGGTACTATAAAACAAATAGAAAAGAGGACCCCCGGTCAACCCCCCATCCTAGGGAGACCCAAAGGCCGGCAGAGGGATAGGACTCACTAGTATAAAAAGAAGTCTATAGCGTTTAAATAGTGCTAACTATGAACGAATATTCTTTATTGAGTTGATTGTAAATATCTTTAACTTTTTTAATGTAAAAATAACTATTGTCAATTCTCTTATAGTAATGTGAGAGAGCCTCCACCGTCCTCATTTTAATGCAAGGTTTAATAAAAGAGCAGCTCTTCGTTAAAAAATGTTCTGGGGAGCCAAACTCCCCACATTTGCAGTTTGGAGATGCCCTTCTGCCTATTTCAAAGAGGAACGATGGAAAGCTCCCTTTGCCAGTTATAAAATAAATCAATATACTGTTTTTAAATTGGAGACCAAAAGAGACTTTATTTGTGATATTGTAAGTAAATCTACCATCATCAGATGAGTCCCACTCCCTCTGCCAGTCCAAGAGAAGACCCTCTCTTAGTCTCCTTTTTAGGTAAGAAATAGGCAGGCCGATGTTTTGGCCAGTCCCCGGGTCAACAGCGGCACCCGCCATCGCGTCCGCAACCTCATTACCAAACGTGCCTACATGTGCTTTAGTCCAACATAGATTGACCTTTTTATCGGTTAAGTTAGAACAAATATTTTGGATTTCCTTTATTAGTGTAGTAGATAGGGACAAAAATTACAAGGCTACCCGCCTGGTGAACAACGCCCGAAGGGCGTCATCCTACACCCGTCTTCCATCGCCCAGGCACCCTGTGAACCACTGCAAACACTCACTACCCACTGCCACTGAAGCGAGCCTTCATCACCAACGGGGAAAGAGTACTAACTCCTTAACCCACTAACTCAGATACTTCCCGAGGGAAGGGGACAATTGTCCCATAGACACACCATCTTTCGAGGATCCCGATCTTCTCCAAATCGGACCTTAATACATTAGTCAACATTCATAATAATTCGCTTAGTGCCTTTCCCTTGTCAAGGGATTCGGCAGTAGTTTGCTAACCACAAAGACAATTTGGTTTAGCAATTTTTGATTATTCTCACATGTTAGGATATAGCTTGAGTCGCCCCTTTTAGTTCTTAACTGTTTCCTTAGTCGTTCAACATCTAGAAGCGTGCACTCCGAGAGATAATGCTCAGAGGTTCCAAGCCCCTGGCCACACCAGCACTCTTCGTCGACATCGAACTGCATCCTCTTAAGGTATGCAGGAAATCTACCATGCCCGGAGGCGAGTTGGGCGACTCTGTTATAGATAAGTCTAGTTGTGTCAACAATTGGGAAAAAGGTCTTGGTAACAAGACCTTTGTTAGTGTCATTCCAGCGGAGCTGCCAGATAGTAATGGCATCTTTCTTAAGTTGCCTGCGAAGGTAAGATCTTGGGCACTTCTGACTCCAATTAACATTTGTCAGTTCAGTTGCCTCCTTCGCTGCAGCATCCGCCAGTTCGTTTCCAGTAATTCCAATATGGGCCTTAACCCATCTGAGCACGATATTTAACTTATGTGCTCTCGCTTTCTCGATGGTCGAGATGATGGCAATTGCGAGAGCATTCCTGTTATTTGGATTTGCAATGGTCTGGAGCCCAGACCTACTGTCCGAGGACAGTGTCAGAGTTGCGTCCCTCTGTGTCTGCAAGACCCATTGACAGGCTTTTAGGATAGAAGTCAGTTCTGCTTGGTAGACGCTGTTGCAATTTTGCAGTCTACCTTTCTCACTGTAAATTACGTGGCCATAGTAACAAACCACGAAGGCTCCCCCGACAGCCCCGTTTATGGCTGAGCCATCAGTGAAGATTTCAAGTCCGTCACCACATGGCAACCTGTTGCCGAATTCAATGCTCAGGCGATCGGCAGGATGAGACTCTTCCAGATTGACAGGGTGCTCGAAGCTGATAGGAATAGCTTCGTTGCCCTGAAGATCGTAGGCGGGCACTTTGAGGCCAAAGACCTGGAATTTGATCCACTCGGTCTTGGCCATAATGTCCAAGGGAATGATCCCTGCAAGCACAAGCGTTGCTTCTGTGGACACCGTTCTATAGGACTTGGTTATTGCTAGTCCGCACTCTCGCTGGATTTGTCTCAGCCTGTCGTTAAAGCCCTTGAGCATGGTTCGGTGGCCCCAGGCACCAACCCCGTAAAGGGCGACACGCTCCAGAACCGCCCTGTAAATGTCTCGAAGCAACTTGGGCTTCCAATGAAACATATGCTTACCAGTAGTGACAATCTTAGAGAGAAGAGTCGTTACCTTCTCTTTAGTTGTCTTTAAATAGGGTGTGAAGCCGAGATGACTATCCCACTCCACACCCAGAAATCTTAGCGTATTGACAATGCTCAGTACTTCACCGTTCATGATTAACCTTGGAGGGTCTATCATGCAGTTGCTTCGTCCAAAAGCTATGGGCATAAGATAGGATTTTGACGAGTTAAACCGTAATTTATGCTCGTCTGCCCAGTTCAACAGATGCGCAAGAACTGTATTTCCCTTATGCTCAAGGGCCGCTCTAGATTCACCGCTAATAACCACTACTATGTCGTCAGCATACGCTTGTGCGTAGCATCCATCTGGCAGACGAAGTTTTAAGGCTTCGTCTGCAATCAAGTTCCATAGCAGCGGGCCACTGCAGGATCCCTGAGGGCATCCTCTCTCAACGCTTTTGGTAAACAACTTGTCGCCATATTGGTAAGAGACTCGTCTATCCTTGAGATAGCTCTTAATAAGTAAGAAAAGGTCACTTGGACACTCGCTGGTCTGTAACAGGCTCAACACTGACGGCCACCAGACCGTGTCAAAAGCTCCAGCTATATCTAGAGAGACAACGCAAACTTTCGTTCTTATGTTTGCTCTAGCTCGGATCTCACTCATCAACCTGTAGGCGGCTATATCGCAGGATTTCCCTGGTCTAAAGCCGCACTGATTTGGATGAAGTCCATTCGAGCTCAGATGGAAAAAGACTCGCTGTGTTACTAACTTATCAAGCACTTTTCCTAGTGCTGGGAGCAAACATATAGGCCTATATGCTTTGGCTGACTCCCTTTCTTTTCCAGGTTTGAGCAGTAACACCAATTTTGCTTCTTTCCAGGTCTTCGGAAAGTGGCCTAGTACTCTGCATTTGTTGAAAAGAGTACACAGCAAATTTGGTTCGACACAATGTACTGCTCTGACAAGCTCCATTGAAATTCCATCCAAGCCCGGGGCCTTCCTGTGCGCAAGGCTTTTGATGACACCCGAGATTTCACTGGCGGTGAATTCTCTCTCCGCACGTGGGTTGACAAGAGTGTCAGCTAGCCTTCTATGCTCACAGTGGACAGCAGAGTCGGTGAGGGGGTCATCTCTAGGAAAGATAGCACTTGTAATAGCATCAATAGCCTCACTGATGTTTGTAGTGAGACGCCCGTTATGATCTTTAACGGCGCCAGTTATTTGGGGAGATCTGAATTTGCCTGCCCCGATGACGTAGGGGATAGTCCAGGGACCCACTTTCCCTGCATTTCGGCAATATCCCTCCCAGCTCTTGCGCTTCGCAACAAGAAGTGCTCTTTGATATTTTGCTCTCTCCATTTTGAAGATGATTTGCCCCTTTTCCTTCTCCGCTGCAGATCCAGGTCTGACCGCTCGTCGCCGAAGGGCCTTGCAAAGTTTCCTATGGGTCGCTAATTGTGGCGTCCACCAGTGAACAGGTTTAGTCACCTTCGGCGATACCCTTAGTTTACACTCTTTGGTTTCCTTCAGCTTCTCCGTCAGAAGCTCCACTGCCGTATCCACAGCAGTTGTGTCAGGAGCTCTCTCTAGTGTCCAAACTAATTCATCAGAAAATTGACAGAAATATTTCGCCGCCTTTTTGAGGCGGTGCGGGTTGTTACTGTATTTCTTGGTCCGTGTTTCGCCCTGGATTTCAGTTTGAAAAAGGATTGTATTGTGGTCGCTAAGAGGATTCTAAACAACCTTCCAGGTATGTGGTGCCGCAACTTCTGGCAAGGACATGGTGAGATCAATCCAGCTCTCCCATTCGCCTCTTCTGAACGTCGGGGCCGACGTAGGATGGTTCCAGATCAATAACTCGCCCCTGTCTGGATTTCGATGGGAATTTCGCACAGGACCCCAGGAGGGGTGATGCGCATTGAAATCTCCACCAATGACAACCCCGCCGGACCCCAAGTCGTCAAGTAAGACACCTAATTCCTCCAAGCCCACGCGGAGGCTTAAAGCGGGAGAAAAGTAGGTCGAGATCACCGTCAAGGTCTCGTCCCCAGCCGTGATAGTTGCAGCTGCAATGCAATTAGAGACATGGATCTGCACAACGGAAAGCTGAGAGTTGGTAACTGCTACTGCCGTTTGTGAGTATGGTTTGTGAATTTTCCGCCAGGTCAACGGGAGCCCACCAATGCCTCCAGACTGATCAAGATACGGCTCCTGCAGAAAGATAATATCAGAGATACTTCCCTCCACCGGAGCCGCCAACTCGGCAGTGGCCGCTTTTCCACGACCTAGGTTGCACTGGTTGAAGCTAGGCATACTTCGTTTTTTGGGCTTGATTCTCTTTTACCTGCACACGACAGCAGTTCGACTCTCAGCACACGACAGCAGGAGGAATAAACCGAGTGCTGAGAGTCGAACCTGGTACTCTTCTGCGCATTGGAGCGCCGGCAGTTGACGCAGTTGGGCTCAGTTTCCAAACAGTCCTTAAGAACGTGGGCTTTGCCACACCTTCTGCAGAGAGGCCGTTTGGTACATTGTGTCGCTCTATGACCAAATGCAAGACACCTATTGCATTGGTTAAGATCCAGATATTCAAACACAGCATGGCGACCCCATCGAACTCGGAGAAACCGGATAGTTTTCACATTGGCCCACTGAGGCGGGTCAACTTCCAACACCCAGGCGCTCCTTTTTTCTTTAAGGTCACGGCTGCGCTTAAAAACGAACCTAAGAGTACCTGCGGGCAGATTACGCTCTACTTCGATCTCCCTCACCACCCTGTTCCTCTCGACCTCGGAATCGATGTCCTCCAGACCGCAGACCTTGATCTGGGGTTTGCGACTGCTTCCGCAGCTACGCCTGACCCTGATCTGCTCCCGAAGTCCATCCTGACCCAGTGCTTCCTCTAGCGACACAAGGGACTGAAGGTCAGTGAAGTGCATAACGAGCCCTCCAGCTAAGGTACTTCTCGCATGTGCGGGTTTCCCTATGCCGTTGGACTCGAAAAGATTCCAAACGAAGGAGCGGAATTCGAGTTTTGAGGAAGGCGTGTTCCCGTGAGGGCTCACTATCAAAGCCTCCTGAATATAGGGCCAGGTTCTCTTCACGGCGTTTCCAGGCTGGGCCTGCTGTTTCCCTTGGCTACCGGAGTTGCCTTTGGGGGCCGTGTTCTTAACCTGTGTGGAACTCCCTTTGGCTGGGAGCCCCGAACCCGTAACGGCAGCAAATGATTTTGTGCCTCCAGAAGTTTCAGCATTCTCCTTACTCTCGTTTTGGTGCTTACTATCCACCTGCAGCTGAGGGCGCGCCTCAGCTTGAGTCGTGGTGGCCTGAGTTTTAGCCGAACTACCTTCCTGCAGCTTCGGGCGCGCCGATGCCTGAGGGGTGGGAGGTCTGTTCGGAACCTGGGAGGTGACCTTCGGAAGAGGAGGGGCCTCTTCCAGAGCAGTGGTCCCATCGACCTGGTCAACAAAGCTTTGCTCTTGAGATGGATTCTGCGGTTGTGGTGCGGCGACAACCTGTGGCGTGGAATCCATCTTGGTTAAAGTCGGGAATTCAGATTGGCGAGAATTTGCGTCATCAGCATTGGCACTGGACTCCGGCGGTTGGAGTGCATCTCCTACCTGTGGCGTGGAGTCCTTGGCCGCTGCCTGTTGCTTTCCGCTTTTCTTGTTCTTCGACTTTTTTCGTGTTCGAGTCTCTTCTAGGGCAGAGCCTGCCCTAGTCTTTTCAATTTGTTTCTGTGAAGGATCATCGATCACCTCCGTTTCGGTTTGAGTGTTCGCTTCCGAAGTGGAGGTTTTCTTTCCCTTCAGGGAGTTAAGTTCGTCGGTGACTACTTTTAACTCCTCATTCTTCTCTTCGAGTTCAGCTTTGAGCTGCGCAATGATAGTTCTGCGCTTGCGCGCTCGATTAAGGTACTTCTGAACCTTAGCTTGGAGCAGAGTGTGCAACGAGCCGTCGCTTCTCTGTCTGAACTCAATAGCTGATAGTCTGCGCTTACGCAGTTCCTTTGCTTTTTTGGCAGCAAAGTTCTTATTCCGCTCGTCGAGGTCCGTTTCCGGCACCTCGTTTTCCGTATCTTCTACAAGAATCTCATTGTTTTTAATTTCTTCCATTTTTTCCCAAGTCAACTCAATATTCTTTCGAACCAACGGATCAAACCGGATGAAACCATCCACCACAAGCGAATCCGCAGCCGAGGGAGCGGGCCAGGAGAGACCAGCGGGGGAAGACCCCCCGAGCCAGACACCAGCCGAAAACGCTCGGAGACACGAGAGGAGCACGCACAGTGAGAGGCGTCATTTTATTTAAAAGTATATTGCACATTGTAAATACATATAAGGCGCCCTGTGCCACCTAAAAGAGGTAGAAACAAAACGCAAAGAACAAAATGGAACACAAGTAACAAAATATCACAAGATATGTATGTATAAAAATGCACCATCAATTAGCATATAAGTAAACAGTTGACAATTTTCATAAACAGGTAAATATAACAATGCATAGACATTAGTAAAAACTGATGAAGAATGGGTAAATGTTAAAAATGCAATATGTGAACACTGAGGAGAAAGTACAAATCAAAAGAAAATGGTTTGTATATTGACAAACATGGCAGCATAGAACAGTAATAACATGATGTTAAAGGTTCAATATAAATCGATACATAATAGTAGATCTTGAGATCAATTGGCTAGATGGTCTCGGATACAGACGAGCCTAGGCCAGTGGGACAGGGATAGTAAAGAACTGTAGGGGACCAGATTGTACCTGACGGACGGGAGTTGTTAAATAAGCTCGGGAGAAAAGGTGAATTACCCTAATCGATCAGTTAAACGAATATCTAATAAGAAGAAAAAATTAGTTAGCTAAAGTATATAAGTCCCCTGTAAATCATAAGCAGACGGAGGCCATAAGCCAAGGAGTAGGACATCTCAGACAGAGCTAAAAATGTAGGAGTATTCTTCATTGAGATAGTTATATATTGATTTTAGTTTAGTGAGATGAGCTTTACTATTGTCAATACGTTTGTAGTAGGCCATGGGAGTTTCATCAGTGCGCATATTTATATAAGGCCTACTAGCACTGCACGAGGTCGAAATAAAGTGTTCCGGGGAGCCAAGCTCCCCACATTCGCAGTTAGGTGAAGCACGCCTGCCTATTCTGTGTAAATATGTCGGAAAACTCCCATGACCGGTTATGAAATATATTAGAACATTGTTATTAAAGGTTATTTTATGCGAAACAGTTTTTATAACATTATAAACATTCCTGCCCTTGTCCGCAGAGTCCCACTCCTCTTGCCAAGTTCTAATTAAATTTTCTTTGAGGCTTTTCTTTACATATGAAAGGG
Source organism: Hylyphantes graminicola (assembly GCA_023701765.1). Taxonomy (NCBI): domain Eukaryota; kingdom Metazoa; phylum Arthropoda; class Arachnida; order Araneae; family Linyphiidae; genus Hylyphantes; species Hylyphantes graminicola. The sequence continues at coordinate 48,760,192 of CM043122.1, forward strand.
GCATTTTTAGTTGTTGCGGTCTCCCGAGCTCGACCGCAGCCCCGGCGAGTGAGTCCGCGACTTCGTTCCCGAAGAACCCCACATGCGCTTTTATCCAGTGTAGGTTGACTATCTTATCTGTTTTGAGACATTGATCTCTAATAGCCTTGATAATTGGGGACTTCGGGTAGAGAGTCTGGGACGCAATCACCGAGGACATACTATCAGAATAGATGTCAATACTTTTATAGGTCGAGCCCGTGAACCACTCTATTGTTTTAAGGATTGATATGGCCTCCGCCTGGAAAACAGTATTGTAATGCTTTAATTGTATCAACTCCGACAGCAACATCTTACCCTTTTCAAAAATTACCAAAGCTGCCCCAACCCCATCCTCCGTTTTGCTCCCATCGGTAAAGGCTGTTAAATCCGAGGGGAGTCCAGCGGATTTTAATATATCGATATCTTTTGTATCAAAATTCAGGGAGGTCGGTTGTACTGTTGGGTCTATATCCTTTTTAAGGTTTTTGGGCTCGATGTCGCTGCCGCCGATATAGGAGTTATTCAGATATATTGAGATACCACGAAATTTTAGATTAAAAATTTGGGTTTTTAAGTATAGAGTAAGGTCGACCGGGGGTATTCCCGAGAGGGCATAGAGCGCTACGTTTGAAATAGACCTATAGCACTTCATGATCTTAATGAGACAGAGACGTTGTATGGACCTGATTCGTCGGATGCCATGACAGTTGAGTCGTGGGAACCAGACCTCGGAGGCGTAGGACAGCTTTGGTTCTATAACTACACAGTACCAGGTCTTAAGCATTTCTGTGGTCACACCCCAATACTTATTGCCTACCCCGCGAAGTCTGGTGTTGTATTGTATAATGTCATCTTTAAGTTTTTGGATGTGATATGTAAACGTAAGATTCGTGTCTATTATTAATCCAAGGTAATTAATATGATTCCGAAATCTTATTGATCGGTTATCTATTTTAATAATTGGGTATCTGCGGGATAAATCATCCCCAAAGATCATTGCAAAAGTTTTGTCTCGGGAGACCCGCAAACCCAGGGACACACTTTTATCAATAAATTTTTGTGCCAAGACACTTCCTATGTTTTCAATGGCAACCCGGGACCCACAGGAGAACAAAAGGCAAAAGTCATCCGCATATGCGAATATCTCAGCATCCTCCCCGACGAATTCATCGAGGAGGTCTTTTGCAACGATGTTCCATAATGTGGGCCCCAGGCATGATCCCTGCGGACATCCTTTATCGATTTGAAATGTATACGTGTGGTCCCCGGAGATGCTGATCCCCCTATTAGTAAGGTAACTATTTAGTAGATTTCTGATCGAGGGGGGAACATTTAATCTTAAGAGGATGTTCTTTAAAAGATCCCAGCCAACACAGTCGGCAGTAGTTCGGCAGTAGTTTGCTAACCACAAAGACAATTTGGTTTAGCAATTTTTGATTATTCTCACATGTTAGGATATAGCTTGAGTCGCCCCTTTTAGTTCTTAACTGTTTCCTTAGTCGTTCAACATCTAGAAGCGTGCACTCCGAGAGATAATGCTCAGAGGTTCCAAGCCCCTGGCCACACCAGCACTCTTCGTCGACATCGAACTGCATCCTCTTAAGGTATGCAGGAAATCTACCATGCCCGGAGGCGAGTTGGGCGACTCTGTTATAGATAAGTCTAGTTGTGTCAACAATTGGGAAAAAGGTCTTGGTAACAAGACCTTTGTTAGTGTCATTCCAGCGGAGCTGCCAGATAGTAATGGCATCTTTCTTAAGTTGCCTGCGAAGGTAAGATCTTGGGCACTTCTGACTCCAATTAACATTTGTCAGTTCAGTTGCCTCCTTCGCTGCAGCATCCGCCAGTTCGTTTCCAGTAATTCCAATATGGGCCTTAACCCATCTGAGCACGATATTTAACTTATGTGCTCTCGCTTTCTCGATGGTCGAGATGATGGCAATTGCGAGAGCATTCCTGTTATTTGGATTTGCAATGGTCTGGAGCCCAGACCTACTGTCCGAGGACAGTGTCAGAGTTGCGTCCCTCTGTGTCTGCAAGACCCATTGACAGGCTTTTAGGATAGAAGTCAGTTCTGCTTGGTAGACGCTGTTGCAATTTTGCAGTCTACCTTTCTCACTGTAAATTACGTGGCCATAGTAACAAACCACGAAGGCTCCCCCGACAGCCCCGTTTATGGCTGAGCCATCAGTGAAGATTTCAAGTCCGTCACCACATGGCAACCTGTTGCCGAATTCAATGCTCAGGCGATCGGCAGGATGAGACTCTTCCAGATTGACAGGGTGCTCGAAGCTGATAGGAATAGCTTCGTTGCCCTGAAGATCGTAGGCGGGCACTTTGAGGCCAAAGACCTGGAATTTGATCCACTCGGTCTTGGCCATAATGTCCAAGGGAATGATCCCTGCAAGCACAAGCGTTGCTTCTGTGGACACCGTTCTATAGGACTTGGTTATTGCTAGTCCGCACTCTCGCTGGATTTGTCTCAGCCTGTCGTTAAAGCCCTTGAGCATGGTTCGGTGGCCCCAGGCACCAACCCCGTAAAGGGCGACACGCTCCAGAACCGCCCTGTAAATGTCTCGAAGCAACTTGGGCTTCCAATGAAACATATGCTTACCAGTAGTGACAATCTTAGAGAGAAGAGTCGTTACCTTCTCTTTAGTTGTCTTTAAATAGGGTGTGAAGCCGAGATGACTATCCCACTCCACACCCAGAAATCTTAGCGTATTGACAATGCTCAGTACTTCACCGTTCATGATTAACCTTGGAGGGTCTATCATGCAGTTGCTTCGTCCAAAAGCTATGGGCATAAGATAGGATTTTGACGAGTTAAACCGTAATTTATGCTCGTCTGCCCAGTTCAACAGATGCGCAAGAACTGTATTTCCCTTATGCTCAAGGGCCGCTCTAGATTCACCGCTAATAACCACTACTATGTCGTCAGCATACGCTTGTGCGTAGCATCCATCTGGCAGACGAAGTTTTAAGGCTTCGTCTGCAATCAAGTTCCATAGCAGCGGGCCACTGCAGGATCCCTGAGGGCATCCTCTCTCAACGCTTTTGGTAAACAACTTGTCGCCATATTGGTAAGAGACTCGTCTATCCTTGAGATAGCTCTTAATAAGTAAGAAAAGGTCACTTGGACACTCGCTGGTCTGTAACAGGCTCAACACTGACGGCCACCAGACCGTGTCAAAAGCTCCAGCTATATCTAGAGAGACAACGCAAACTTTCGTTCTTATGTTTGCTCTAGCTCGGATCTCACTCATCAACCTGTAGGCGGCTATATCGCAGGATTTCCCTGGTCTAAAGCCGTACTGATTTGGATGAAGAAGTCCATTCGAGCTCAGATGGAAAAAGACTCGCTGTGTTACTAACTTATCAAGCACTTTTCCTAGTGCTGGGAGCAAACATATAGGCCTATATGCTTTGGCTGACTCCCTTTCTTTTCCAGGTTTGAGCAGTAACACCAATTTTGCTTCTTTCCAGGTCTTCGGAAAGTGGCCTAGTACTCTGCATTTGTTGAAAAGAGTACACAGCAAATTTGGCTCGACACAATGTACTGCTCTGACAAGCTCCATTGAAATTCCATCCAAGCCCGGGGCCTTCCTGTGCGCAAGGCTTTTGATGACACCCGAGATTTCACTGGCGGTGAATTCTCTCTCCGCACGTGGGTTGACAAGAGTGTCAGCTAGCCTTCTATGCTCACAGTGGACAGCAGAGTCGGTGAGGGGGTCATCTCTAGGAAAGATAGCACTTGTAATAGCATCAATAGCCTCACTGATGTTTGTAGTGAGACGCCCGTTATGATCTTTAACGGCGCCAGTTATTTGGGGAGATCTGAATTTGCCTGCCCCGATGACGTAGGGGATAGTCCAGGGACCCACTTTCCCTGCATTTCGGCAATATCCCTCCCAGCTCTTGCGCTTCGCAACAAGAAGTGCTCTTTGATATTTTGCTCTCTCCATTTTGAAGATGATTTGCCCCTTTTCCTTCTCCGCTGCAGATCCAGGTCTGACCGCTCGTCGCCGAAGGGCCTTGCAAAGTTTCCTATGGGTCGCTAATTGTGGCGTCCACCAGTGAACAGGTTTAGTCACCTTCGGCGATACCCTTAGTTTACACTCTTTGGTTTCCTTCAGCTTCTCCGTCAGAAGCTCCACTGCCGTATCCACAGCAGTTGTGTCAGGAGCTCTCTCTAGTGTCCAAACTAATTCATCAGAAAATTGACAGAAATATTTCGCCGCCTTTTTGAGGCGGTGCGGGTTGTTACTGTATTTCTTGGTCCGTGTTTCGCCCTGGATTTCAGTTTGAAAAAGGATTGTATTGTGGTCGCTAAGAGGATTCTAAACAACCTTCCAGGTATGTGGTGCCGCAACTTCTGGCAAGGACATGGTGAGATCAATCCAGCTCTCCCATTCGCCTCTTCTGAACGTCGGGGCCGACGTAGGATGGTTCCAGATCAATAACTCGCCCCTGTCTGGATTTCGATGGGAATTTCGCACAGGACCCCAGGAGGGGTGATGCGCATTGAAATCTCCACCAATGACAACCCCGCCGGACCCCAAGTCGTCAAGTAAGACACCTAATTCCTCCAAGCCCACGCGGAGGCTTAAAGCGGGAGAAAAGTAGGTCGAGATCACCGTCAAGGTCTCGTCCCCAGCCGTGATAGTTGCAGCTGCAATGCAATTAGAGACATGGATCTGCACAACGGAAAGCTGAGAGTTGGTAACTGCTACTGCCGTTTGTGAGTATGGTTTGTGAATTTTCCGCCAGGTCAACGGGAGCCCACCAATGCCTCCAGACTGATCAAGATACGGCTCCTGCAGAAAGATAATATCAGAGATACTTCCCTCCACCGGAGCCGCCAACTCGGCAGTGGCCGCTTTTCCACGACCTAGGTTGCACTGGTTGAAGCTAGGCATACTTCGTTTTTTGGGCTTGATTCTCTTTTACCTGCACACGACAGCAGTTCGACTCTCAGCACACGACAGCAGGAGGAATAAACCGAGTGCTGAGAGTCGAACCTGGTACTCTTCTGCGCATTGGAGCGCCGGCAGTTGACGCAGTTGGGCTCAGTTTCCAAACAGTCCTTAAGAACGTGGGCTTTGCCACACCTTCTGCAGAGAGGCCGTTTGGTACATTGTGTCGCTCTATGACCAAATGCAAGACACCTATTGCATTGGTTAAGATCCAGATATTCAAACACAGCATGGCGACCCCATCGAACTCGGAGAAACCGGATAGTTTTCACATTGGCCCACTGAGGCGGGTCAACTTCCAACACCCAGGCGCTCCTTTTTTCTTTAAGGTCACGGCTGCGCTTAAAAACGAACCTAAGAGTACCTGCGGGCAGATTACGCTCTACTTCGATCTCCCTCACCACCCTGTTCCTCTCGACCTCGGAATCGATGTCCTCCAGACCGCAGACCTTGATCTGGGGTTTGCGACTGCTTCCGCAGCTACGCCTGACCCTGATCTGCTCCCGAAGTCCATCCTGACCCAGTGCTTCCTCTAGCGACACAAGGGACTGAAGGTCAGTGAAGTGCATAACGAGCCCTCCAGCTAAGGTACTTCTCGCATGTGCGGGTTTCCCTATGCCGTTGGACTCGAAAAGATTCCAAACGAAGGAGCGGAATTCGAGTTTTGAGGAAGGCGTGTTCCCGTGAGGGCTCACTATCAAAGCCTCCTGAATATAGGGCCAGGTTCTCTTCACGGCGTTTCCAGGCTGGGCCTGCTGTTTCCCTTGGCTACCGGAGTTGCCTTTGGGGGCCGTGTTCTTAACCTGTGTGGAACTCCCTTTGGCTGGGAGCCCCGAACCCGTAACGGCAGCAAATGATTTTGTGCCTCCAGAAGTTTCAGCATTCTCCTTACTCTCGTTTTGGTGCTTACTATCCACCTGCAGCTGAGGGCGCGCCTCAGCTTGAGTCGTGGTGGCCTGAGTTTTAGCCGAACTACCTTCCTGCAGCTTCGGGCGCGCCGATGCCTGAGGGGTGGGAGGTCTGTTCGGAACCTGGGAGGTGACCTTCGGAAGAGGAGGGGCCTCTTCCAGAGCAGTGGTCCCATCGACCTGGTCAACAAAGCTTTGCTCTTGAGATGGATTCTGCGGTTGTGGTGCGGCGACAACCTGTGGCGTGGAATCCATCTTGGTTAAAGTCGGGAATTCAGATTGGCGAGAATTTGCGTCATCAGCATTGGCACTGGACTCCGGCGGTTGGAGTGCATCTCCTACCTGTGGCGTGGAGTCCTTGGCCGCTGCCTGTTGCTTTCCGCTTTTCTTGTTCTTCGACTTTTTTCGTGTTCGAGTCTCTTCTAGGGCAGAGCCTGCCCTAGTCTTTTCAATTTGTTTCTGTGAAGGATCATCGATCACCTCCGTTTCGGTTTGAGTGTTCGCTTCCGAAGTGGAGGTTTTCTTTCCCTTCAGGGAGTTAAGTTCGTCGGTGACTACTTTTAACTCCTCATTCTTCTCTTCGAGTTCAGCTTTGAGCTGCGCAATGATAGTTCTGCGCTTGCGCGCTCGATTAAGGTACTTCTGAACCTTAGCTTGGAGCAGAGTGTGCAACGAGCCGTCGCTTCTCTGTCTGAACTCAATAGCTGATAGTCTGCGCTTACGCAGTTCCTTTGCTTTTTTGGCAGCAAAGTTCTTATTCCGCTCGTCGAGGTCCGTTTCCGGCACCTCGTTTTCCGTATCTTCTACAAGAATCTCATTGTTTTTAATTTCTTCCATTTTTTCCCAAGTCAACTCAATATTCTTTCGAACCAACGGATCAAAAAAATAAAAAAAGAAAAAAAATTAAAGGATTAACAACTGTCCTTATCTTTAACTGATCACTCCGCAATTTGTCACTGCTTTCGGTCAGTGTCCAGCCCTGCTACGAGGAAGCTTGCGGTTTGGGGCGTGATCAGCAAAAAGTCAAATGATCCGTAAATATAATGTTCTGCTAAATCGCTTGTTCGCTGTCGGGGGCAGAGCGTATCCTACACCCCCTTCTAGATGGTAGAAACACAGACGAACAAAATTCACTCGACCCCCAGGGCCGTAGTAGATAGGGACAGTTGGGAATCTCGTTAGTAGATAGGGACAGATAGTGGCCGGACACCCAGCCGCCACGAGGGTTATGGCTACAAAAGCCAAGGGACGCCTTGGCGTCCCAAGGGGTGCCGGATGAAACCATCCACCACAAGCGAATCCGCAGCCGAGGGAGCGGGCCAGGAGAGACCAGCGGGGGAAGACCCCCCGAGCCAGACACCAGCCGAAAACGCTCAGACACGAGAGGAGCACGCACAGTGAGAGGCGTCATTTTATTTAAAAGTATATTGCACATTGTAAATACATATAAGGCGCCCTGTGCCACCTAAAAGAGGTAGAAACAAAACGCAAAGAACAAAATGGAACACAAGTAACAAAATATCACAAGATATGTATGTATAAAAATGCACCATCAATTAGCATATAAGTAAACAGTTGACAATTTTCATAAACAGGTAAATATAACAATGCATAGACATTAGTAAAAACTGATGAAGAATGGGTAAATGTTAAAAATGCAATATGTGAACACTGAGGAGAAAGTACAAATCAAAAGAAAATGGTTTGTATATTGACAAACATGGCAGCATAGAACAGTAATAACATGATGTTAAAGGTTCAATATAAATCGATACATAATAGTAGATCTTGAGATCAATTGGCTAGATGGTCTCGGATACAGACGAGCCTAGGCCAGTGGGACAGGGATAGTAAAGAACTGTAGGGGACCAGATTGTACCTGACGGACGGGAGTTGTTAAATAAGCTCGGGAGAAAAGGTGAAACACCCTAATCGATCAGTTAAACGAATATCTAATAAGAAGAAAAAATTAGTTAGCTAAAGTATATAAGTCCCCTGTAAATCATAAGCAGACGGAGGCCATAAGCCAAGGAGTAGGACATCTCAGACAGAGCTAAAAATGTAGGAGTATTCTTCATTGAGATAGTTATATATTGATTTTAGTTTAGTGAGATGAGCTTTACTATTGTCAATACGTTTGTAGTAGGCCATGGGAGTTTCATCAGTGCGCATATTTATATAAGGCCTACTAGCACTGCACGAGGTCGAAATAAAGTGTTCCGGGGAGCCAAGCTCCCCACATTCGCAGTTAGGTGAAGCACGCCTGCCTATTCTGTGTAAATATGTCGGAAAACTCCCATGACCGGTTATGAAATATATTAGAACATTGTTATTAAAGGTTATTTTATGCGAAACAGTTTTTATAACATTATAAACATTCCTGCCCTTGTCCGCAGAGTCCCACTCCTCTTACCAAGTTCTAATTAAATTTTCTTTGAGGCTTTTCTTTACATATGAAAGGGGCATTTTTAGTTGTTGCGGTCTCCCGAGCTCGACCGCAGCCCCGGCGAGTGAGTCCGCGACTTCGTTCCCGAAGAACCCCACATGCGCTTTTATCCAGTGTAGGTTGACTATCTTATCTGTTTTGAGACATTGATCTCTAATAGCCTTGATAATTGGGGACTTCGGGTAGAGAGTCTGGGACGCAATCACCGAGGACATACTATCAGAATAGATGTCAATACTTTTATAGGTCGAGCCCGTGAACCACTCTATTGTTTTAAGGATTGATATGGCCTCCGCCTGGAAAACAGTATTGTAATGCTTTAATTGTATCAACTCCGACAGCAACATCTTACCCTTTTCAAAAATTACCAAAGCTGCCCCAACCCCATCCTCCGTTTTGCTCCCATCGGTAAAGGCTGTTAAATCCGAGGGGAGTCCAGCGGATTTTAATATATCGATATCTTTTGTATCAAAATTCAGGGAGGTCGGTTGTACTGTTGGGTCTATATCCTTTTTAAGGTTTTTGGGCTCGATGTCGCTGCCGCCGATATAGGAGTTATTCAGATATATTGAGATACCACGAAATTTTAGATTAAAAATTTGGGTTTTTAAGTATAGAGTAAGGTCGACCGGGGGTATTCCCGAGAGGGCATAGAGCGCTACGTTTGAAATAGACCTATAGCACTTCATGATCTTAATGAGACAGAGACGTTGTATGGACCTGATTCGTCGGATGCCATGACAGTTGAGTCGTGGGAACCAGACCTCGGAGGCGTAGGACAGCTTTGGTTCTATAACTACACAGTACCAGGTCTTAAGCATTTCTGTGGTCACACCCCAATACTTATTGCCTACCCCGCGAAGTCTGGTGTTGTATTGTATAATGTCATCTTTAAGTTTTTGGATGCGATATGTAAACGTAAGATTCGTGTCTATTATTAATCCAAGGTAATTAATATGATTCCGAAATCTTATTGATCGGTTATCTATTTTAATAATTGGGTATCTGCGGGATAAATCATCCCCAAAGATCATTGCAAAAGTTTTGTCTCGGGAGACCCGCAAACCCAGGGACACACTTTTATCAATAAATTTTTGTACCAAGACACTTCCTATGTTTTCAATGGCAACCCGGGACCCACAGGAGAACAAAAGGCAAAAGTCATCCGCATATGCGAATATCTCAGCATCCTCCCCGACGAATTCATCGAGGAGGTCTTTTGCAACGATGTTCCATAATGTGGGCCCCAGGCATGATCCCTGCGGACATCCTTTATCGATTTGAAATGTATACGTGTGGTCCCCGGAGATGCTGATCCCCCTATTAGTAAGGTAACTATTTAGTAGATTTCTGATCGAGGGGGGAACATTTAATCTTAAGAGGATGTTCTTTAAAAGATCCCAGCCAACACAGTCGAACGCCCCGGTAAAGTCAAAACAGATACAAGGAGTATATGTATACATTGCTTTTCTTCTTAAGACGGATGTAATTAAACTATTGATGCAAAGAGTAGTGTTAAGACCTTCCCTAAATCCATATTGGTTATTGTTTAATTTGTTATTGTTTTCTAAAAAGTGGTTTAATCTGTTGTTAATAATTTTTTCGAAGATTTTGCTTATAGATTGAAGTAAACAGACGGGTCGATACGACCGTGGTGAGCCAGGATCTTTGCCCTTTTTCAAGAAGAAGACGACCTTTGCCGTCTTCCAAGCTGTTGGAAAGTACCCCCTCTCGATCAGTTTGTTAAATAAGTTATGAAACAAGTCTGGGATCAAATTAAAAAGCATCCGAACGAAATCAGGTCCTAGACCATCAGAGCCTGGAGCCTTGTTAATGCATTGATTTTGTATTGCATTAGCTATTTCGGGGATACTAATTGGATGATAATTATGTTCCGGCTCTTTGGTCTGCTCTGCTGTGCCAAGGTCCGTTATGGAGAAGTGAGCGGTAGCTAAATTTATCATATTGTCAGTGTACGTAGTTGTAAGTGAGGAGCCCTCTAGAGCTGTGGGGGCACTGTTTTGTGGATTATTATTGGGTTTAATGATATTAAAAATATTGCCAAATTTCTCATTATTATCGTTACAATATTTACGCCAACTTGTTGCTTTTGCTTCATTAATCATTATTTTATACTTTGCTTTTTCTTTATAATAAATAGGCTTTAGATGAATATTATTAGGATTGCGTTTAATTTTCTTATACAGTGCCCCCAGCTTGTTCCTTTGGGTTTTGAGAGCCCCACTCAACCATCTCAGTTTGGCAGGTCTGCCCCTTTTCTTTTTAAAGACTTTCGAACATATGGTAGAAATCTCCCTATAAAATAGGTCGATAAATGTATCTATTTCTTCAACTGTGGTGCAACTGTCGAGGACAGGAGATAGTTTAAGGTTTAATTTAGTGAGGTAGGAAGCAAATTTAGGTTTATTATAATGTTTAAAGTCATATCCGACGGAGGTGCTCGGACTGATGGAATCATTAATGTCGAATTAGTAGATAGGGACAGATAGTGGCCGGACACCCAGCCGCCACGAGGGTTATGGCTACAGAAGCCAAGGGACGCCTTGGCGTCCCAAGGGGTGCCGGATGGAACCATCCACCACAAGCGAAGCCGCAGCCGAGGGAGCGGGCCAGAAGAGACCAGCGGGGGAAGACCCCCCGAGCCAGACACCAGCCGAAAACGCTCGGAGACACGAGAGGAGCACGCACAGTGAGAGGCGTCATTTTATTTAAAAATATTTTGCACATTGTAAATACATATAAGGCGCCCTGTGCCACCTAAAAGAGGTAGAAACAGAACGCAAAGAACAAAATAGAACACAAGTAACAAAATATCACAAGATATGTATGTATAAAAATGCACCATCAATTAGCATATAAGTAAACAGTTGACAATTTTCATAAACAGGTAAATATAACAATACATAGACATTAGTAAAAACTGATGAAGAATGGGTAAGTGTTAAAGATACAATATGTGAACACTGAGGAGAGAGTACAAATCAAAAGAAAATGAGTTGTATATTGACAAACATGGCAGCATAGAACAGTAATAATAAGATGTTAGAGGTTCAATATAAATAGATACATAATAGTAGATCTTGAGATCAATTGGCTAGATGGCCTCGGATATAGACGAGCCTAGGCCAGTGGGACAGGGATAGTGAAGAACTGTAGCTGACCAGATTGTACCTGACGGACGGGAGTTGTTAAATGAGCTCGGGAGAAAAGGTGAGACACCCTGATCGATCAGTTAAACGAATATTAAATAGGAAAAAATTAGTTAGCTAAAGTATATAAGTCCCCTGTAAATCATAAGCAGACGGAGGCCATAAGCCAAGGAGTAGAACATCTCAGACAGAGCTAAAAATGTAGGAATATTCTTCATTGAGAGAGTTATATATTGATTTTAGTTTAGTGAGATGAGCTTTACTATTGTCAATACGTTTATAGTAGGCCATGGGAGTTTCAGCAGGGCGCATCTTTATATAAGGCCTACTAGCACTGCACGAGGTCGAAATAAAGTGTTCCGGGGAGCCAAGCTCCCCACATTCGCAGTTAGGTGAAGCACGCCTGCCTATTCTATGTAAATATGTCGGAAAACTCCCATGACCGGTTATGAAATATATTAGAACATTGTTATTAAAGGTTATTTTATGTGAAACAGTTTTTATAACATTATAAACATTCCTGCCCTTGTCCGCAGAGTCCCACTCCTCTTGCCAAGTTCTAATTAAATTTTCTTTGAGGCTTTTCTTTACATATGAAAGGGGCATTTTTAGTTGTTGTGGTCCCCCGAGCTCGACCGCAGCCCCGGCGAGTGAGTCCGCGACTTCGTTCCCGAAGAACCCCACATGCGCTTTTATCCAGTGTAGGTTGACTATCTTATCTGTTTTGAGACATTGATCTCTAATAGCCTTGATAATTGGGGACTTCGGGTAGAGAGTCTGGGACGCAATCACCGAGGACATACTATCAGAATAGATGTCAATACTTTTATAGGTCGAGCCCGTGAACCACTCTATTGTTTTAAGGATTGATATGGCCTCCGCCTGGAAAACAGTATTGTAATGCTTTAATTGTATCAACTCCGACAGCAACATCTTACCCTTTTCAAAAATTACCAAAGCTGCCCCAACCCCATCCTCCGTTTTGCTCCCATCGGTAAAAGCTGTTAAATCCGAGGGGAGTCCAGCGGATTTTAATATATCGATATCTTTTGTATCAAAATTCAGGGAGGTCGGTTGTACTGTTGGGTCTATATCCTTTTTAAGGTTTTTGGGCTCGATGTCGCTGCCACCAATGTAGGAGTTATTCAGATATATTGAGATACCACGAAATTTTAGATTAAAAATTTGGGTTTTTAAGTATAGAGTAAGGTCGACCGGGGGTATTCCCGAGAGGGCATAGAGCGCTACGTTTGAAATAGACCTATAGCACTTCATGATCTTAATGAGACAGAGACGTTGTATGGACCTGATTCGTCGGATGCCATGACAGTTGAGTCGTGGGAACCAGACCTCGGAGGCGTAGGACAGCTTTGGTTCTATAACTACACAGTACCAGGTCTTAAGCATTTCTGTGGTCACACCCCAATACTTGTTGCCTACCCCGCGAAGTCTGGTGTTGTATTGTATAATGTCATCTTTGAGTTTTTGGATGTGATATGTAAACGTAAGATTCGTGTCTATTATTAGTCCAAGGTAATTAATATGATTTCGAAATCTTATTGATCGGTTATCAATTTTAATAATTGGGTATCTGCGGGATAAATCATCCCCAAAGATCATTGCAAAAGTTTTGTCTCGGGAGACCCGCAAGTAGATAGGGACATAGATAGGGATAGTAGATAGGGACACGAAATTACAGGTCTACCCCGCACGGTGCGCGCAGAAATGAATCCGCATATGCACCCGTCTTCCAGGCCCAGGGCTCCTGTTAACCTAAACACCACCTCACTACCCACGGGCCAGAAACCAGCATTAGAAAAACCAGAAGGGAAACAGGTTGCCCCTTATCCTCAAGGGAGTTTGACCTCCCCCGCACCGCGAGCGGTGCGGACCTCGGGGCCACCCGAGGCCCAGGCATTCATCATGTAGCTCGTCCGGACTAACGGTGACACCCGCCTCAGCCACTTGCACGCGAAGTGGCTTGCCGGAAAGAAAGGTTCCGGGGAAGTCGGCATCCGTGGGAGCTGGGATCCCAGATTTAACACCAGTTGCCACTCTTGTTCCACATCCGCCAGTTACCCCTTTCCCAATCTCCACTAGCCCCCTCCCTCTAGCCTCCATCACACGCAAGACGTATTGACTGACAGTGATTTTGGCTGAAGGTCAGGAGAAACATCTCCAGGTGCCTGACGGCACAACTCCTACCCGGGAGAGGACACACGGGTCCTGTACGTAAACCCAATCCACCCCTAGCCCCCCGTCACACGCAAGGTGTATTGACTGACAGTGAGGTACGGCTGCAGGGTAGAAATGGGACACCAACCAGGAGGTCGACAGAGCCTGTCGTCCTCAAATCTAAACATCAACACGCCCGAAGGCAATCAATCCAAAAATGGGGTAATACGCCGACGGTCGGCCCCCAATACATCACCCCGATCAGGAGGTCGACAGAGCCTGTCGACCTCAAATCTATTCTTCAACACGCCCGAAGGCAATCAATCCAAAATGGGGTAATACGCCGACGGCTCGGCCCCCAATATTTCACCCTAGATGCCCGAAGGCAATTCATCTACCGCCAGGCGTCGCACCGCACTGGCTACCTATTCACCAACAACTAGCGGCACAAAGCCAATTTGTCAACTCAAAAGAATCTTCCACCTGGAAGAGGACACAGGGGTCCTGTTCGTATCAACGGGTTTCCCATCATCCACTTTCACTCAGCAGCCAGCCCCCCGGACGCAGGGGAGAACCGACAAGTCGGTGTACTAGGTGGTGCCCAGCCACTGTTCACTTATCTCGCCGCGACACCCAGGACGAACCCGGGGCGATCCCTTTCGGGTTCCACGCCCTAGAAGACTAACTACTGAGCTTCCATGGACAATAGACTAAGGAAGGCGCGCCTTTCTGCCCCAGCCGACCCAAGCGGCGGGAAAAGCACCTCTACGTCCGAAGACCAGAGTTCGCTATCATTGGGGCCCTAATCCAATCTGCACTATCAAAGATCTTCCCTGTGCTTGGTGCCACAAGAGCTCCGTTTACTAGGTCCGAGTCCACGCTACTGTGGTGCTAGCAAATTCCGACGTTCTTGTACAACGAACTATTTCTACCAAAGTGAACAGTTCTAATCTTTAATTCTGATATGTCATATCTCGTATGCTAACTTTTTGTAATATGTTAATTCTGATTTTTGATTCTGTATATAAACGTGTACTGCTTTTGTACCGGCAGTCTCGCTCAGTCTTGTGCTTGCCAAAGTCTAAGCTTAGCACTGTGCCCTAAGCACAGTTTAGATTTTTCTTTTATTTATTTATTTGTTTCTTTTAATAAATTATACATTTGTTCCTGTTCGTAACTAGCCTTATTTCAAGTTCAACATCTTCAGCTAAATTAACCTTCTGATCCAGAGTTATGTAGACTACTGATTAGTATAGCCCCATCAGTTAAATCTACACTACCTTTCGACAGAGGCAGCATGCCGACTAGGACATACCGAACACGCCAACCACAACCCTGGAGGGAGCAACGGAGCCACGTTTGCTACCTGGTTCCTACTGGAAGACACCAGGCCCCGACCGGCACGTGGGCGAGACCGCTCGAGATAGTGCGAACCTCGGGGAAGCGCCCGGACGTGTGGTCGTTGCACCCCAACCTCCTAGATCAGAGAGGTACGGGCTATGCTCCACTTCCCTTTGCCTGAAAGGTCAAATGGGGCGGATCACAGCGCCTAACCCTCCCGTCACCAGTACGGCTACCGGTCATAGTAGATAGGGACAGGTAGATGCCAGCGCCCAGCCGCCACAGGGGTCAAGGCTTTCAGGGTCAAGGCGTACGCTTCGATATTCGTGCGCACGCCAAGGGGCGCCGGAAATTCTCCATCCACCACAAGCGAAGCCGCAGCCGAAGGAGCGGACCCGAAGTAACGCCGGGGGAAGGCCCCGCCGAACCAGACACCAGCAGAAAATGCGAGGAGACACAAGAGGAGCACATACAAGAGAGAGGCGTCATTTTATTAAAACTCTAATATGATCATAATACAATAAAGGCACCGATCTGCCATCTAAAGGAACAAAAGAAAGAAATTATAGATAAATAAAGGTTATTTTTGCGGCGCGCAGGCCAGTAGACATATTTGTATAATATTGTTATAAAAAAGAATGAAATATCTAAGGTCAGTTGACAGGTAAAACAATTAGATGGCACAAAACAGACATAGATTAAAATGTAAACAGTGATAATGTAAAAAGAAACGAGTAGTATATACAATTAAGACAAAAGAAACACTATAAACGAACAAACATGCCAACGGGCAAAAATGTGGGTAAGTAAGATGAGAAGAAAAACACAGGAACTGTAAAAATGGCTTAATGTGAACTAGGCAATGGGCATTTAACAGGTAAAACAATTTAAGAAGAGAAACCAAGACATGAGATACGGCCCGGGGACCAAAATTACCTAACGGACGGGAGTTAGGAAAGAAAGAGGTATGATAGGTGAGACACCCAAATCGACCGGTTAACAATGTCTAGTATAATAAAATAAACAATTACAAAATGAAAAATGGTGCCCCGGGACTTGTTAGGCGGAGGCCATTTGCCTAGAAAAGGAGGAGTAGGGAAGCCTCAGACAGAGCTATATATGAAGGAATTTTCTTTGTTGAGTTTGTTATAAATTTGTTTAAGTTTGTTGATGTGGTAATAACTATTATCTATTCGTTTGAAGTAGGCCATGGGAGTCTCTATTGTGCGCATTTTGATATATGGTTTGCTGTGCCCGCAGGAATATGCCATATAATGTTCCGGGGAACCTAGGTTCCCGCAGTCACAGTTAGGGCTTGTGCTTTTGCCAATGCTGTGAAGATACGTAGGGAAACTCCCGTGGCCCGTGATAAAATAAATAAGAATACTGTGCTTAAAAATAATTTTATAGGAAACGGTTTTAAGGATATTGTATACGTTTCTGCCCTTGTCTGCTGAGTCCCACTCCTCCTGCCAATTTTTAATCAGAGCCTCCTTCAGGCATTTCTTGATGAAGGAGGCTGGAGTTAGAACATATTTGGGGATCCCCAGCTCGACTGCGTCCCCGGCTAGTGAGTCCGCTACCTCATTCCCGAAGTATCCCACATGTGCTTTAATCCAGTAAAGGTTGATGGTTTTGTTTGTTTTTGCGCACAGGTCTCTGATTGATTTAATAATGGGGGACTTCGGGTAAAGTGTTTTGGACGCCACCACCGAGGACATGCTGTCTGAATAGATATCAATGCTATTGTAAATCGAGCCGGAGAACCACTCGATAGTTTTAAAGATTGCAAAGGCCTCCGCTTGAAAAACTGTGTTGTATTTATTTAGTTTGAACATTTCCGACAGCAACATCTCACCCCTGAGAAAAATCACCAGCGCAGCCCCGACCCCTTCCTCGGTTTTACTTCCATCTGTAAAGGCAGTTAGTACTGAAAGCGCTCTCGAGGAGTAGTAGTAGATAGGGACAGAGCTAACCGGACACCCAGCCGCCACGAGGGTTATAGCTGCCGAAGCCAAGGGGTGCCGGAGAAACACCATCCACCACCAGCGAAGCCACAACCAGCAGAGCGGGACCAGAAACGCCAGCAGGGTCAGGGACCCTGTACTTTATTAAATCACTTAAAAATGGGTACATGGCCCAAAGGGGCATTGAACATATAAAAGACATAATTCTTCGGCTGTGCCACAATAAAAACATGGGACCATGCCCACCTAGAATTAAAAACTGTGTGTGATACTATGAGCTCGAAAAATTTTAAGTTAAAAATGCAAAACAGGAACATAGAACAGCAAAAGCAAATATAAGAATGATTAAAAAGATGACAATATATACATATGAAAGAACAGATGATCCACCTTACACAATTCACCATAACATAAAAACAAAAGGCAAGAAAAATCTTCACAGAGATAATATAACAGAAATAGCACCATCCTACCTTAGCAAGAGCAAAAATGAGTACAAGAACCGATCCGCAGGCGTAGGAAGGAAGAGCTGGTACCCACCAACGCCAGGTGCTATGCCAAGAGCAGTGTGACAGTGACAAGGTATAACACTAAGAATTATGGGCCGATCGCCCGGATCGAGAGGCCATAGAACAGCAGTAAAGAGACTATTATAAATAAGATAAAACGGGGCCCCCATCAACCTCCAAGCCCTGAAACAGCCGACCCCAGAGGGAAAAGGACTCACATTTAGAAAACACTAAAGATAAAAGAATAATCCGTGTTGAGTTTATTATAAATCTGTTTAACTTTTTCTATATGGTGAGGGCTATTGTCTATTCTTTTCAAATACTGGTAAGGGGTCTCCACCGTACCCATTTTAATATAAGGCCGTATGTAGCTACAACTCTTAACCAGGTAGTGTTCAGGTGTTCCGAGTTCCCCACACTTACAATTCGGGGTCAAGATATTTGGCTTTTTAATTTCAAACAGATACGATGGAAAACTACCCTTACCAGTTACAAAATAAATTAGAATACTGTTTTTAAAATGCAGGGAGAAAGAAACTTTATTAATAATATTAAATGTTAGTCGACCTTTATCTGAGGAGTCCCACTCCCTCTGCCAGTCGGCAATAAGTTCCTTTTTTAAAATTCTTTTAAGGTATGATATAGGCAGGGGAAGATTCATACCATCCCCCAGGTCAACCGCAGCCCCCGCGATCGCGTCCGCTACCTCATTTCCAAACGTCCCGATATGGGCTTTTGTCCAATGAAGATAGACCTTTTTGTCCACTAATTTGGAACAGACAGTCTTAATATCTTTTATAATCGGGGACTTAGGATAGAGCGTACCAGACGCGACCACAGAGGACATGCTATCAGAATAGATGATCATGTTGTTATATTCGGAGGAGGAAAACCACTTAATGACCCAGAGGATGGCCACTGCCTCTGCCTGAAAAACTGAATTTTCCTTATTGAGTTTTATCATCTCCGCCAGGAGCCTCCCCCTCTTCCCGAAAACCACAACTCCCGCACCGACCCCCCCGTCAGTCTTACTGCCATCTGTATAGGCGATAACTTCTGAAATAACACTATAATTATCGGCTGTGTCACAGACAAAGAGGCCGGTGCTGACCTCACTGGGATTGATGTTAAATTTCATATTTGTGGATTCTAGGTCCCCGGCGGAGAGATATCTATGGTCTATAAAAACAGACTTCCCTCTAAATTTTATATCAAAAATTTTAGTTTTACTTTCAAGCGTGAGGTCAATGGGGGGAATACCCGACAAAACAAAAAGTGCCACGTTGGAAACCGATTTATAACATTTAAGTATTTTAACAATGCACTGCCTCTGAATTGACCTAAGTCGTCGGATCCCATGACAGTTTAGTTTGGAAAACCAGACCTCACAGGCGTAGGCAATTCTGGGTTCGACAACACAAAGATACCATACCTTGAGCATGTCTGATGAGGTACCCCAATATTTATTGCCCACCCTGCGAAGTCTGGTATTATAATTTAAGATACTTTCAGAAAGATAATCCAGATGTGAAGTAAATGATAAACGAGTATCAATGATTATGCCCAGATATTTTAGATGGTCCCGAAAACGGATTGATCTATTGTAAATTTTTATTATCGGGTACCTGCTAGATAAATTTTCTCTGGGGTTACTCCCAAAAATAAGTGCTGTAGTTTTATCCCTGGAGATCTGCAGGCCCAGGGAGGCACTTCTATTAACAAATTTGTCAACCTCTCTCTGTCCCACTTTCTCCAGGGCATCCCTGGCCCCACCGGAAAAGAGCATACAGAAGTCATCCGCGTAGGCTAAAACCTCAGCATCTGACTGTTTGAAATCCTCAAGGATGACATCAGCAATAAGATTCCATAGTGTGGGACCAAGGCATGACCCCTGGGGGCAGCCCTTGACAATGTTCAAGTCGATATTGTTACCCCCCACAGACATGCAGATCCCCCTATTGTTCAAATAGCTATTAAGAATTCTTTTGATCGGGGCGGGCACCTCTTTAAGCTCCAGTTGTTCCTTGATAAGTGCCCAATCCACGGAGTCGAAAGCCCCAGTGAAATCAAATGCTATGAGGGAGGTATATTTATAGTTAGATTTTCTGTGTTCTATGGAATTTATAAGTTTATCTATGCAAATAGTTGTATTACGTCCCTCCCTGAAACCGTACTGATTGTTGTTTAATTTATTAGAATTTTCAAGATAGAAATTTAGACGATTATTTATGATCTTTTCAAAAACTTTGCTAATAGTTTGTAGGAGGCATACCGGACGGTATGACCCCGGTAGATTGGGCGCCTTACCTGATTTTAGAAAAAAGACAACCTTAGCGTTTTTCCATGCTTTGGGGAAGTAGCCCACCCCGATCAATTTATTAAAGATATTAAGGACAAGAGTTGGGGCAAAATTAAAGAGGATCCGAACGAACCTTGGCCCAAGTCCGTCGGGCCCAGGTGCCTTGTCGAGACCTTGATTAGAGATTGCTTCGGCAATTTCATTATGGGTTATCGGAACAGTGCCCAAGTCTGGACCCAACGGACCCTCAGAGGCAGTGATATCGGTAATCGAAAAATGATAATTTAACAAATTCTCAATGTTATCTGCATATGTTGAGGCGAAGTCAGATCCCTCCAGAGTAGAAGAAACAAAGTTATTATGATTTTGATTTGATGACTTTATTAAATTAAAAATAGAACCAAATTTTTGACTATTGTATGTGCAGTGTTGTTTCCAGCTATTGTTTTTGGCTTGATTAATCATATTTTTGTATTTAGCTTTTTCCCTATAGTAGATATTTTTAATTTGTAAATTATTTCTATTTCTTTTGACTTTTTTGTATAATGCATTAATCTTATTCCTTTGGGATCTGAGGTTCCCTCCCCACCACCTGAGTTTTGCCACGGCCCCCGTTTTCCTCTTTTTAAACAACTTGTTGCAGATGATGTCAAGGTTGTTATAGAAATTTTCAAAGAATTTATCTATATCTTCGACAGAGTCGCATGATGTTATTTTATTGGAGAGATCTTTTTCTAGATTAGAAAATAGTTTTTTGCCCTTATTCTTGCTATAGTGAGAGAAGTCGTATCTGACGGAGAGGTCCACAGGCACTTGTTCTAAGATGTCAAAAAGAACGTACCTGTGATCAGAACAACTCTCCGTCAGATCAACCCTCCAATTTGCAACTCTGTCCGAGAATTGATTGGAAGAGATAGTAAGATCAGGGCAGCCGTAGCGTCCCTGCAGGTGATAGGTTGGGTGGTCATCGCTATTATTGTGAATTTTATAATCCAACGTGGCACATAAATCAATAATTAAGTTACCTCTCGTATCCGTTCGGCCGTAGCCCCAAATCCTGCCCTTGGCATTAAAGTCACCCGCAATTACTGCATCCTGGTCCCAAACTCCTCCAGCCCATATAGCAATGTCGTCCTCCAAGCTTGCAGAAGGTGGCGAATATAGGGAGCCTATCAAAAAGCTACCTGTTTTTGTTTGGATGTTAATAAACACAGAGTTGTCATAATTTAATTTTTCAATGCACAAAAGATATTTATTAATAATGAAAACACCAGAGGTACCGGCCCCGGACGCAAAATGTCTCCAGTCAGTTGGATAACCAACAACTGCTCCATTACGCCTGTAGATGTCCTGATATAAAACAATGTCAATTTTGTTATCAATAACGAAGCTCGCGAGTGCACCAGTCGCCGCCCTACAATTATTCATATTAATTTGTACCACTTTAAGAGAGGATATTGAATATTGAGTGGACATAAATAAATTAATCTTGATTAAGAATATACTTTTTGTAGCTGATAAATGTTCTGCACTGTTTAGAGTCCGCTCTATGTTTAATGTTAAATTTAAATTTACCATCTTCATTTACGTTATCAGCACAATTGGCACATCTCTCTGTGACGCTGGTACACCCGCGAGTCTCGTGCTCTTTTGAGCAAATGGCACAGCAATCCTCGTGTCGGCAGCTGTACGCCGTGTGGCCGAACCTCTGGCATTTGAAGCATCTCAAAACATTATAATATTTATGAATTCTAACTCTGTTGTATTTTAATACAAACTTGGAGATATCCAAAAGTTGTTTAGCCGCCTGCGGATCAACATCTATTATAACATTTTTAGTATCAGTAGATACTCTTTCATTCTTAAATTCCCTCACCAACTCTATTTTTCCCTCCCCCATCACACCCAGGGCCTCCACTTCACTAATCAACTCGTCATTGTTTACCGAATCAGGCACCCCCAAAAGTATTATTCTATTTTTTCTTGGCTTTGATATTTTAGTTTGTCCAAGCTTACACAAATTAGGGTCCTGTTCGATAACAGATTTAAATTTTTCCAGATTTTCATGTTTATCCATTTTAATAATTAAGCGCTTGGCCCCGGGCATGATGAGATCGGACGGTTTAGGCAGGTCGGGAGCCTTAGCAAGGAGTGCATCTCTATATGACTTAGCATCCGTGCCCTCCTCAGTGTCAATAATGAGAACAGGGGCATTGTCCCTCGCCTTTTTGGCAAAATTACCAGAGGCAGAGGGCCTATCGATAATATCTAAGTCCATTCTTTCTAGGATATCAGTAACTTTCCCTTGATTATCGCTATGAATTCTAGTCAAATCCGAAATTTTAGAATTGATATCATCTATACCCTGAAGTTTGGTATTAATATTCTCCATCATCTGATCGAAATCGAAATGCTTATTCTCCAAGTTTTTAATTTTTACCTCCAAGGTTTTAATTTTATTCTCCGCTCTCATAAATTTCGTTTCGGCGTCAGTATATTTCAATAATAGTCTGTTGGCAAGTTCCTTGTATTTCGAGGAACCCGAAATAGTTAATTTCTTACTAGCTAAATCCTTACTTGCCATGTTACAGATATCATTTACGTGTTGTTTAACCTCCAACATATCCTTTGAAAGAGAGTTAAGACTGTTTTGGGACAAGCCCCCCTCCGACAGTGTCGAGACATCCCCCGTCTCCCCCTCATCAGGGACCTCATCATCAGTGTCACTCATAATCCCAATATAGCCAGGTGGAGGGACAGACTAGGAGAGCACGGATGATAATATAAAAAGATTTTAAAAGGTGGGCATACAATATGAAACACTAATGTAAGGGCAATCACAGAAATAGCAATAAGAAAGTTATAAAAATATCACAAAAACAGTGTAAAAGGATGTAAACATTCAAAAGTAGGCACTATATGCATAAAAACATCACATAAAATATTAAAAATACTAAAAACCACTATATACAAAGATTAAAAACCCACCACCCCACTTAGAGGGTAAAAATTTTCTTAAATACCCAGTATATCAAATACACAAGATAAATAATATCTTCAAAACCGTCTCAAGAGTCACAGAAAGTCTATGCGCATGCACAAAAATCGTCCGTTGAAGACTGCGCAGCACTCCAGCACCCAAAGGTTCAAAATACTAAAGTTCACCAAAAATTCTAAAATACCCAAAATATTACTTAAAAAGGATACACCGTTATCGTAAAAAAGTCTCAAAAGTCACAAAAAGTCTATGCGCATGCACAAAAATAGTTAATAATGGACTGCGCAACACTCCAGCACGTTGACCAGCACGCGAGAACAAGTCCCAGCCGAAAAAAGTACAAGTCCACGAACAGTCTAACTGCGCATGCTCAGTGTGGCACCGGAAGGTGCACGCGGAAGTCGATCGGTGTCAGGCAAGAGCCCACCAAAAAGGCGGCTCTCAATCTCAGGTAGGTGATTAGAAGTAGGGCACAAGGATGGTCACCCAACTCTAACACGTGACAATCCTTGATGGATAGTAGGTATCAGGTTGGGACCAAGATAAGTACCCAACCTTGTCACGTGACTTTTCCAGCCAATGAGAGCTGGGGAGGCCGACAAGATGGATGCTCCGGAATGAAGAACCAGTGGGGAAAAAAGTTTTAAAGACTCACAGTTTGAGCTCCTGAAGATGAAATGCGTCGAGTGATACCTCTTCTTGATGGAATTTTGACGAGGAATCCGTTGGTGTAAAGCTTTTGAAGATCAGATGATTATTTCACAAGTTAAAAGATAAATTTTTCGAGAGACGCGAAACACGTTGTTTACCAGGCGAGGTAGGTAGGTAGATATCATAGATAGGGACAGTTGGGAATCTCGTTAATCCATTCATGCACGTCACTAATCAGATGACGAGGCATTTTTTTTTTATACTCTCCCCCGCGACGCAGGCGCTGAGCTACCAAGCCCCGCCACGGGCCACCGGACGAAAGATGCCAAAAAGTCCGTGGGGCAAGATTCCATGACTCACTTTGACGGAAGTGGTACCTTGTAAAAAGCCAAAACTGCTCCTTCAGCCGATTCCTTTCTTCAGGACCCGGGACCGCCGGACCGTCATATTCTGAAAGGCCCTCAAAATTTCCGAGCTTCCCTCAAGACTTCTCATCGCGACCACCTTTAGGTCTCTTTTCGACAACAGTCCCCTTTTGGTCAAATCACTGGCGGATGACTTTGCCAGAGCGCCTCTCCAATTGACCGTGAGTGTGGTGAACCTCACCTCGTTCCGCAGTCCCTCCAGGATGGGTGTTAAATGTGACTTATACTTTTCGATCTTATTATGATGCGCATCTTCGAGGGGAAATTGGTCATTTATTACTTGCACATCGATAACTGTCACAGATCCTGTGTTATAAGCAACAAGGTCAGGTTTAAGAACCCCCTGATCGGTGTCAAACTTTGGTTCTTTATGCACACTGAACCCGCGCTGTTCTGCGCCACGTTGGATATACTGGCCGACTCTGTCGTGCCTCTTGATTCTTTGAGAGTGTGTCGAGAAGCATTGCTGAAACATGTGGTTCAAAGTTTCAGGTTTCAGGCAACCGCGACTGCAGGAGTGAGGCTGGTCCCTGCCTCTTGTGGCCCGCTCAGTCATAATCCCACGGATTATGACTGAGCGGGAGAGTCATAGTTACTCCCTTTAAGAGAGTCATAGTTACTCCCGGCGTTTACCCGAGCTTGGATGAATCACTTTGACATTCACAGCACTGGGCAGAAATCACATTGCGTCAACACCGATCACCGGCCATCGCAATGCTATGCTAGTCCCATAGTCCGTGCCAGTTGTGAGTCGACCGTTAGTCGCCCGTCGACGCCCGATAGTGCAGACCGAAGTCCGCCCACCAGTTCCAGCTGAGGCTTTCAACAAGCAGAACCGACGCTGGTCCGAGCAGAACCGGACTGCCTTTGACAGCAGCCAGTCCCGCCCAGTCCCGGTGCAGCTCACGCAAGCTCAGGACCCCAGCCCGATGAGCCCGGCCCTCACAGCCAATCCTTATCCCGAAGTTACGGATCGAACTTGCCGACTTCCCTTACCTACATTGTTCTAGTGACTAGAGGCTGTTCACCTTGGAGACCTGCTGCGGATATGGGTACGGACCGGTACGAAAATTACACTCTCTCCCTCGGATTTTCAAGGGCCGACAAAGGCGCACCGGACACCGCAAGAGACGCGGTGCTTTGACGAGAACTGCGTCCCTATCTCTGGACGAGCCGATTCCAGGGACACGAACTCTTACAAAGAAAAGACAACTCTTCCCCGGGTCCTCCGTCGACGTCTCCGAGTTCGGTTGCGTTACCGCACTTGGTCCCGAAGGACCTATCTCCGTGTCCGGGAAGGGGAATATTAACCCCATTCCCTTTCGGTCGGCAGCGAGACAAACACGAGCATGTGTTTGCGTTTCGGCAGACGTCTCGCTTCGGAACGGATTTCTCCGATCCCTTAGGACCTACTGACCCATGTCCAACTGCTGTTCACATGGAACCCTTCTCCAGCTTCAGTCCTCAAGGTTCTCACTTGAGTATTTGCTACTACCACCAAGATCTGCACCGGTGGCGGCTCCAGGCGGGCTCACGCCCACTTCACGCCCATGTTTTTCAACTAAGCTTTATTGCAATAATAAAGTCATTGAAAATGTATAAAAACAGTTTCCATGCGTTCTACGTACATTTTTATTTCTAAATCGAATAATTTTCATTCAAAAATAAACATTTTTACGTGAGAAAGTTGGCTTATCGTAATTGCAAAATTTTCAAAACAAACCAATGCGTATTTACGCTGGGTTTTAATGCGAAAATAACGTCAATTAAGTGTCGAAAAACAGTCCGCGAGAGTTCTTAGTGCATTTTCCTTTCTTGATTGAGTAATTTTAATTCAGGAAAAAATAATTTAAATGAAGAAAATTCGCTTTTGCTACTCGTCAAATTTCAAAGAAAAAAAGCCGCATAATATTTCAAAGTCCAAACATTTTTCTAAGTCCCAACTTTTTTCTAAGTCCGAACGAATTTCTAAGTCCAAATGTACGCAAAACTCGAAACGGTAACTCTTTCGTAACCCCATCGGCAAGGGGCACGTCTTGTTCCGAAGAAATGTGAAAAAATTCCAAAGTGCGAAAATATTTCAAAGTCCAAACATTTTTCTAAGTCCCAACTTTTTTCTATGTCTGAACGAATTTCTAAGTCCAAAAGTACGGCAAGCGGACGCCCTCTCGCAACCCCATCGGCTAAGCAGGTTGTAGGTTCAGAAGATTTTTTTCACCCTCTCGTAGAGGGTGAAACGCGCCGCGGGGAAAGCGGAGGGCGAACGTAAAGCCTCGGTTTCCTCGGAGTCCGTCAACAGTTTTAAGCGGTCGGACGTAAGGGGTCACAGGAGTCTTAAAAATGTGCAAAGAAGGTACTACAAAACATAGTTTGATCTTTCATGTCATTTTTTTAACTACTCAATGTATAAGTATAATTTTTGTATATGTAATTCTACAAGATTTATTTATTATAAAATAAGTTTTAAAATTTATGAAACTTTAGCCAAAACTAAAATAAATGATATTAAACATGAAGCTATTTGAACACATTGTGATTAGGCTTGCGCGGCAAATTGTGAGGTCAAAATTGAAAAAATGACCAAGAAAATGACTTTATACTGTACAAATATGTGCAAACAAAGACTTATACCTAAATTCTCAGCTCAATTTGAATTAGAAATTATTTTAAGAACTTTTTTCTAAAAAAATTAATAAAAATTTTAAAATTTTGATTTTAAATTTTTTAAAAAATAATTTCTAATTAAAATTGAGCTGAGAATTTAGGTATAAGTCTTTGTTTGCACATATTTGTACAATATAAAGTCATTTTCTTGGTCATTTTTTCAATTTTGACCTCAGAATTTGCCGCGCAAGCCTAATCACAATGTGTTCAAATAGCTTCATGTTTAATATCATTTATTTTAGTTTTGGCTAAAGTTTCATAAATTTTAAAACTTATTTTATAATAAATAAATCTTGTAGAATTACATATACAAAAATTATACTTATACATTGAGTAGTTAAAAAAATGACACGAAAGATCAAACTATGTTTTGTAGTACCTTCTTTGCACATTTTTAAGACTCCTGTGACCCCTTACGTCCGACCGCTTAAAACTGTTGACGGACTCCGAGGAAACCGAGGCTTAAGGAACCGGTTTTGGATAAGCAGTAGTTGCGTTTCTGCGCCTTCTATAGGGGACCTATGCTTGGCGTTGGCAGTGAGTAGCGTGGCGTATTCTTTTCCACCCAGGAATCGCACGTGGTCCCTCCGCGCGTTGGATCGAAAAAGTCGGTTGTCGTGCAAAGCCGAAGCAGAGTGGGGGCGAACATATCGAAACTAGGTTGTTTCGATGTTTCTCAAATTAGTCGAGGAAAATAAAAGTTGGTACTTAGAAAATTGTTCGCACAAGCCGAAGCGGGGCAAATCTAAGAATATTAACCGGGGCGTGCGGCCGGATTTCTGTGGTCGCTCCCTCAGCAGGAATGCCGTACGCCCCAACGACGGAGGAATGCTATCAATTAATCAAGGGAGGGAATGGCCACCGGCGCACAAGTTAAGGTTCCCTTTATTTTCGTGCACGCACCCAAACGCGCAACCACGAAATGACGGACTTAGTTAAATTATTTAAATATAATGAGTTGTTTCCTTGTACTTAATAAAAATCGAGTCAGGAGAGTGTCAGATAAAAAGTTGAGACTTTGAAAATCGGTCGGACTTGGAAAAATTTCAAAGTCCCAACTTTTTTCGGGACTTAGTCGATTGTTCGTGATTGCGGAGTGGCGTCATTGTTTTAGGAGGGAATTGCAGCTAAATTTCCAACTTTTTGGTCATTGCTTATTCCCTTAGTACGTAATTGATAATATTTATTTTTCATTAATTTTGCTAAATAAAATCGATATTCAATTTAAAATATATAACAAAATAATTAACTTGTAGAAAAATTGGAATCGATACATATCAAGTGCAGTGTAGTTAGTTTAGGTTGAATTATCGTCGATCTAGAGCTACACGATTTCGTTTGGCGCAATTTCGAACCGCGGTCAAGTGACGAGCCTACACCTTAGTAACGCAACCGTTAGGGGCGACATATTTAACAGGTATTTAAGGTTTTTTTTAACTATTCATTGGTTATTTTTCACACTCGAATTTTAAACTTTTTTAAACATTTAATTTTTTTAAAAAATTTATTTTTTAAATTTTTTTTAAATATTTTTAAATTGAACTTTTTGAGATATTAGACTGCTTTAAAATATCAACCATGGTAATATTTCTCAATATGTAGGATTGGTGAGCATATGTACGAGTGTTATTTATGTGGTGAATGAATACCAGATTTTTAAATTTTTTAAATTTTAATATAGGGTAAGGTGGGGTAAGTGGGCCACCTTTTTGGCATAATTCGACTTTAGACCCTCATACCACTAGATATAATCGGCCTAACAACTTATTTTTTTTTGTGGTCCATTCACTCATATGTTATAAATGCACCCATGGCAACCTTAAAACAAATTGGCAAAAAATAAATTTAAAAAATATGTTTTTCTTTTTGGTCATCCGTGTGGCCCACTTGCCCCGCAAGGTGGGGTAAGTGGGCCACCCCCCAATATATTTTTACACATAACTGGTAGAGATATGGTGGGGCAAGTGGAATAATCTACATGATTATTTGAGTGTTTGAAAAAAAAAGTAATGATGTATCTTCAATAGTTCCCCCATAGCAACTTTTTCTGCCATGCAAGCTTACTACAAGAAATAATACGTTAATTTTCATCTTGTCATTTTTGCATGTAGTGTAAAAAAAATGTTAGGGATGCAGATTTTAAACTGGCCTATGTCAATGAATAGGACTATGAATAGTGAATATGACTAACCCTATGAATCAGTGAATATGACTCTTTTTTTTAAGTATATTAAAGAGTTGGGGCAAGTGGGCCACCCCTGGCCCACTTACCCCGCCATTGTGGTGGCCCACTTACCCCAAACGCGGGGCAACTGGGCCACCCCAATTTTCTTTTAACCTTATCAACATCACAAGTACATGACACTGCAAAATGATACTATGTTTTATACACTTTCAAAATGTATAACATTTTGTTTTGTATCATGAACCGTTTGGAAATAAATAAGAAAATAGTATGATGGAGTGAATTACGAAAAGATGCAATTTTAAAAAATTTCGCAAAAAGGATTGTACCTTGTTACATACTTAAATGAAAATGATGCCATAATGTTTCCTGCATCTATTGGAGTAAGTACGTAAAACTATTGTAACAGATTTTTTCTACGTCCATAATTCGGGAAATGCCAGGGGGGGTGGCCCACTTGCCCCAATGGCCCACTTACCCCACCTTACCCTACAGTATATTTCAAATTTAAATGATTCTTTATCGCTTCTCGGCCTTTTGGCTAAGATCAAAGTGTAGTGCCTCTTCTGACGATCTGAAAGGCACTTGTTTGAACTCAACTGGCTTCGCCTCACCGCAAGCCTCTCTGCCAACCCTGCCACACTGGCCATCTCCAATTGGCACTCCTGCCAGAAGTTTCTGGCCAGTTCACTCTGCTAATGCGGTGATGCCTAGTGTTACTGCTAATAGTAGCCTCTCCTTGGTGCCAGTTTCGGCTGAGCAGATCTCGGGTGGTGCGTATCCTTCCCCTCCCCTTTCTTGGGTTGATGGGCTCTTGCGCTCCCCGTCACGTCAGTCTGCGATCTCTCACGAAGCCTTGACTGCTGACCGGCCCCAACGGGTGGCTGCTGCTCGACCCGTCCCATTTACGGTTAATTCCTCGGTATCTATTGTTACTGCGGGCACACCGCCTATCATTGACCTTTCACCCCCAAGGGTGTTTGCGTGTTCTTTTTGTGACAAAAACTTTCCTTCTGAAATGCTTGCTGGTGACTGTATGCGGTCCCACTTGCAAAATGCTCTCCCTGACGTTGCTGGGGTAACCGGCGGATCTATCTGTGGGACCAATGAGTCGCGGACGCTAATCGGCTCAGACGGATCCAGCCACGATCTTGAGCGCTCGTTGGGATGTGATTCTGGATCCCGGTCTATTCT
Organism: Hylyphantes graminicola; assembly: GCA_023701765.1. Taxonomy (NCBI): domain Eukaryota; kingdom Metazoa; phylum Arthropoda; class Arachnida; order Araneae; family Linyphiidae; genus Hylyphantes; species Hylyphantes graminicola. The sequence goes on from CM043122.1 coordinate 48,790,121, forward strand.
TGATCAATTGACCCGGTCCAGTTTGTATGGCTCATGGGTGACGCCTAGGCAGAGGACTCCTGTTGTCCCTAATGAGCGAGTTCTTGGAGTGACTGGAATAGTCGTAAATAATGAGGCGCCGTTGGACCTCTCTCCTACAGGTCCCCACGCGCAATTAGGCATGGGGCTACCATCTTTGGTGAATGGTGACTATGCTCGGTCCCCCTCGAGCGATTTGGACCCCCCCAACTCCCAGTCGACCTGGAGTCTCATCGGCCTCGACTTCGACTATCACCCAGTCTTCCAAGGCCTACCTCTTCAGGCAGCTGAAAGCAGCTACTAGTGATTATTACCTGGAGAGGATCAGTGCCAAACCTGACCAGGGGAAAACAGCTACCCCTGTTAGCCTCCACCCTGCCTCCTCAGCCTTCATCGCCGACGGGTCTTACACACGCTTCTGCGATTGGCGCTTTATGTGGCGCTTCGTGCGGCGCCCCGACGGTTCGATCAAGATCATTGATGCGACGGTGCCCTTCGAGGACCACGTAGAGGCGTTATCAAAGGCCCGCCGCAATAAGATCACAAAGTATCAACCATTGGTCGATGACCTGGCCGCCAAGGGTATCTCCGCGTCGGTTGATGCCATCATAGTCGGTGCCCTAGGATCGTGGGACACTTGTAACGACTTCGTCCTAGGGCAACTCGGTGTGTCCCGGAAGTATGCGACGGTGATGCGCAAGATCATCTGTGCTCGCACGATTGGGCATTCTACAAACATTTATGTTTCTCACATCACTGGTGTTGCCCAGTCGATGTGAGCCTCAACCGACGCCATTCTCTAGTGACTGACCATCTGGTCACCTTCTTTTCTTTTCCCTTGGTGTGCTGCTCCAGCCCCAGCCCGCAATCGCCGCCTGGACTCTGTCCGGGGAGCCGAGACGCAGACCGAGTCCTGCTTGTCGTCCTGCCTCCATTGGGACTTTTTTCCACCTCCCTGTCCCCCACTGCGGATCCCATCTCTCCACAGTAGCTCCTGTTGGCTCGAATCTCCTATGGTGGTCACGCTTTCCCAGTCCTGGTCCCTCAGCCCGTTCCGCTGGTCGCGGAGTACTGATCCCGCTGGCACGTGCTGCCTCTCAGGGCTACGCCGGTGACCGCCCTCCCCTCCGTCACCTCGCAGTACCGTGACCGGGTGCGGATGGTGCTGTCACCCGCAGTCTCCCTGGGCCACCCTGGGTTAATCGTCCAGCCCCTTTTTGATACCTCTGTATGGCTGCCTTCTACACAGCCCCCTGATGGTTCTTGGACGGCCCCCTGGGAGACCTCCCTGATGCTGCTGTAACACCTCCAGCAACGCCGTGCCACCCGATCTTCATCTCCAGCCGCCAGCTGACCTGGAAGTCGGACCTTTCCTCCCCTTGGCTGGTGCTCGTTCACCGTTTGCTGTCGCGCCAGAAGAATGCCGTTCACTTGACACTCTTTCTGGACTTTTTATGTTGTTTTACGTGCCTGACTGACTCTCTTCATTGTGAGCTCCTTGTATTTTAGCTTTTGTATGTTTACTTTTTTCATCATCATCCTTGTATTGTCCTGTTTTGTCCCGTTGTATGTTATCTGTATCACATTTTATTCTGTACACCACTGTATAACTTGCCCCCCTGGGGGCTCTGTCTATTCTATTTTTGCCGCCGTTTGGCCTTTATGTAATTTTTATCTTTTGTTTCAATAAAGAAGTTTTTAGCTGTTCTTATCAGCTTAATATCTGATATGCATCTATTCGATGCTTCGATATTAAACTAATTTTTGGAACAGGGTTTGTGTAGGGCATTTAAGTCCGCCAAGCCATGGGTTCACGAGTCGTTGCACTACAGATTCGAAGGGCCTAAAATAATAAATAATAGTAGACCACATACACTCTTATCTGATTGAGCTTCCTTGCTCAATCTAAAATTATTGTTTTTACATATTTACCACCAAGCAATGTCTGAATACAGATTGAACGATAAACTTCACTTTAAATATCTAGATGGCACCATGACAACTGTGATGTATGAACAGATATTCTATGATTTTGATATTTTTCGTTTGATTACGTATGTATTTTTTTCATTTTTTGTTCTTTAATAATTATAAAATACATTATCGTGTGTGGTATAATGAATATTTTTTTTCAAGTTATTATGTTAATGTAAATTATGTTTAAATTATGTGTCCCCCCCCCCTTGTAAAATATTTAACATATGTATAAAAATGGAACCACTGGAAAGGAGAGCTGGTGCACCTACCAAAAGGCTGTTGCTGCAGGATGTGTTGATGAATACAAGCACAAGGACGGCTTACCTCTGGAGATATGGAAGCATATCATGTCTGTTTACGAACGGCTGTCAGATGAAAAAATGCTTGCCAAGTGTTTACACGGGATGACACAGAACGCGAATGAGAGCTTCCATGGGACCATTTGGAAGCGATGCCCTAAAAGCAAGTTTGCTGGCATCCATGTATTGAACTTGATTGAGGTACAAAACATTAAAAAAGGTTTAATAAACATATTCCAAAACGATTTAGCTCTCTAAGTATAATAGAATTTGCATAATTTCAAATAAAAAATTAGGTTAATTAGCGTACTAATTGCTAATTAAGTATTTAATTGAGTTTAGTAATTTTTTTAAACATAAGACACTTAGTCTATGGGTACCTTGTTTATGGTATAAATTTAAATTTTTTTCATAAGAAAATAAAAAACAGTTGTAAAAGGTATACGTATTCCTTAACGGTGCACGAGCCAGGATTTTAGAAGTGGGTTGGGGTCGAAAAATAAGAGACCATCGGATCTAAACTTAACCCCCAGATATTTGAATTCGTCTCCCGGCTTTAGAGAACACAGTTTAGAACTAATAAATGACTTGAAGAGGGTTGGGAAGCCGTCCCCATCAAGAATATTAAATAAAATTTTCCTATCAAGGTTATCGAACGCTGCCCTGATGTCAATTGAGATCAGGGCAGAAAATTTATAATTAGTTAGTCTGTTTTTATTCTCATTTTTAAGATGGTGGACGGCGAGCTCGCAACTGCGGAGTTGCGAAATCCATATTGTTTTTCATGGAAGTAACTGTTTTTAAAAAGCCACCTATTGAGCCTATTAATAACAATTCTTTCCAATATTTTGCCGAGAGTTGGCAGAAGGCAAATGGGCCGGTGGGAATTACTGAGAGAGGGGTCCCTCCCTGGCTTAAGCTGGAAGAAGTTGCGTTTTAAGGTAAGATTTAAGTTTAGAAATGGGGGCTGGTATAGAAAAGGGTTCACCGATAAATGCCCCGGTCCTGCCCCAGAAATCGGCAATTTCGTTTCCTTCCAGGTTAGCATGTGCTTTCACCCAATACAGATTGAAGTGTTTTAAGTTATTAATTAGAGTGGTTTTGCAGTTTGGACAAAAGCCGTCGACCCGCCCGTCCCCTCAAGAGCTTGAATTGAGGATAAACTGTCTGTAAAAATATTAGCAAAATAGTTGTTATTACCAGCCCAAGAGACGGCAAAATTAATTGCCGCCATCTCGGCCTGGAAAACTGAGTTAAAAGGGGATAGCTTAAAATAAAAGTTTTCAATGATTATATTATTCTTAAAAATAACTACGCCAAAACCAACATTTCCTGAAATTTTAGAGCCGTCTGTATATATATCAAAAGTGTCGGGGTGAAAAAATTATTGGGTAAAGAGTTTAATTTTAAAAATTTAAATTTAGAAGGAATAGAACAAAAAGCACATTTGTCATCAAAATTCTCAAAATTCGGAAAAGTAACGTCTTGGAATTTAAAAGAGTTTTGCATAAATAAAAATTTTCTCGCCAGAGATAGAATGGTTAGATTAACGGGAGGGATACCCGACAACACGGACGAAGAGCTATTGGGGGTAGTACGGTAAGCTCCTAGGATCCTAATTAGAAAAATTATCTGAAGTGAAATGAGTTTATCTGCTTGAAAATTGGTTAGGGCATCACCCCAGACCCCGGCAGCATAGCATAATATTTTTTTAATAACTGTCGGGTACCAAAGTTTAATAAAAGAAACGCTTTACTCCCCAATTAAAACCAACAATTTGTTTAAAGTTATTTGAGAAATTAAAGCACCGGTTAATAACTGAATTAATATGTTGTGTGAAAGAAAGGGTGTCGTCAAGGGTGATGCCCAGATATTTGAGAGTTCGAACCACTGAAATAGATGAATTATTGAGCCTAATTACTGGGTTTCTTTTTAAGGTTCCATTGGGGTTGCGAGCGATTCGCACACCCCTCTGGATATAAATTAATGATTTTGTTTTATTTGTAGCTATGGGAAGGCTGAGAGAATCTAAAACAAAAGAAATTGCATAGAGTAAAACATTGTAATTATTATTCTCCAGATTTTTCCTGGTACTGCCAGAAGCGAGCACGATCAGGTCGTCTGCGAAAGCTTGGAGAAAAAAGAAATCGTAATTTAAGTGTAGGACATTGTTAAAATAAATGAACCAAAAAATGGGGGCTACCACAGAACCCTGTGGCGCCCCTCTAAAAATGGAATTTTTTATAGTGAAATTGCATTCCTGGCAGACGACCGAACGGCTCGCTAAATAGAAACTTATGAATCGTTTGAAGAAGACCGGGAATTCGCCCCTATCCAAAATATCAAAGAGGATTCTCCAATCTAGATTATCGAATGCGGCCCTGATATCAATTGATATCAGGGCAGTGAATTTATGTAGGGAAAGCCGGTTTTTGATTTCTTTTTTGAGGTGGGAGACCGCAAGTTCGCAACTGCGAAGCTCGTGGAAGCCATATTGTTTATCGTGCAAAATGTTATTTTTATAGATCCAACGGTTTAGCTTATTAACAAAGAATCTTTCAATTATTTTTCCTAGAGTGGGAAGGAGGCATATTTCTCTATAAGACTCACAGAGGGAGGGGTCCCTACCTGGCTTAAGCAGGAAGAAGACCCTCCCCTCCGCGAGACATTTAGGAAAATAAGCTATTGAGAAAGTTTTATTAAGGGTACAGTGGACCTTGAAAAACTTTTTTTTTAGTTTTAATGCAAATACTATAAAATTTTTACTGGTTATTTATAATGCTTCAATATAACAGTAAAAAAAGTTTCGTTTGAAAATAATAAAAACTTTTTATTTTATTCAAATTTTTTTTTAAAAAAATTAAAAAATTTGAAATGTTCCACGCGCAACAATTTGTTTTTAAAATTAATATTTTTTGCATTTTTAGGAGCGTAATATAAATCTTTATAACATTTTGCATATTTAAAATTACTAACAAATTAATTTTTTCAAAAAATTTGAATATATTTACATTTTCGTTAAAAAAAATTGAAAAATACCCACATTTCCAAACAATAGTTATAATACCAAAAGTACTGTTCAACTTACATACATAAAACATGCAAAAAAGAGTTTCAATAAGTATAACGACCAGTTACAAAAAGTTTCAAGATTCTAACTAAAAAACTAATGCGCATGGAACATTTTGAATTACAGTCTACGTCTAAAATTAACATTCCGAGAAAAACACACTTTTGTTAGAGATGAGTTTAGTAAAGCTTTTGGTGTGAACAAAATGGGTTAAACAGGTTAAAATTGGATAGTTATGTTTTTAAATTAATAAATTTTAGTTTATAAATGCAAATGTATTTATAAGTTGACATTTATAATGCATATAAAAATATGGAAAAAGTATCAGTTACCGACAAAACTTACGAATATTTTTTGACCAATCTGAACTCACAGTAACTTTCACACTACTAAACTCACATTGAAATGTAAAATGAAATTAGAAAATATACATAATGTTATTCACTTGATTTATCGATAAACATTATTATGTTATGCACATGGTTATCAACATTACTACATAAGCACTAAAAAGCACCAGCTGCATAATCTAACTCGACAGTTTTTTTCTGATACTTTTTTTTGTTTTTTAGAGCTTTGTATGCCATTGTCGACTTTCTCTTGTGCTGCGTCACTCTTCGCTGCTCTTTTTTGTGAGCAAGCAGCGAGCTTGAGTGCGACAGATTGTCGCTGGCTGAAAGAGTTGCCACGTAACCAAGGTTATATTCTTTTACAGCAGCCGTAACAGCAATCTCTAGCCCCTTTCTTGATACAAACACATCCTTCGGGCACTTTCGCCATATGCAACTATGCAGACTCTCGTTGCAGTTTTGAGTCTTAGCTGCAGTGCACCTTTTGAGAATTTCATTTGAAGCGAGTCGCTGGTACACTGGCATGACTTTTTCAACAACTTCTTTCGATAAGGTTGTCTTCATACACTTGTGGCTTTTTGGTTTTCGACCGTGGGCGAGAGCTCTCTGAAAAAAACACCAAGATTCTTTGCCAATAGGGCATTTGAAATGTTGAGGTTTAACATCTGTCGACATACAATGATTCAATGATGCGTAAATCGCAGTTTTCACTTTGTCAACGTCAGGCGCATTGTCTTTGATAGCTCTTCGGTAGAAGTTCTGCAATTTTAAAATTGTTGTCTCCTTCAAACTGCCAGCCTTTCTTCCGCCTAACGTCACTTTCTTCACTCGCCACTCCTTTACTTTATTTCTCAATGCAGTCCCAAGTCTTTTAGAAACGTGGTTAATGCATTCCTCTTTCTCAATAACTTGAGAACCGTACACTTGTTCGGCACACAAATGCTGAAAAGTTTTCGAGTCACCGTCAGAAAGGATTGATGTGTAGCGGAATCCACATTCCGCAATAGATCTTTTCCACATAAGAAGAGCAGCATGACACTCCATACCGCCTGAAGAACCATCATAGTTCTTCTCGCAGCTCTCTTTATGACCAACGTACCAAATGTGATACTCAGGAGAGGTTGAAGAGAGATCTCGAGCCGCTACTGTACATTCTTGACAATACTTCGACAGTACTTGAAAGTCAACGACAATACCTGTGGAGATATCGATCACACAACCAATTCCTAAGATGGAAGTAAAACCTCGTTTCTGCCATGATCCATCATATGACACGCTTATATCGAGCACATTTTGTGTTTGCAATGCAGGATTAGCCTTGATGTGGGCATTTCAAACAGCTTGACGCGAGATCTGAAGCATTTCTGTTTTCACATCATGATTCCGAATACATATAGTATTCAAACATTTTGCAAAAGTTTTTTTATCCATTGCCGGAGTACCAAGTACCATTGAAAAAGTTTCTAACGCTGCATGTCCTCGTCCAATTGCTAGAAAAGATTCGACTATTTTATTGTTAACTTGAAAGGTCTTGTTATTTTCTTCACGCTCACTTGTAAACACTGATCCAAAATCCTTCTCGCATGTTTCACATATTAGGCCAATTTTTGCAGCACAACCCAGGGATAAAGTTTGAGTAACTTTCAAAGACATTTCCTGGCAGTCAGGGCAAGGAATGTTCTGCAGTAATTTAGACCACAAAGATTTACACATTATAATGTAATCATTATCTGTTATCTCTAAATTTGGCTCATTAGAACAGTCCAACAAATTTTCTGTCGAATGTACTGCTGCCCATCTCTTCTTAGCATTTTCAGATTTCACGGTCCGGCTTTTTTTCGGACGCCCTTTAGGCTTCCTGTAGCGAGAACTAATCTTATCCATAATGGAAAGAAATTCAATAAAAATATAAATTTGAAGTTCCCTGGCCTTTTAAAAAGAAGTTCACAACCCTTGAGTGAAAGAAACAGTCATAAAAACGAAACTAGATTTGAAAAACTAAATTTCGAATTTCGCTACAAAAAAAAGCATGCATTCGATTTATAAGAACATAAACAAACGCCCTAAGTCCAAATGAAAGTAGAAGTTGAAGTAGAAGTTGATCTTTCATCTCAGTAAAATGAAAACTGTAAAAAGAAATGAAAGGCTTGAATATAGCAGACGAAAATTCAGTTTATACAACTGTGAAAAACGTAAACAAGTGGGCGTGACCTAACAAATCAAAACTTATAAACAGTGATTATACATAAAAAAAATGAGATAATTAAAAAAATCTTTTTGTAGGTGATAGCTAGTTAATTGATTGTTATTTTTAGTGAAAAAAAAATAATCATAATTTTGATGAATTTTAGCCCTTTTGTAAGTCCACTGTACCCTTAAGAAGGTTGTAAATAAAAAGAGGGGCGGCCTCATAGATCTTCTTCCAAAAAATATAATCTAGGTTATCTGGACCTGGGGCTTTACCGTCTTTTAGTTTTTTGAAGACACAAAAAATTTCTTCATGGGATATTGGGGAAGGACTAACTGGCCGCCTCGGTGGCCGAATGGTTAGTGTTCTAGCCTTTGGAGCTGCTGAGTTCGGGTTCGAATCCCGGTCAGGCATGGATGTTTGTGACTGTCAATAAATGTTGTTATTTGTCTATGTGTTATTGGGGCTGGGGAGCCCAGTCGGTTAAGCACTCGCTTAGCATGCGGAAGGTCCCAGGTTCGGGTCCATGCATCGCCAAAATAGCTGCCGACCTATAAACGGCCCGTGCAGCCAAAAATGTCCGACGAATAATACCCCGTGTAAGGGAGTGCACGTTAAATATCCTTCAAAGTCCTAACGCTGCGTACGATGTCGCCCTTAACGGTTGCGTTGGGTGCCTATTCAGGTGTTGGCTCGTCATCTGACTGTGGTTCTAAAATACGACGCCCGTCGCCAATAGCCCTCGTGTAGCTCCAGTGCGACGATAATTCAAAACCAAACCAAGTCTATGTGTTATTCATTTCTTTGTGACTGTAAAAATTTCTTTCTGTGTCTGTCCCACTTGACGAAAGCTTATAAGCGGTTCTCTGAACAAGCACACAAGCTGGAATATATATGTATCATACGAAACGAAACGAAACGAAACAAGGACTAACTGAATTGGGGTAGGTTGGCAAAACAAAACCAGTGGATATGGTGCAGAAGGAGTATTCAATTAACCGGTTAAGTTTCTCTTGGAAAGAAAGATTGAGATTATTTGGGAAAGAAATAGCGATATCTTTGTGTCTTAATTTTTCCGAAAACTGTTTTAAAGGCCGCACCATACTTTTCACTGGTTTTGCTGCAAAAATCCCTCCATGCCGTCTGTTTAGCGGATTTCAAAGCACGTTTATAAATGGCTCTATTTTTCTTGTAAATTATAAAAAGATTCTTTGTAGCATCGGGATCTGTGTTCGATTTTCTGCTGGAGTTGTATTTCTTGTAATGAGCTGTAACTTTGTTCCTGAGCGTGGCCAACTCCCCCGACCACCACTTGAATTTAAAGGTATTCGGTTTAATTTTCTTTCGAATGTTTTTGAAAGTCAGACCTTGTAGAAGATTTAGAAAGTAAACGTAGAAGGATTCAAGTTGTTCTGGGTTATTGGCATTGTTAAGCTGTATTTCGAGGTCAGGAAGGCATTTTAGAAATGCATTGATACATTTATTTAAAGGGTATTTAGTTTTATAAGGGAATTCGTTGCATTGGTTAAGTTGTATATCGGGAAATAAATCAAAAGCAATAAATTTGTGGTCACTATTTGATTCAATATCCAAAATTCTCCAGCTAATGAGGTGGTTGGTCAGGGCCGGACTTCCCAAAGTTATGTCCGGGTTTCCCGCTGCATGAGCAGTGGAAAACGACGGGCCAAGCCCAGGAATATTAAATAGAACAAAGTCGTTTTCTGTAATAAAGTTTTTCAAGACCTCCCCTCTCGTATCCGTAATATTGTAGCCCCACTCTCTGCCTTTACAGTTGAGGTCACCAGAAAAAATAAAGTTTTTTGAAATAAAATCAATACCTTCGAATTCTTTTAACTGTAAATAAATGTCGTCATGTGGCCTTAAATAAATAGAACCAAAGTATAGTAAAGAATTGTTGTAATTAATTTCTATAAAGACAGAAGAGTTGGAGCTACAAAAATGGTTGACAGTAAAATTGTTAATACAGATAATAATTGCAGAGCCGTAGGAACGAGAAAGGAAGGTCTTGCAGAATGAGGGTACACCAGGGATGTCTTCGTTTTTAATATAAGGATCCTGTATTAAAATTATATCATTTGTTACTGATTGAGAATTGTAACAAATTAGTAATGGCTGTGGGGGGTGGTTCGCATTCAATTGTATTATTTTTAACATATAAACCAATTAAAGAAAGGAGTAAGCTTAGTTAAAATTGAAAACAGAGAAAGCCTATATTTAAACGCAATACAAGAGAACGAGAAACACCTGGTAAAAAGGGTAAACAAGGATTCACAAAAGGTTAAATCCTAAAAAATAAAACAAATCAAAAAGCAAACACTGGTTATAAAATGAAAGTTACAGGAGTAGGACCCTGGTCCAGATCTCCTGGTCGTGCCCTGAGCGAATGAATGCCTGACGACGTTGTTTTAGAAACTCTGGACATCTATAAAAGCCTGATTTGTGATTGGTTGGTTCGGTTCTATTTAAGTTCTTGTTTGTAAGGGTACAATTAAGACATCGTAAGTTACAGGGAGAGTTGGGATCGTGAGACACATGACCACATTTTAGACATTTAGGTATTTCGGCCGTGCACCTTTTGGCGGTGTGACCATAATTGCCACACTTTTTACAATGGTTCACGGAAACGAAGGGATCAAATGGGCATTTTTTTAGTCCAATGAAGACAGATGTTACTTTGGAAATTGAATGATAATGTTAAGGAATAATTTCAATTACCCAGTGTGTATCTGTTTTTGCCTTCATTGAGAATAAAATTTTGAATGAGCCTTCGGGGAAAATTGGGTTTTTTGAAACTAGCTCCTCTGCCACCTCCTCAGGGGAAGTAATATTAGTGAATTTTATGGCGAAAAGGGCATTAGATGCTTTGGGAATAATTATTTTATATTTTGTACAAAGATCGGGGTCGTCAAGGACCGACTTACAGCGCGTCCCAAAAGTTTATGGACTGCTGTGTTTTTTAAATTTTATAATAGGAAAACACCTTGCAAGATCTTTTTTTATTTTTAATTATCTAAAATATCAATACAATATCAGTACTATACACAAATAAAATAACAGCATCACGGATTTCGGGAAAATGTAAAAAATATAAATTTGGCTGTCCCAAAAGTTTATGGACAAGACCATTTTTCCCTTTAATTTTGCACTACTGTTAAAATTTTCAAACCGTTCTTCATTATCACTTGAAAAACTTGATTAGGCATACTTAAAACAAGAGTTTGGAGAATTTCGGGCTACAAATTAAACCAACTTTGTTCAATTCGCATCTTTAGATATGGAACTCTTCCAAATTGGCGCCCATTTGCATAAACATCCCTCGAAAGCATTTCCCAGGGGTTCTCCATGGGGTTCAGGTCAGGACTTAAAGCTGGCCACTTCATAACTTTAACATTGTGGCGTCTATACCCCTGGATAGTGGAGTTATACACATGAATGGAGCTGTTGTCTTGTTGATATTTCCATTTATTTCCCCCTAGCAACTCCCCAAAGGGAAGTAAGTGGGCTTCAAGAGTTCCTTGATAATCGTCAGAATATTGTCACCTTTCAAAAAAGCAATATCAGTTGTTCCGTTGAAGAAGAAGGCTCCCCACACCATTACTTAACCATCTCCTTGTTGCCTGCTTAAAAAGGGCCTTCGTTCCTTCTGGAGATCGTTCCAATAGTACTTCCGTCCATCGGGGCCATCTAAATAAAACTTTTTCTCGTCACTGAAAACCAAACTTAGTCATTCGTCTTTGTAATGTATGTGGTTTCTTGTCCACTTAACTCGAGCATCCATATGGCGTTTTGTAAGCTTTGGCGTGTTTCGCGTTTTATGATATTTTAAAAACTTACTTGCTTTTAGCCTTCTCTCTCTCTCTCTCTGCAGACTGTAGATTTTGATACTGAAGCTGTAATTTCTTTAGCTGTAGGTCGTACAGACAAATTTTCGGTCAAAACAAGTTTCCCAATTTCTCTGTCTTGCCTCTTTGTTGTCTTTTTTGGTCTTCCGGGACAAAATATTGGTTCGAAATTGTCACGTTTCACTAGGATTTGATAAATTCCAGCTTTGCTACGCTTAATTCTTTTAGCAATATCTACAACTCTCATCCCACTAGCTTTTAAACGATGAATTTGTGAAATTTCATTTTTCGTAAATTGCACGTTGGCAGGTATCTTTGCAATTAATCAAAAAAGGAACGACCCACTAGCTTTTATCTCAGGAAGCTATTACGTCACGTGTACAAATAGAATATGCAAATTTATATTTTTATTAATAAAAACAGCTTTTAACACCTTTTGTCCATAAACTTTTGGGACAGCCTTTTTTCGTTTTTATTTTTTAAAAATAAATTTATGATCTTTCAGAGTTGTTTGAGCGTTTTATTATTTGAAATACCCTCTTAGATATTTGCATAAATTATTTGGTCATTCACCCTCGCTTATTAATCCCTGAAACTTTGAAAAAACAGCTGTCTTTAAACTTTTGGGACGCGCTGTAGCAACAAGCTGATCTTCAGATGCAGGAAGATTAATTTTAAAGCCTTTTTGAATGTTGAAAATACCCGTACATTTAAATGGAGGTGGAATGTAAGATATTTTGGAAATTACTGAGATTAGTGTCATTGGATGCTGGCTCAGGGTACACCAGAATAACGTAGGGGTTGGTTTGAATGATGGGGCGACCGATCTCCTGTCGAGGTGGTAAGGAGGCAGGAGTTGATGTCAATGTCTTAATAGTAGAAATCTCTTTCTGGAGATTTGATATTTCAGTGGAAAGACGACCGTCCAAGTTACCAAGATCTGCAACAATTCCCCTGACAAGGTTGCATTGTGTGACACTTTCATTGTTTACAGATTTTAGAACTCTATCAATATGCTCCCTTTCGTTTTTGAGAGCTTTGGAACTTATTAGGTCAAAGTTGGTACGGATTTCCTCCAGGTACTTCTGTCTCGTTTTCTCTTCATTTGCTGTTTGCTCAAGTCGATCAGCTTTCATTTCATCCAATAGATGAATTTTTTGTTGATAGCGAGACTCATATTCTTGGGCTGCATTTTCCGCCACTGCTTCAAGGGTGTCACATCTAGCTTTGTAGGATATTTCTAATTGCTCCCTAGCGTCTTTAATTGACACTGCGTTACGCAAAAACTCCTGTTGAGTATTTTGAAAATTGCAAATCTGAGATTCTAATTCTTTAATTTTATCATATGCATTATTCAAATCTTGCTTCAAGGACTGGACCTCCTGGTCATTGCTAACATCAAGAATAGAGGATTCTGATTTTCTTAGAGATTGGCTCTGGGAATAATTAAGACTCGTGATTTCTTTGTATAGCTTTTGAATCATATGGGAGCGAAGAACTCACCCACAAGGACATTTGTGGTGGTAAAACAAAGTTGATACTTTTGGTAAGTTAGAAAAAAGTCCTTCATACTGGTACACATATCGATTAAATATTTAACGATTAAAGGGTTGGCTGGACTTTTGCTTGCATTAAGTTTATTTATCAGATTTTCCAGTAAAACGCACTCTTTATGTTCCGCCAAGGTGTTGAACTTCTTATATGCCAGGCCTCCCAACAGTTTTCAACTCTAAAATTGTGTAAAATGGGGACCATTTCAGCTAAAATGTGGACCTATTGGGGACCATTTTAATGAAAAGATAATCACAAGACCAATTATATATATTATAGCATATAGCATTTAAATATAAATATTACACGAAACATTCTTCGTGTCTGCATTGTATTAGAAAAACGAATTATACGTTAAAAAATTGCATGGTAGTACAGATTTTGTAAAATCAGTAGAATCACTTGCATCAGCATTTGAAGTTCTGGCTTCTGGCAGTCACTAATAGGAGTTGATACTTTTCTTTTGTTTGAAATAACTCTTGTGTTTTTCTGATTCCAAATGTCTTTATGGAATAAAATCTTTTTTCAGTAGAAATTATGACATCGCAGACAGTTATTTTCACGCTTTTTACTCTATTCAGATACTGTATGATTATTAACATCTTTCATCTGCAACCTCCAATCCAAGAAATGACATTTCCCCACATTGATATTCAATTCAATATAACGTGCGGTAGCAAGCAAAGGAACACATGTATAGACTGTTTTTATTTATTAGTGTGATGGGTCGGTCGGGGTCCGGAATGAACGGGTCCATAGAAACGGATTCACAAAAGGACCCGTTCCTATGGATCGGATCCGCTTTTTGTAAAGGAACGGGTCCGCCGAACAAGGACCCGTTCCTATGGATCCGTTCCGACATACCGGATCCGTTTTTTCTAAAGAAAGGGACGGGTCCGCCGAATGATTTTGATGGGTTACGGCCACAAAAGGACCAGTTCTTATGGGTCCGTTCCGATTGATCGGATCCGTTTTTTTCGAAAGGGTTACGGCCACAAAAGTACCAGTTCCTATGGGTCCGTTCCGATTGATCGGATCCGTTTTTTTCGAAAGGAACGGGTCTGACGAACGAGATTTTGGTAGGTTACGGCTACAAAAGGACCAGTTCCTACGGATCCGTTCCGATGGATCGGATCCGTTTTTTCTAAGGGAACGGGTAAGACGAACGAGATTTTGGTAGGTTACGGAGTAAAAATTTGAAAATGCGGTAGATGCGGACCGAACTGCGAAAATGTGGACTTTTGCGGACTATGAAAAAAAATGCGGACTTTTGCGGGATTGCGGACCTATTTGGGAGCCCTGATATGCATCCGATTCCTTTAAATCATTAGGCCATTTCAAAAGCACTGGGCCTGGACTATTAGCCATTGTAGAATGAAGGTATTTCTGCTGTAATGGCAAGGTGTAGTTGGGCAATAGGAAAACAGGCACTTAGGTAGAAGAATGCAAGCAAGTTTGAAGATGTAGCTTGCAAAGCGATCCGTTGACGATCAAAAAAGTCTAAGGCAAAGATTGTAAACAAACACGGGTAGCACTCAAAACGAACACTGGTCGCTCAGAAGTCACACTCTGTTCTCTCTGAAAACTCACACACAACGGGAGAACGGGCACTTAGGTGAAGGATCGCAATCAAGGTTAAAGATGTGTGGTGAATCTTATTTAACTTAATTTCTATTAACTTTCTTAGTTTCGACACCCCATTTTTAGCCCCATTTTGGGAAGTAAAACCTTTGCACACGGTACTTTTCTTTGCACCCGAATCCTTCAAAATTACGAACTAAAACTAAAGTTCTGTCAATCAAACTTCTCACCCAATAGTATAAATTCTTACATATTCTTTTAACCAATCCCTGCATCATAAAGGCGGGACAAATTCATTCCCAGTGAGATTCGAACCAAACAAGACATCACTTTTGCTCCATCTCTCAGTCCAAAAGGACCTGTGTCATTTTGATGCAATTTTACTTGCTATCTGTTATGTAGTTTAGTGCTGTGGTCGTTATATAAAATGTCTTAAAAACCTTCTGATCAACTTCAACTTATTTCTCTATAACAACACCGGTCACCTCACCTCATTGGTGACCCGGTTTGGACACTTTTCGGACAATATCCACGACCACAAACGCGCACAGCTACTCTTCAAAATGAACTGAAACTCGCGTCTCTCCTCGCTTTTCCCCTTTGGAGGCCCCTCACCCGCTGCCGCGGCGACTTCAGATGTTAGAAGAGTTATGACTTCGCCCTTCTACCCACCGCCCCCGCATGAACCCTGTCAACGCTATGGGATTCCTGAGACTTCTCCCATCGTCTCAACTGCCCTTCTTTCGTCAGCTCTCCCACGCCAGCTATCACCGGTTTGGGATATCACATCCCAATTCTTTTCGGCTCTGAATTGGACATTTTTTTCGTAGAAAAATGGAATGCCTTGCTCCTGTTGTGCATCCATCCAGGTTCCGATGTACAACTATGCAGGTACATTTGCATTTGCCAAAGCTTGCCTCACCCACAACTTCCCTGGATGCCCAGCGTGCTACCAGGCTGCAAACACCTGGGTGCGCCGTCGTCTCTACGCACCCGTAGAACCATTGTAAGCTCCCCGGCGCAAACAACCCACAACAGTTCCGCATTCACCTCTGTCGCAGTTGCAGCTTCAGGAGCAGCAACTACTAACGTGACAGACACTATGCAACAGTTCCGGGAGATCTTCATTTCGCATCTGACAACTTTCACGCAACTAATGAAAAGTCCTCAGCTTCAAAGTCCTGAGACTCGCCTCAGGCAGCAGCATCACTTTTTCCAACAGTGTCAACGGCACTTTTCCACAACAATTAGCCCTCCATGTGCAAACACCTAGGATATATCTACAACCATCGTCACCCCTTCCTAGTGATTCCTACCAAGATGTGCTCGACTACTCGCTCCTCATGCAACGCTGCTCGCAAATCTCAGCGCAACTCGTCGTTACTCACTTGCATGCAAATCTCGACACAACACGTCGTTACCATTTGCATACTTGTTCGCAAGTCTCGACGCAACACGGCGATACTCATTTGCAACGTGCAGTCATCACAAATGCAGTGAACCAGCATGCGTAAAGTTCATTCATATATCATTGTGTAGGAAAGGACTGGTGTGGCGGTTCCTCGCAGAGCAAATATAATTATCCTAATTTCAATTCAAAATATCCTAAACACCCATCTTGTGTCACCACACAGTCATGACGAAGCTCATCTGTAGCACGAATGCGTCTGACCAACAGTGACTGCAAGCATCATGTGTTTATAACGTTCTTGCGATCGCTGTTAAATCCTACAGTTCAACATCACAATGTAACGAACATCAATCAAGCACTCAGCAGTTAATATCCAATATGCTTTAAATTCATATTGCAGTCAATACTTAAATTTTCTTTCATGTGCTTTAGTTTATTAGATTGCTTTTTCATATATGTTTTATTTCCTAACATTTCATGAAAATTTTCACTTGCTGTGTATTCAAAGTTCTTATATTTTATATACAAAACTGAAGTATATCATTTTATCTTTGCATTTCAGGGAAATACTTCTACATCGTCTAAGAATTTTTTGTTATCTTCTCTAAATTTTCTTAGTGTATATATGCAAAGTATATTTCCTTCTATGTTTACGTTTTGTATCGTTCGGTTCCCTCACTGGGGGGATACTCTGTGGTGAATCTTATTTAACTTAATTTCTATTAACTTTCTTAGTTTCGACACCCCATTTTTAGCCCCATTTTGGGAAGTAAAACCTTTGCACACGGTACTTTTCTTTGCACCCGAATCCTTCAAAATTACGAACTAAAACTAAAGTTCTGTCAATCAAACTTCTCACCCAATAGTATAAATTCTTACATATTCTTTTAACCAATCCCTGCATCATAAAGGCGGGACAAATTCATTCCCAGTGAGATTCGAACCAAACAAGACATCACTTTTGCTCCATCTCTCAGTCCAAAAGGACCTGTGTCATTTTGATGCAATTTTACTTGCTATCTGTTATGTAGTTTAGTGCTGTGGTCGTTATATAAAATGTCTTAAAAACCTTCTGATCAACTTCAACTTATTTCTCTATAACAACACCGGTCACCTCACCTCAGATGCAACCCGTCAGGTGAACAATTGATGATCAAAGGACTGAGGCAAAATTGTAAATAAACACTGGTGACACTCAAACACAGACTGGTCGCTCTGTAGACACACTCCAGTCACACTGCAGACACTCACTGGTCGACGACGGCAAGCTTTTTGAATGGGTAGTAGTAGCAAATCTGCACCTATTATAGAGGCAATGCTATGCCTGAAGAACAGCTGATTGAAATTATGTTTGTAGGAAACACGATCATGTGATGTTGGTAAGCAAGAAGAACACAGGCATGCGTGGATGAGTGAAGTAGGTAGCAAGGAGGAGCCAAGTACAGTTGGGAGGGGCTTGTTGTAGGAGCAAGGCGGAACCAGCCAGTGACGTCAGAAGCTGCTACTGATGAGGAATCACTCCAGATTGTATAGGAAGGCAATATGGCGACCAGATGCTCAGAACTGTAGAATGAAGGAAACACTGCTACGAAATCAAGATTTACTTGATTAATGCTTAGTTGTGCAGTTTTAGATTACAATTTTAGTATCTTTAGAATCGTGAATGCAAGGCCATCATTTTGGTACATATTATAGGCTTTATATCATGGTATTTACGAAGTTATAGTAGAATTTGTCAGGAGCTTTACGAAAACACAACCTAGCTCATCGTGCCAATTTGGCGGGGGGGGGGGGGGAGAGGTTGGTGATTACCTGGCCCAAGACTGGGAACGCAAGGCAATTGAATGCCCTGTGCGTTATGACCAAAGGCCCCCAGTCCGGGAAAGGTGCCCCGGATGTTAAAATGCAACGAAAGAGGCCCAAAAGGCACCCAACCAGCCAGTGTATAGTAATCCCACACGACAAGACCCTCACGGACACGAGAGGGGTCCAGTCAATCCAAGGCAGAACAGACCCGCCCGCAGCCGGGCCCCCCACGGAGAAACAGCCGGGGAAAGTCCGAGCAACGAGGGGCAAGAATTTAGAAATTAGAATTTGACTAAAGTTAAGTTGCGCTGGATTAAATTTAAAGGAATTGAATTTTAAAGGAATTGATGGATTGTAAAGGAATTGAAATTTAAAGGAATTGATGGATCTTAAAGGATTTGATGGACTTTAAAGGAATTGACTGAATTTAGATGATTTGACGGGATTGGGATTTTTAGATAAAAATATAAAATGCGGATGGATGGAGTGGAGGTTGGTGGAAAGTAGGGGTGACCCCGCAATTAGGGGGGCCCCCCGGGAACGGTGGCAAGGGATGGCGATTGGGTTGGCGAAGGGGTAAGCGGTTATTTGAAATAAGAAAATGTTTAACGTATTTAAGTTTCAGCCAGAGCCCGTCCGTCTCAGAAGACCACACGAACCAAGAGCGGCCCAGCCCAGAACCCACGGAACCAAGAAGAGCCACTCTTTATTGTAAAGTATAGACATGATACATTTTAGTTTCAAAACAAAATATTGAACAAAAATCTTCTTGGAAGTGATAAACAGTAATTAACAAATGGTTGTTTTTGCAGGTGAAATCAGTTGGCAAGATTACAGATGAAGATAACAGAATGATAGGTTGAGTGAATGTACGAGTGCCACTAACCCTAACCTTAGTTAAGATTTATAGTTAGGTAGATTTAGGACTGTATTTTACTGTGTACCTTTATTCTTATTTCTGATTTATGTTTTTCTTAGTTTTTATGATTTATAATAGTTTTACTGTAAACTCTTCCCACTAACTCTTAGAAGAATTTTGATCAGTTGTTTTGAAAAGGACTTGGATTATTATTTTTTTTTTTAAATAATCAGTTGTTTTGAAAAGAACTTAGAAAGTATATTACAGTTCTTTTTTGATTAGTTGTTTTGTCAGTGGGAAGATGAATTCGGAGGTTAGGGCGTGGCACTCGTATTACAAAAAACAAAAAAATACATTATTACTAAATCGGAGGATACAACATCAAAACAATTCATAATTAATAATTGAGTTGATTGAATGTGCGAGTGCCACTAACCCCAACCTTAGTTAAGATTTTTTAGTTAAGTAGGTTTAAGACTGCAATTTACTATGTATCTTTATTCTTATTCTGATTTGTTTTCCTTGTTTTTTATGATTTTTAATAGTTTTGCTGTATCTCTTCCCACGAACCCTAGAAAATAAATTAATCAGTTGTTTTCGGAAGAAAAACTTAAGGAATTGAAATAGTTCGAACTTGGTTTTAAATTAATCAGATGTTTTGTCAGTGGGAAGAGGAATCGGAGGTTAGGGCGTGGCACTCGTAGTACAATTGAAGAATATTTAACTTAGTAACTCAAAAAATATCATAATCAAAGTAATTCATTATTATCAGTATTGGTTATATATGATATTAAAACAGTAAAATAATTATAGTAAAGTACCAATAAATATCTTTCCAAAAAAAAAAAAATTACACACATGTGGCTCAGCTTGAGCAAGGGGCCCATAAAACAAAATAAAATTTGTGTCAGTTTGTATCTGAAGAATCTCTCTAAATAAAGAACCTGTCTAAAAAGATGGGGGATTGCAAATGTGTTTAGATATATTAATACTTTGGGAAATTTTAAATATTGAATTTTTATTTTTAAGAACATTTTGAAACCACACCTCCATCAGACCAGAAGACGGCATGGTGAGATGGTAGTCTTTTGTGTATGGGCAAATAAAAATATAATGGTTGGGATCTCCCTCCCCGCTATTACAGGGACAGTCGGGAGACGGCTTAATATTGAATCTAAATAAATGTTTTAAGAAAGGGCCATGACCGGTGACAAAATAAAGAAGTGATTTATTAGATAATAAAAGTTTTTGGTTGATTTTGGGAAGGAAATTAAAAGTTCTGCGCCCGGTGGATACCTCGTTCCAGTAAATTTGCCAATTTTTTTGTAGTTGTGTTTTAAGGTATGATTTGAGTTTGGAGATGGGGGCCGGTATAAAGAAGGGTTCGCCAATAAATGCCCCGGTCCTGGCCCAAAAGTCGGCAATTTCATTACCTTCAATGTTAGCGTGGGCTTTCACCCAATTCAGGTTGAAGTGATTTAGGTTATTGATAAGAGTCTTTTTGCAATTAAGGACAAAAGCCGTCGTCCCTCCCGTCCCCTCGAGTGCTTGTATTGAGGATAAGCTGTCAGTAAAGATATTGGCAAAAAAGTTATTATTCCCGGTCCAGATGACAGCAAAATTAATTGCCGCCATCTCAGCCTGAAAAACCGAGTTATTGGGAGAGAGCTTGAAATAAAAAATTTCAATAATTATATTATTTTTAAAGATGACAACGCCAAAGCCAACGTTACCTGAAATTTTTGAACCATCTGTATATATATCGAAGGTGTCTTCAGGCGAGAAATTGTTTGGGATAGAGTTTAATTTTAAAAATTTGAATTTAGAAGAAATGGAACAGAAGGCACACTTGTAATCAAAAACATCAAGCTTGGGAAATGTGTCGTCTTGAAATTTATAAGAGTTTTGTAAAAATAAAAATTTTCTCGCCAGGGATTGGATGGTTAAGTTAACGGGAGGGATAACCGACAATACAAACAAGGAACTGTTAGGGGTAGTGCGGTAAGCCCCTAGGATCCTAATCAGAAAGATTCTTTGTAGTGAAATAAGTTTGTCAGATTGAAAATTGGTTAAGGCATCACCCCAGACTCCAGCAGCATAACATAAAATCTTTTCAATAACTGATAAGTACCATAATTTTATAAAGGAAATGTTAACTCCCCAGTTGAAGCCTACAATTTGTTTAAAATTATTAGAGAAATTAAAACACCGGTTGACAACTGAATTTATGTGTTGTGTAAAAGAAAGAGTGTCGTCGAGGGTGATGCCGAGATATTTGAGAGTTCGTACAACGAAATTGACGAGTTATTTAGCCTAATAACAGGATTTCTTTTTAAAGTTCCGTTGGGGTTACGGGCTATTCGTACACCCCTCTGGATGTAAGTTAAGGCTTTTGTTCTGTTAGTGGCTATGGAGAGGTTGAGGGAATTTAAAACAAAAGAAATAGCATAATGTAGGACATTTGAATTATTCTCGAGATTTTTCCGTGTGCTGCCAGATGCGAGCACGATCAGGTCGTCTGCGAAAGCTTGAAGAAAAAAGAAGTCATTATTGAGGTGTAGAACATTGTTAAAATAAATCAACCAGATAATGGGGGCTACCACAGAACCCTGTGGCGCCCCCCTAAAGATAATTTTTTGTATATTGAAATTGCTTTCTGAGCAGACGACCGAGCGGCTCGCTAAATAAAAACTTATGAATCGCTTGAAGAAGATCGGAAAGCCGCCCCTGTCCAGGATATCGAATAATATTCTCCAGTCCAAATTATCAAAGGCAGCCCTGATATCAATTGATATCAGGGCAGTAAATTTGTGTAGGGAAAGTCGGTTTTTAATTTCGTTTTTGAGGTGATAAACCGCGAGCTCGCAACTGCGGAGCTCGCGGAAGCCGTATTGTTTGTCATGCAAGATATTGTTTTTGAAGATCCAACGATTTAGTTTATTAACGAAGAACCTTTCGATGATTTTACCCAAGGTGGGGAGTAAACATATTGGTCTGTAAGAATCACAGAGGGAGGGGTCCCTGCCTGGCTTAAGCAGGAAGAAGACCCTCCCCTCTGCGAGACATTTAGGGAAATATGCAAGTGAAAGAGTTTTATTGAGAAGATTGTAAATAAAAAGAGGGGCGGCTTCGTAGATCTTCTTCCAGAAAAGATAATCTAAATTGTCTGGACCTGGGGCTTTACCGCCTTTAAGTTTTTTGAAAACACAAAAAATTTCTTCATGGGATATTGTAGGAGGATTAACTGGAGTAGGGTATGTTGGTAAAACAAAACCAGTGGGTATGGTGCAGAAAGAGTGATCTATTAATCTATTGAGTTTCTCTTTAAATGTAAGATTAAGGTTATCAGGGAAAGGAAATAGCGATACCATTATGTCGTTTAATTTTACCAAAGACAGTTTTAAAAGCTGCACCATACTTTTCACCGGTTTTGGTACAAAAGACTCTCCATGCCGTCTGTTTAGCTGTTTTCAATGAACGTTTATAAATAGCTCTGTTTTTTTTTTATAAATTATGAAAAGGTTTTTTATAACATCAGGGTCTGAATTTGACTTTCTGGCGGAGTTGTATTTTTTGTAGTGGGCAGTAACTTTGTTCCTGAGCGTGGCCAACTCCCCCGACCACCACTTGAATTTAAAAGTATTCGGCTTAGCTTTCTTACGAATGTTTTTAAAAGCCAGGCTTTGAAGAAGATTGAGGAAATAAACATAAAATGATTCAAGGTGATCAGCGTTATTGGCATTATTAAGTTGTATTTCAAAGTCTGGAAGGTATGATAGAAAAGCATTTATAAATTTACCTAAAGGATATTTGGTTTTATAAAAAAAGTCATTGTACTGATTGGGTTGTATGTCGGGAAATAAATCGAAAGTAATAAACTTGTGGTCGCTATTTGATTCAGTTTCTAAAATTCTCCAATTAAGAAAGTGGTTGGTCAGGGCCGGACTTCCCAATGTGATGTCCGGGTTTCCAGCTGCATAAGCAGTGGAAAACGAGGGGCCCAGCCCAGGAACGTTAAATAAAACAAAGTCATTTTCAGTAATAAATTCTTTCAGGACCTCCCCTCTCGTATCAGTTATATTATAGCCCCACTCTCTGCCTTTACAATTAAGATCGCCAGAAAAAACAAAGTTATTGGAAATGAAATCAATATCTTCAAACTCTTTTAGCTGTAAGTAAATATCGTCGTGTGGTCTTAGATAGACAGAACCGATGTATGACAAGGAATTATTGTAATTAAGTTCTATAAAGACAGAAGAGTTGGAGCTATAAAAATGGTTGATGGTAAGATCTTTGTTACAAATTATGATTGCTGAACCATAGGAACGAGAGAGGAAGGTCCTGCAAAAAGAGGGTACCCCAGGAATATCTTAATTTTTAATGTAAGGATCTTGTAATAGGATTATATCGAAATTAGAATTGATTGAAATTTGAAGTAGGTTAATAATGGCTGTGGGGGTGTGGTTTGCATTTAGTTGAACTATTTTTATCATATGATTCTAATAATAGAAATGATAAACTTAGGCAAACTAAGTACAAGGTAGATTTAAACTTAGACTAAGTAGGTATTAAGTAACTATTTAATAGAATTAGTTAAGTAGTATAAAAGCACAAAAGGTGCAGTTAAATAAATATCTAAGTCTAATCGGGAAAAGAAATGAGTGAACAGTACTTTAACACAAAAGTTGCAATTAAGTAAAGAGGGTAATCAGGTTTAACAATAGGTCAAATCCCAGAAAAATACAAACTAAATAACAATTCAAAGAACCCAACGGGGGAAAACAATCTAAAACGCCAACGGGCGAAGCACCTAAATTTTAGGGTACTAGGAAAAAAATAGAGAATAAAACATGAACAGAAGTTAAACTAGTAACTTGTCGATTCCCGACCTGGCACGGGCTATCTTCTTTTGACGGAGAAATTCCGCGCATGTATAGTGTCCTGCTTTATGGAATACAGGGTCCGTCCTGCCCGTCTTGGAATTAGACTCTTTGCAGTTCAGACATTTTGGAGAGCATAGGTGAAGAGGTTCTGGAGCGTCAGTACCGCAGACTAAGCAGCGGGCTGTCGCCGCTTGGCATCGTGCCTTTGTGTGCCCGTAGGCACCACACCTCTTGCAATGATTAACAGAAATAAATGGTTCACAAACACATCTTTTGAGGCCAATGTACAGGTATTTTGTTTTGATCAGGTATAGGTAGGGGTTGTGGATTTCAATTACCCAGTGAACGTCACTCCCAGCCTTCATGGAAAACTGGGCTTTGAAGGCATCAGGAGTAAAAAGAGGATTTTTGCAAGAGATTTTCTCCTAGTTTTTTAGAGTCCCGGACAGTGGAAAATTTAATTAGCATTTTAATGGGTGGAGCCTTTGGAACGTGCAATTTATAAGTGGCCTTAAGATCGGGGGTATCGAAAAGTTCACTGACAGCCCGCTGGTCCTCCATTGTGGGTAGAATCATTTTAACGCCTTTGGGAATGGCAACAAGATTTATGCATTTGATGGCCTGGTTGTTGGATAGAGAACAAGCCTCCAAGTCCTCTCTGAGGCCCTTGAGGCAGATGGCTTTATCAGGGTTGGTGGGGTAAAAAAGAATGACGTAGCTTCTATCATCTGAATGAGAATGAGTTGGCAAGGCAGAGGCAGCAGCTGCTGCGTAGGATTGAGGCGTAATTGAGTGACCGTCAGGAGGATTTTGGATGGCAGGGGACGCAATTTTCTCTTGCAAAGTAGATACGGTTTTAGTCAAAGTTGCATCGATGTTAGTAAATTTGGCTAGGGTATTTGCCATGATTGAGTCTTGTTGTTTCTTGCTCTCATCCATTCCCTTTAAAATCCTATCTATGTGGGCACTTTCATTTATAAGGAAGTTTTTACTTAGGGTTTCAACTGATTTAGTCATGAAATTTAAGATTTCGGTACGGAGTACTTCCTCCTGTTTAGACTTCTTCAAGATCTCTGCCTGGAGCTTGTCGATTGGGGGGGGGCGATTGACTGCCCACGACGTAACCATAAGCCAAGTAACAAGACTTTATAACAAGGTCACGCCGGGGAATGCTCCCCACCACTACTGAAGGCCGCAAGGCCACCAAACCCGCAAGAAAAGAAAGGCACAAGAAGACCCCCCAAGCGCACCCGAGAGGCCCGTCCACCAGGCACCACAGACCCGCCACACCGCCGGTCCCCCAAGCCAGAACCACCAAGGAACGACCCGAGCGCCCCAGCAGCAGGCAGCCCGTCCCAGAACAAAACAGACAAACCAGCACAAGAACCAGGGGAGGCCACGCACCACAACCAAAAAACCAAGAAAGAGCCTTACTTTATTCAACAAACTCTTAAAATACAAAAGTCATCCGACGCCCAAATTTACAAAACAGGGCGCCGGAGAGAGATGAAGAATACAATTTAGCTTTTTAAAAACATTCCTCAATGAATCATGACAATTCCAATACTAATAATTATTATTAATAAATAAACTATTATTGAGTATATTAGATTTGTATTTATATTACATCATAGTATCCAGAGGAACTGTTTTTTAAATTCATTTAAACTAATATTGCAAGATATATATTTCAAAATTTTGTAGTTATTCGACTTTTAAAAGTAACCACAGTATAGATAAAAATATTAATTGGTCGAGGCCAAGATAGCCGATCCTAATACATAGGCAAGGCAGAAAAAAGAAGGGCAGAAATAATTTTAATGAAAATAAGAAATCACCAAATCCAAGGGAAAAAAACCCCTGGAGGTGAAAAGAGTTCAATATGCCCCGACCTCTCTTTCCAAAAAAGCAAAGCAAAAACCTTTAGTACTATAGTTCACAAAATTACTTGATAATAAAGACATACTTAATACCAAAATACTTATTCTTAATGTTAATTTTTCTCTGTCAAAACATCTTTCTATAAAAAACTTTTTCCCCTCTCTTGCAGGATCTGGTTAGTATAAATTTAAATTTGGATTCTATTTGGAATGATTTCTATTTGGAATGATTTCTATTTTGTCAAGTATAAAATATTATTATTATTATTATTTAAAATTACACTGAGCAAATTTTAAACTCTAATTATTATTTACATAATATCTACAACTTCTATTATGGTTCTATTGGAATTCTGAAACCAAGTAAATCGGACATTATAAGACAATTATTTACAGATTACACAGAGTACCATCAAAACTTAAAATATCTCAGTTTAATTTAGCATTTAAATTCTCAAATAGGGCTTTAATCGCCGATCCTAAAAAATAGGCAAGGCTATAATACAATGGAAAATAAACAATTATTAATAGGTTTAAAATTAGACCAAATCCTGAGCTATATCCCAGGAGGTCTAGACAATGAACCTTACATGCCCTAACAACACTAGAATTCCAGATGTAAATTATTTTATGTTAATTTGATCATAATTATTCACAGTTTATAAATTTCAAACTCTCGTATAATATATATTTACTTCTCTTAGTTTATGTATTTCAACATCACCAGAACCCGCAAACAAACAAGAAGGAAAATTTGAACACAGAGGGACAAGTAGTCCCCAACAAAGCAAAACCCAAACAAGGGACAACTGGTCCCATGTAAGTCCAAACCCCAATCATCACTGACCCTTTAAAAACCAATATATAATCATCAATAATATTATGGTCACTCTAATTTTACTAAAAATCAGTACCCTTTAATAGAAAATCAGTAAAACACATCAATTGACACTATCTTTAATTTTAATTGAAACAGAAATAGCATTAAAAATTTTCAGAATAGATCCCTTATTTTTATAAACCTTTTTAAACCAATCCACCTCATGCCCCTCCGACGGTCTAGTCAAATGGAATTGCTTTGTAAAGGAACATTCAAAAACATAATGATCAGCCGTTCCCTCAGACACATTATCACATGTACAGAACGGGGTAGTTTTAGAGCAGAATCTGAATAAGTAACCAAGAAGAGGACCATGTTCGGTGAGAAAATATATAATAGATTTATTATTTATAAAGAAATTCAAGCTGGGATCTTTAATATATTTGAAAGTTGGTCTTCCCGTGGAGGAGCACTCCCATTCCTCTCCCCACTCTTTCATCATTTCAGATCTTAAAAGAAATTTTATTCTTGACAAGGGAATTGGAATCAAATAGCTCTCCCCCAGGAAAGACCCTATCTTAGCAAAGCTATCAGCTATTTCATTGCCCACCGTCCCCACATGAGCCCTAGTCCATTGTATAGAAAAATGATTTGAGCTGTTCATGATATTATTCTTAGTCTGAAAAATAAATTCTGTTGGTCTTTTATAGCTTTTTAGGGCATGTAGGGACGATAGGCTGTCTGTAAAAATGTTTATAAATACATTATTTTCTCTTGCCCATGTTATTGCTAAGTTAATTGCTGCTAATTCAGCTTGAAAAACATAGTTGTGAGAACTAAGTTTGTATGTGAAAACTTTAAATAAAGCACCATCTTTAAATATGCAGATTGAAAAACCGACATGGTCCCCTATCCTGGATCCATCAGTAAACACTTCAAAAATGGGTAAATCATCGGGGGGACACGAGGTGGAGTTTGTGCCTAAATTAGTGATAAACCTTTTGTTTATGGGGGTATCAATTAATAGTTTTCTATAATCATAAAAGACCGGACTAGGAATATGAGAATTTTTACATGTTTCACTTTTTAATGTCAGGTAGGTAAATTTTTTGTATAAAAAAGCAACTAAAATATTAAGGGGGGGAATTCCGGATAACAAGCAGAGGGAGCTGGTGGGTGTGGTTCTGTAGGCTCCAAGGAATTTGATTAAAAATATTCTTTGCAATGATAGGAGTTTATTGGTATGAGGCTGGGAGATTGAGTTTCCCCAAACCCCAGCCCCATAACCCACAATTTTCTCAATTACAGTCTTGTACCATATTTTAAGCAAGCTTTTATTTGCCCCCCAATTATATCCAACTATTCTATTAAAATTTCCCGAAAATTTAAAACATTTATTATAAATTTCGCTAACATGTGGCATAAAAGAAAGTATATCATCTATAATTATTCCTAGATATTTTAATTGTCTAACTACACTAATCGATCTGTTGTTAATTTTGAAAATGGGAGCTCTTGCCATACCAGTATTAGTTCTTTTTATCTTTTTTCTCTTTTTTATAAAAACTAATGCTTTGGTTTTTTCTGGTGACATTTCCAATTTTAAATGTTGTAGCATTATTTCTAATTTCAACAAAATATCGTTAATATTGTCCTCCAGCTCCTCCCGCCTGCTACCCGCTCCCACTACCACCACATCATCAGCAAATGCTTGAACATAGTGCATCGAAGAATTAAGTTCAATAATCTGGTTCATCACAAGGGGGGGCGAGGGGGGGATTTTGCCAATTTGGCGGGGGGGGGGGAGGTTGGTGATTGCAATTATCCGCCATGAACGAGCTATTCCTAGTAAGCGTGAGTCATCATATCGCGTTGATTACGTTAATGGCCCTTGTCCATACCGCTCGTCGCTATTACCGATTGAGTGTCTTAGTGAGGACGGGGGTTGGCAATTGCAGACCCTGATCATGGCCAACTCAGTAAATATTTCAACCATAAGATTGTAACGGCCATGCCCGGGAGAGAAAATCTCCAGAGATGGAGGCACAAAGAGCACCAAACCAGCCAGTGTATAGAAAGAACACGACGAAGCTCCCTCGGTCACGAGAGGGGCCAAGTCAATCCGGGCATCACAAACCAGCCCACCACCGGTCCCCCAGCAAGAAAAGCTGGGGAAAGTCCAACACGAGGATAGAAATTAAAAGGAAGGAAACTGGGAAGGAAAGGTTAATAAAAAGTATTAATATTTGAAGTTGAACTGGTTCGAAGCTTTCAGAAATGGAGATGATGATGTTATTGCATAGAAAGGTCTGAGATTAATAAGAATGAAGTCTTTTAAAAGTTTTTTACTTGTGGAGGATGGAGTGGAGGATGGAGGCTACAGGGAGTGACCCCTAGAGGTACTAAGGGGGCCCCCCTGAGGGGGGAAAGGGAGGCCAGAGCCCCGTCCGTCACCAGATTCTATCAGTACAGTCCCCAAGGTAGGCCAATGCAACACCCCTTTTATTTAATAAATTCAGTTTTACATACTAAGAGCTCAAAGGCTCTGCATATCAATCCATCATTTATATGGGCGAAGGGGTCGTCGAGTTGGACACTTTTCCACCCAAGCATCGGATGCTTGACATCGTATCGCCGCTTTTAAGTCACGATGAAAACGCTCCAAAATTCCGTTGGCTGCCGGATGGTATGCTGTTGTGTGCGACCTCTTTACTCCGAGGATACTTGTGAATTGCCGTACCAGCTGCGATTCAAACTGGGTGCCTTGGTCAGTGATGATGCTTTGAGGACACCCGAATCTTGAAATCCAGCCAGCGAGGAAAGCTTGAGCTACTGTCTCCGCCGACTGATCTGGAATCGGAATCACCTCGGGCCATCTTTTCCAGCGGTCTACGCACGTAGAATCTGACAAGATGGCTTCATCTTCGCATCTGACTCCAGATCAGAAGGTTGTGTGTTCGAATCACGTCCGGGTCACCAATATGGGCGAAGGGGTCGCCGAGTTTACTCCTCCGCCAGGCTCAGTTATGTTACTCTGTGTAGCGGCGTGTTCAAAGAATTAGAAGACTTTAATAACAACTATAATTTAATTAACATTAATAAAAACAACGAAGGTAAACAAACTAACAATAATTAATTGAGCATAATAAAGAAAACATGCGGCTGCAGCGCTCGCTCAACGAGCGGTTCCGGAACGGCAGTGTTGCCGAAAAGAGGCGTTGCCACAAAGAGGAAAGAGAGTTCGTAACAGCAACAGTTCGTTTTATGCAAGTTCCAGTTCTGATGTGTTGCCATCGGGAGAACACTTGGATAACTTGGTCGAACGATGCTGGTCGACCAGCACTGCATCAAATTGTAGCGCAATTAATACAGCTGCTGATTTTTCAGGTTGACAGGTGAAGACTTGAAAAGCTCGAGCGTTTAACCCTAATGAAAAATTTCATTTTTAAATATTTTTAGCTTGAAGTAGTTTTGAAATTTTATTGTTATGTTTGTTATTTTATTTATTATATGAAGAGTACATGGGAAAAACCGATTGATTTTGCAGAGAAGTTTCCTTAGCAGGCCGCTTTGGCGATGATAGCGAGTGATCGCCTAAACTTGTGTAAGGAAACCAGTTCCTACCACAGAAATCATAGTTAAAGTAATAGAGTGGCAGATCACGTGACCTCCAATGCTAATGACTGGACACGCAAGGAGCTCCCAGAAGAGCCACAATGAAGTCAGTGTTGTAGGTCACGTGATATGAAGTGATATTACTTCTACTATCTCTGTTGCTCCTAGCTACAAAGATTCAGGCGATTGGCAATCCCGACGCTTGGACCAAGCGAAGAAGAAAGAGAGAAACCAGTCTGCCGCCAAGCAGATAATTGCGGGCGTCCGCCTGATAAATCATTCGATTCTTCCCGTGTACTCTTCATATGTATGTATTAATTTAAAATATGTGGAGTCGTGTCAAATGAGATCAAAATATTGGATGCTACGGCATAGCAAGAAGCGGCCGAAAAAGTTTATTAGAGGTTATATATAAGAATATTCAAGTAGTTACAGTTGACAGTGAATAATTGGTTACATTAATATTATTGGTTGAAATATACAGTTCCACAAACACTACACTCCTCCCCTACTAGGAATCCTACTGTTGTTGCTATATTCCATAGTAATCTGGTTTCTTACAATTCCTAGTCGATCTTCGGAGCATTACAGGTGAAGACTCCGGAACTGGACTTGGCTCAGGAGTCTCTAGAACCTGTGCTAGCTCTATAAGCTGTTCTGGTAGTCTCTCAGAAGACTCAGGTGGAGCTGGAACCACTTCATCTGGAACGGAACTTGGAACCTCTGGAATGGAACTCGGAACCTCCAGATTATCACTAGAAATTCCATTATTACTTCTCATTTGATCTACGTGTCTGCGCACTAGACCACCTCCAGAATGACGGACTTTGTATGAGAGCGGGCCAGTTGCAGATTTGATTTCTTTCTGCAAACTCCCTAAATTCCAATGACGTAAATGTCGTTTGGTTATCCGACACTATTGAATCAGGAATTCCATGAGTAGCAAATATTCTTCTTAGGACTTAAATCAAAGCTAAGGAGCTTGTAGAAGTCATATGCACTACTTCTAGCCACTTTGAATACGCGCGTCCACGAGAATAAGGAACATATTACCACCTACTGGACCAGCAAAATCTAGGTGTAGTCTAGACCATGGAGCGTGTGGAACCTCCCAAGGATGAATTGGAGCTGCAGGACGAGAATGACGAGACATCTGGCATGGAACACATCTTTTGACAGCTTTCTCGATGTCTTCATCAATTCCAAGCCACCAGACATGACTTCGTGCTAGAGCTTTCATCTTTACTATTCCCGGATGGCTCAAGTGTAGTTCTTGTAGGACCTTTCTCTACCTTCAAGCGGTATATCCACTCTTGTTCCCCATAAGATGCATCCTTTGTGGGTTGACAATTCATGTTGACGGTTGAAGAATGGTTTTAGTTCAGCAGAATTTTGATTTGACAGAATCAGAATTTGAATTTTGATTTTTTTTTTTACGGCCAGCCTTTCCTCACCCACAAGAGAACCCTCGAAAGCACTGGATCTTTAGCGGTGAAAATGGAAATGTCCTCTGCAGACAAGGGAGCTCCAGGTAAATCCTCCTGGAATGACACCTCGACCAAAGGCGGAATTTCGAACTCTTCCTGCGGTAAGGGTAGTCGATTCAGACCATCAGCGTTCTTTATAGTTTCTCCAGGCTTGTAGATCAGTTCATAGTCATATGCATTCAACATTTGACACCATCTGAGCATTCTTGGAGAAAGAATATCAGGAATTGCTTTGCTGCTAGATAGGAGACCTAACAGAGGTTTGTGATCTGTAAAGATACGGAACTTTTGACCATAAAGATAACTGTTGAACTTCTTCACACCAGCGATGATGGCAGCTGCTTCTCGATCAATTTGGGCGTAATTTATTTCTGTTAAAGTAAAGGAACGTGAATGAAATGCTATAGGAACTTCAGAGTTATCAGGGAACACATGGCTCAACACACAACCTAATCCGTAAGGCGAGGCATCGCAGGTAAGTGTAATGGGCTTTGGGGGGTCAAAATGCGTAAGTAAACTTTCATAAGATAGCATTTCCTTCACCCACGGAAACGCTCGATCTTGAGATTTTCCCCAATTCCACTTGCAACCTTTTGCGAGAAGCTTGTGCAAGGGTTCTAACTGGGTTGCTTTGTCTGGCTAGAAGTTGTGGTAGAAATTCAAGAGACCTAAGAAGGCTTGAAATTGGGCAACATTCTGGGGCATGGGAGCTTCCTTGATGGCATTCACCAGAGAAGTTGTAGGATGGATACCACTTTCACTTATGACATAACCCAGGTAGTCTACTTTATGTGCACCAAAAACACACTTTTCTTTTTTCGCGCGAAGATTTTTCTCTTTCCATCTTTGAAGAACGTCACGCATTCGTTTGGTAAGTTGCTCCACTGAAGAGGCTCTTATGAGAATGTCGTCAAAATATGGGAAAACCCCTTCTATTCCGGCGAACAGATGTTCCATGAATTCCCGGAAAATCCCTGGCGCCGTCTTGATGCCAAACTGGAGTCTTTTAGCTTTAGAAGCGCCTCGGTGTGTGATGATAGTTTGAGCCTCTGCTGAGGAATCGTCTACAGGTAGTTGTAGATAAGCTTGAGCAAGATCTGTTTTGGCGTACACCTTGCCACCAGCTAGCTCTGCAAGCCGATCGATCAGCGATTGCTGGAATTGGATAGGAGTACACCCTTGTAGCGCTGGGTTTAGAGTTACCTTGTAATCGGCACAGAGTCGCACTGATCCGTCTGGTTTCGACACCGGGACTATGGGTGTAGACCATTTTGGGTTAGCTATCGGCTCCAGAACACCTTGTCGAAGTAACCGGTCTAGTTCCTCATCAATCTTTTGTTTCAACGCATACGGCACACGGCGTGGTTTCATCCGGATAGGAGTAAGTGTTGGGTCTAAGTGAAGGTTAATTGGATGAGAGCTACACAATCCCAATTTTTATTCAAAAACTTCTGAAAATTCTTGCACTAGAGCTGCTACAGGGTCAAAGTTATTTATACTGTGAATTCCCACTATCTTAATTCCAAGTGGTTTGAACCAACTATAGCCAAAAAGACTTGCACGTTCCCCTTGCAAGTTTTCTATGTGATCTTTGAAAGACACCGTTACCTTACACGAACCTAATAGCACAATTTCACGTTTTTGAAAATCTTGAAGACGGACTGGATCACGGTGTAACTTTGGTTTGCTAATGAATAGGCGATTGAATGTTGATTTTGAAATTATTGAGTATTCGGATCCACTATCGACTTCCATGACACAATTTCTGCCGTTAATCTTAACACAAATCTTTTCCTTGCCGGTATAGTCGACTTCTGAAGAACTCACTCTTGTTAAATAAATGCTTGACTTGTCTGTCTTGTTTGAAACTTCTCGGACTTTTCGTTGGGCTATTGTTTTCTCAATCTTGCTTCTACGGCAAACACGAGCAATATGCCCTTTTAGTCCACATTTTCGGCACTCGGCTTCTCTAAAGCGACATTCGGATCTTCTATGACTACCTCCACATCTATGACAAGTGAAATTCACAGGAGGATTCGGATAATTTTGCAGTTTCTCTCTCGTCTGTTTACGGTTGTTCGGTGTTTTTTTACCTTCTTTCTTTGTGAAATTGGCTTCGGAAAACTTGCTTCTAATTGCCAGTTGATGCTCGGCAGCTGCCTCTGATGCTTTAGCTCTTTCCAGTGCACTTTCTAAAGTCAGAGTTGACTCTGCCAGCAACCTCCGTTGGCATGCTTCATCAGCAAGGCCGCTGACAAAGCGATCACGCAGTTGACGAGATAAGTTTTCACCAAAGTTGCAATCAACCGCCAGTCTTCTTAATTTAGCTAAATATGAAGAAACTCCTTCCCCAGGGCGTTGAGAACTTTGGAAAACTTGACAGTGTTTGAGATTTCCGACGTCGTAGGCTTGAAGTGATTCTAAAGTTCAGCGAGTAATTCTTGAAACGTCTTTGACGAAGGCAACGCTGGAGCAATGAGCGTTTTCAGAAGAGCGTAAGTTTCTTTACCGCACACAGTCAGGAACACTGCTCGTTTTTTGTTAGGCTCAGACACGTCGTTTGCTAGCAGGAAAAATTCTAGCCGCTCTTTGTAGGAGTCCCAAGCATCAGCATTCGTGGGGTCGAAAGGCTCAATCGTACCCAGAGCAGCCATTTTCCTCAATCCTCGTCTCCAATTTAAAATCTGTGGAGTCGTGTCAAATGAGATCAAACATATTGGATGCTACGGCATAGCAAGAAGCGGCCGAAAAAGTTTATTAGAGGTTATATATATGAATATTCAAATAGTTACAGTTGACAGTGAATAATTGGTTACATTAATATTATTGGTTGAAATAAACAGTTCCACAAACACTACACCTTATTAATGGTCAGTTTCCTTTTTGCTTCTTTTTATTATAGGTATTATTTATAGATAGTATTTAGTTTGTAGTAGTTTGTTACTCTATTTTTATACTCCCCCCCTCCTCCACTAACCTTTAAGAAATAAATTAATCAGACTTTTCTTAAACTAATAGTAAGAACAGCTAAGTCCTTGTTCAGTTGTTTTCAAAGTTGGCAAATTCAGGACAAGTTATTGTTCAGTAGGTATTTAAAACTAGTAAATATCATCCGCAATATATTAAAAAATTGAAAACAATGGTAATCAGTGGGGGGAAAATGTAAAGGGTTAAACGCTCGAGCTAGTATATTTATAATTATTTATTTATGAATAATATAACAGAGGAAGTAATCTAACAGGTACATCTGTAAACAAATTCAGATATAAACAATACATTTTCTATTTATATTTTCTTTTTAGCACCTTTCTTTAAAGGAGAGGAGAAGTGAAAACTACCTTCACCCCAGGTGGGTGTATCCCGCCATCCGGAGCCATTAATGGAGTTCAAGTTTTTAAAAGATAAAAAGAGATGTTATACATGGTATTTATGAAAATTTAATACTTTTACCAGCACCATCTAGAAAAGAATTTAAAATTATTGAAAGATTCCAAATCATTCGCTCTCAAGGAAGCCATGAGGAGAACGAGGAATCCAAAAGTGGTCAACCAAAAACTTCTCAATAGAGATTTAAAAAAAAACTTTATCCCCTTGAAAACCCAGGATCAAGGGGGTCACTGCCCCCAAAGCTGAATTAGCAACATAGGGTTAAAAGTCAAATTTATACCATTTACTACCTTTTTACTCTGTTGTAGTTATTAGCAAATTTAAAACATTTAGATCCTATATCTCTGATATGTTGAGTAAAGGTGAGGCCATCATCAGTGGTAATTCCCAGGTATCTGAGACTTAAGACAACACTTATTGTAG
This sequence comes from Hylyphantes graminicola, assembly GCA_023701765.1. Classification (NCBI taxonomy): domain Eukaryota; kingdom Metazoa; phylum Arthropoda; class Arachnida; order Araneae; family Linyphiidae; genus Hylyphantes; species Hylyphantes graminicola. Next base: position 48,825,589 of record CM043122.1, read on the forward strand.
AGTTCTGAATTTTAAGAGATGGGCATCTAGAAAGAAGACCAGTCAAAGTTTTTGACAGTGACAATCCCTTCTTTATAAAAGCTAGTGCCTTTGTCTTCTCAGAAGAAACTTAATTTAAGGGTGTGCATGTCATTACATATATTATTGATTACTCCACTTGTATGATTTTCCAATTCTCTCCGCGTCGAGCCAGATCCCACCAAGACTAGGTCATTTTTGATTTTAACTGCCAATCTCAAGATTGGGCTTACGATCAGCAAAATGATAGGGGAGAGCACCTGAGATTAATCCTGGTTACAAACAACTTAAACCTCCTTAATATTCCAGATTTCTGTACCACGGTGCAACAGAAAAGATTATCACCTACGGTAGTAATAGCCTGGTACAATGGTACTAAAAAGCAGAATGAAAAAATCCTACAGCTTCAAAGAATCGCACTCCTCGCTATCACGAGATGCTATAGCACTGTTGCTACCGTAGCCCTCCAAGTATTGGCTGGCGTTCCGCCTTTGGATAAGACAATCAAACATATTTGAGACATTTTTCAACTGCAACATGGTAGAAGCTTGAATATTGACGGTGTTGTTCTCCATGGCGTTGACATTGAACTTAAAACTCAGGCATAGGTTGATCCCTGCGAGCAAGTAATCATTCCCTGGACTATCTTGAATGGAGAACATAGTGGTTGTGTTTACTTTACAGATGGTTCGAAAATGAATGGACACGTGGGGGCTGGTGTTGCAGCCTACTATAACCGAATTCTTATCAGATGTCAATCCAAGCGTTTGGCTGACCGCGCTACCGTCTTCACAGCCTGGTTGATCGCCATTAACATCGCAATCGATATGATTATTGAGGATAAGTACAATAGCCACCATAGTAAGTGATTCACAGAGCGCTATTCAGGGAATTGCAAACTATCAGTACTTTGGGAATTTGACGCTGAATCTTAAACAGCGTATCCTTGATCTGAAAAGTAACAATATTGAGATTAAACTTGCTTGGATCAAAGCACATGTTGAACACACAGGTAATGAAATGGCACACCGATTAGCAAAAGATGCTACTGCAATATCTCATATTGATTGCCATACCAAAGTGCCGATTAGCCTGATCAAAAACAAACTAAAAACTTTGACTTATAAAGAATGGCAAAATCTCTGGGATAACTCTGAAAAGGTTAGAAGTACCTACGCTTTATTACCCAAAGTAAGGAAGAACTCACTATATTACGATTTCTACCGCAATCAAATAAAAACAAGTCACGGAAGCATTCCAGAATATCAACTAAAATTTCATAAAAACAACAGTCTTATTGGTTGTGGTATCGTTGGTAACAGATGGCACGTGTTGTACGATTGCAAAGACTATGAACATCTTAGAGGCAGACTTAAATCAAGCAATAACATTAGTGACATTATTACTAACTCGGACATTGCGAATGAAGCAAAATCTATTGTCAACACTGCTTTGGAGAAGTATATCAAGTAAAACATTACTCTGCGAACTCTTGATTGGGGACTTATTGTCTGCTGCGCCTGTGCACCTTTTGATGTTGTTTTGTTCATAGTATTATCTGATTGTTCAATTACTTTGCATTCATATTCTGTAAATTGTTACTTTGGTTCTAGTAATACTTTAATATTGCACTGATTTTATAATGTTTTCTATGATAAGATTTTTTACTACTATGTATAGATTTTTAAATACTGTCCTTACTATTGTATTTTTACCATCTCTTAAGTGTCTTTGAAATGGTGACCTTTAATATGAACTTCAAACTGAAAATTAGATGAAATTGATTTACCCGTGTGAGCCTTAGGGCTCGGGCCGGGTACGAAACTCTATTAATATTCCAGATTTGGGAACATCTTTCGTTTCCACCAGGGGAGCAGGTAATCCTGATTTATCATTGTGCACAACAAACTTTTTATCATATATAACTAATTGGAAAATAGATGATGTAGAATCCTTAAGTGATTATAAGAACATTACTTTCATTTACAATTTACCAATTCAGAATTTACCCACTGACTTTTATTTTATGACCAAATATCCTATGCATAAATTTATTAAAAACGTTTCTAGTAAACTAAATATTTTGAAAACAGATCTGGATATGGTCTGGTCAATGAAGTAAATGGACTAGAGACATTTTATGCCAAATTAATAAACATTGGAAAAGATAGTGCACATAAAAACATCAAAAAGAAACCGAAGAAACAAACTTTTAAGCTAACCTGGTGGACAGGAGAACTGGTTACTCTCAGAAACAAAACTACAGACCTATATAAACAATTTTCAACGGCCAAAAAACTTAATGAAGATCCCACTGTTTTACTAAATATGCACATAGATTATAAAAAACACAGTTCTCTGTATAAACGCGCAGTCAACAGGGCAAAATGCCAATCATGGCAGGACTACTATTCCGATACTATTAACAAGTTCGGGTCAACATTTAAAACTGTTTTTGGGAAGTTAGCACGAGGTAATGAACTCCTTGTTGAATTTGACGACCCTAATCTTACTTTTGATGCAAACATTTGTAAGCTCATGGATGCCACGTTCGCAACTTCGAGCCCTTCTCCTTTTATTTGCCCGGATTATATTTCTGACAACCCAACTGAAGTTACGATTAAAGAGCTAATCCCTATTTTTAAATCGTTCAGATCGGGTAAAGTCCCAGGTACGGAAGGAATCGTTTAAAAAATTTGGAAAGTTTGCTTTGAGATTGATAAAGATTTATTTTTTAATCTCTTTAATAATTCCATTCTATGGGGTTTCTGGGGAGGGGAGGGTGTTCTTTCCCCTTAAACCGGGAAAGGACCCCTCCCATTTTAAATCATACAGACCTATCTGCTTACTCCCGACTCTTGGTAAAATTCTAGAGAGAATAATAGTAAATAGACTAAATAGTTGGCTTTACAATAACAATATTATACATAAATATCAATATTGTTTTAGGAAGGGCTCTAGTTGCGAACTGGCAGTTCATCATAAGGAGTACATAATCAAGAATAGATCTTTATATAGTTTCACTGCCCTCGTATCCATTGATATAAGGGCAGCTTTTGATAATATGGATTGGGCCATTCTCTTTGACATTTTTAACAATATTAATCTGCCCTTATGCATAAGATCATTTGTCTAAAAATATTTAAGCAAGCGAAAGGTATGTTTCGACGAAGGAGGTGTTTTTATTTCGAAAGAGATCTTTAAGGGTGCTCCACAGGGATCGGTCATCCTGTGGAGCATTTATTTTAACTCTTTACTCTACCTTAACGGCCCAGACAATTGAATACAGGCATTCGCGGATGACCTAGTCTTAGTGGGATCTGGTCTTAGTGGGAACGGAAGAAGAAGCTGTTGAACTCGCCAGCCAACTGACAAAGATGATGCACAAGGGAGGATTACGCCTTCGGAAGTGGCGAGCCAATGTCCCTGCTATTTTAGAAGATGTTCTGGCAGAGGAAGCAGATTTAACTCTAGTGAATGATGATGTGAAATTTCTTGGCATGAAGTGGAACCCCAGGACATATCTATTTGGGTTCAAGGTAGCATCATGTGAAAAGAAAAAGAACTTCTCAAAGCGGGAGATACTTGCAGAGACATCTCGAGTGTTTGATCCAATTGGGTTCATCTCACAGTTTTTTTTATGAAGATTCTGCTTCAAGATGTGTGGAAACAGAACCTTGCTTGGGATCAACCGATTCCAGAAGAATTGAATAAAAGGTGGCTGACGTTTTGCGAAGAATTTCATCTGATTGAGCAAGTGGAAATGCCAAGATGTGTTTTGCAGCCTCAAGTTGTTCAAGTTGAGTTACACGGGTTCTGTGATGCTTCAGAAAATGCCTATTACGCTGCAGTGTGCGTGAGATGTACTGATTCGTATTCAAATGTCAATGTGCCATTACTGACTTCAAAAACAAGAGTAGCTCAATTGAAAACTCAATCGTTTCCAAGATTGGAATTGTGTTCAGCTCTGCTACTTTCGGAAGTATTGCATGCCGTACTGAAGGGAATTCAAGTTCTATCCAGAATACTGTTGCTTAGACAGATTCCAGTATTACGTTAGCGTGGATGTCAGCAGAACCTTATAGCTGGCAGTTATTTGTCGCCAATAGAGTAGCCAAGATCTAGACTACAATTCCATTCGCAAGGTGGTATCATGTACCGGGAGTCGAAAATCCTGCTGATCTTGGGGGCTGGAGAGCCCAGTCGGTTAAGCACTCGCTTAGCATGCGGAAGGTCCCAGGTTCGGGTCCGGGCATCGCCAAAATAGCTGCCAGCATCGCCAGATAGAGACGTGCCTTAACTCCAGGCCTCTTACAGAGCTCTCCCATGATCCCTCGGATCTTAACGCGTTGTCACCCGAGCATTTTTTGGTTGGAGGTCCAATGTCATACTTTCCAGAACCTACTGAGCAACCCAAAGACATTAGTCTTACTGGAAGATGGAGAATCCTTCAAGGACTTAGACAGCAGTTCTGGGAACGTTGGACAAGAGAATACCTCCATAGACCCCAACCTCGCTCCAGGTGGTGGAGATCCCAGCCAAATCAGAAGGTAGGGGACATGGTGGTAGTGGAAAGAGAGAATACACCTCCTTTAGAATGGACACTTGGATGAATAGCAAACGTATTACCTGGTCATGAGAAAAAGGTGCGAGTAGTGACAGTCAACACTAAGCAAGGGCTCGTAAAAAGATCTATCAATAAAGTTTACTTGCTCCCCTTTTCAACTGTCAATGCATAGCAATTATTTAATATAATTAGTTTTAATGTTTTTTCTTTAGTATTTAACATTCAATTGATTTAGAAAATTTTATTGAAACTTTCCCCTTAGGGGGAGGGGGGGGGACGTTTCAAGGCGGGTGGCATGTCTGGTCCCAGGGTTGCCGGTTGAGGGCGCTGCTTGTGCGCAGTTTCCCTTAACTGTTGATTCTGGGCATGAGTTTATATATACCTTTGGCTATGTCCTCACGGAGACAACTAAAACAAAAACTTGGCGATCGCCAAACGAGGCAATAGCGAACGGTTTTTTCGCCAAATCGTAGTTTTTTTTTTTTTCAAACGCATGCGTCTGGGGGATCTGTTTGGTCTGCCAAATGCCGGTGTTGTGCAAGAAAAGTGGAATGAGATGAAAATCGCTTGCTTCGCGTGACAAGAAACACTCGCGTGATACGAAAACATTAATTTATTTAGTAATTTTAATACTCAGTGTAACAAATAACATTGTTAGTTTATAGCATAGATTTTTAACTTTTATAACATTTAAATTAGAATTTCTCTGAGGTTTTTTAATTTATTTTTCTGGACCCGTATACGATCTCGGGTCTACGGAATAGGATCAAGAAGAGCTGACCAGTAAGCCAGAGGGATTGGGCATAATACATTTACATTAAGAGTTAAATAAAAATATAATATTTTAGTTAAAATTAAAATACATGTTAGATTCGTAAATAGCTTCATGGGGCTAGTAGGTTACGCTAGAATTTAAATTAACTCATAAGCTAAAAGCATTGGAGAGATTTCAATGTTTCTGATAGGTTAATTAAAAGATATTTGATACAATAGTGCATATTTATATTAATTAGCTTTTGCTAGCGAAGTTTATATCCTCTTTGCTTTACCGAAACTGCTAATGTAGGCACCCAACGCAACCATTAAGGGCGACATTGTACGCAGCGATAGGACTTTGAAGAATATTTAACGTGACTTCCTGCCACACGGGGTATTTATCGTCGGGCATTTTTTGGCTACACGTGCTGCTAATAGGTCGGCAGTTATTTTGGCGATGCCCGGACCCGAACCTGCGACCTTCCGCATGCTAGGCGAATGCCTAATCGACTGGTCTCCCCAGCCCCTAGACACTTTAGAGTCTTAAAACATTTACATTTATCCACCATTTATTTATTTCACTTTATATAACATTTTGACAAACCAGTATCAAAATCATCAATCATATCAACCCAGTTTCATATCATATTGGACAAACGTTTTCATCATAATGCATAAAAAACACAAGAAAAAATTAAACACATCAATTTAAATGGAGACATTTAAGGACCCTCATCTCAAAAATTAAAACATCAAGTCGAGTTTTAAGAAACACACCATTCGATGCTTAATTTTAAAAATAAGAAAATTTCAAAATTTAGGCTTTGAAATTTAATTTTTAAGGGAGATATGGGGTTTTAAACTTTAAAAAAGACGTTTTTTTGTGTCAAGAATAACGCATGTCCAAAAACGGTAAATTTCCCCAAGTATTTTTTTCATACACAGAAAAAGTTCACTTAACAAAGGACAAAAAACGAAACAAATTTGATGATTAGATTTTTAATTAAAAATTATCAAAAATGTCTAAAAATTAAAAAAATTTAGGGGGTCACAATTTTGAAATTTATCTTCCGAACACGTTGCAATTTCTTCCCATGTAAGTTACGATTGTGATAAAGCCTCCCTAAAAATTTGGAAACATAATTTTAATTAGTTTAAGAGCAGTTGATGACAAAAAGTAATTCTCTTGCAAATCCCCCCCCACTCCCAGCAGTTTGGCGACGTTGGCTATAGTGATTAGAAAAAAAAAGGGAGAAGTAGCCAAATGTAGTCGTTCTGCCTAGGGGGGGGGGGGGGTAATTTAAGACGGATGTGTGGGGAAGGGGGGGAGAGAAAATGGGAGAGGGGGTTTAGATAACTGGAAAGTGAGATAAGAGGTGTTCGTTTACTATTTTTGGTTTGGACCAGATTCGTGAACACTGAACTGAACTGAAACTCTGGAAGGAGTATCAAAACACTCGTCAAACGGGTCGGTGAAGCCCGGCAACCCTGTAAGAGTAACCCAACTTTTGCCGCCAATCCTATAGTTTACCTGTTAAAATAGACATTTTAAACCAACTTTTTCAAGGATTTTTTAAGCAGAAAATTGATAGATTATTGCTTTAGGGGGTTCTTTACATAATGAAGTTTTGGAAACATGTACTTTTAAAAAAATAGAATTGCGGCAACAATCTTTAAAACTTAAATTCCTTGTACTACTATTCTTGGCGAGCGATTGGCGACATCCAATGCAAACTGCAAGTCAAGTGTCCATTTTGATCGGCGAGGTTATGCCAAATATGGCACATATTCTCCCTAAAGCTGTCGCCAAGTGACCCAAAAAAAAGCTTCACCAGCTTATCATGGGATGATTCTTCCAGAGTTTCAGTTCAGTTCAGTGTTCGTGAACGGTGCTGATTTTCTGAATCGTGAAAGGGACTGGTCATTTTTTTTTTCGCTTTGCTTCAAGAGACGATTGTAATTTTTTTTTGTGTCATCTACTGCATTTACAAAAAGTGTCGTCTCCTTTAAAATTTAATTTTGGATTTTTTTTCTGTCAAGAGTAATAAAAAGCTGTTTTTGAATATTTTTCCTAGTACCTAAAGGAGTAAATCCGGTATCATTTTTTTTTCATGAAAACTACTAAGAAACGGTAAAATAAAGGCATCAAGCATAGAGGCCATACTAAAAGGACCTAAGGACCAAACGAATAGCTGCCTAGAAGTGAGGAATAAACGATCCTGCGGTTTAGTGCATTATTTTTCAATTTGATAATTTCGTATAGTACTTAAAGTTAAGGGTATTTATGCAATTCTTAATTCATACATTCATTATAAAAGGGCGATCTAATATCCAAATATTTGACGTTTTTCGAATCGTTTACCGATTTCCAAAGTATTTTTACGGGGATAATTTTTAATGTAAAGGACCAAATAGAGGGGGTGAGCCTTAAAAAATTCATGTCCGGGGCTTTGTCAAAATCTACTTCCTACAGGTCCTACATTGCTTAATCCGGCCCTGCATGGGCGATCCCTGGATTACATTCTCTGGCTTGCTCATTCTTGCCAGCTTTCTAAAACACTCCACTTTTCAATATTTAAAGTATACAGTATGTCATAAAAATAAATAACTTTCCTATAATTAGAATCAGCATGCCACGAAAATACAAATTACTTTCAAAAGCACTTTTAGGCTAAAATATTTTTTAACTGCTTTTCTTTCCGGTAATGTAACACCATCTCTCGACTAAAAATTTAACTTTTAAAGATCTGAGGTGTTTTTATTGAGAGCATTGCCAATAATGGGTACAAGTACTTCATAAATTTTTTGTTTTCTGCACGTTTAGGAGGGTAATGATTCCAAAAAAGTTGTTTCCGAACATTGTTCTATCCGTTTGTCTGAAGCCACTTTACAATTTGAACCAAAAGAGTAGAGCAACATACTTCAAATGTGGCTCACGAGTTCCCAGTACTTGTCGATCTTCATTTAAGGTTTCCGAGAAAATTGCGCATGTGCAAGGGTCATTAGGGTCAAGCTGCCATTAAAATTTTTAGGTTTAAAAGTTATTAAAATTAACATCTTCTATCTATCTTAAAATGTGTATTAGCAAGAAAGGAAAAAATGCATTTTCATTTTTAAATTAAACGAAATTAAAAGTTTTAACATTTTATAAAATTTAGTCTATTTTGATGTCCTCTGATTTTTATTGTAATAAACATAGATAACTTAGCAGTGAACAGATGGTATGATTAAAACAAAATTGCACCTGTTCTATGGAGATCGCAGTTTCGCGTTAAAACAATATTACATCGAACATTCAAAGCACCTGGCTTGTTAAAAAAAATGAATTATGGGTACAAAAATCGTTTCAAAGCCATTTTACGGTTGATCTCTAAAGCTATCGAACGCATTTGGTACAATGTCCTAAACTCCTAAAATGACGACTGTAAAAATAAATTGTTTAAACGATCATGTTCTACTGTGGTAGAAATGCTGTAAATGAAAACATTATACGACTTTCAATTACTGATTATGATTTAAAAGTTATTATATACCTTATAAAGTATTTTCAATAACTTTCAAACCTACAAAGTTCTATGATAGCTATACTCTTTGCAAATGCAAAATATGGAAAACTTTATTTTGACGTCCGACTAGTATATGGAACCAAGTATAAAATTTGAAGTCTGTATCTATTGCACCGAATAATCGGTTACTAATATTCGGTATTCTGCCACTTTAGCCGAATATTCGGTTTTTCCGAATAGTGGAATTATTTTTTTTTTTTTTTCAAATTTCTTCAGGTTATCAACTTCTGAAACATCGAAAAATTCCCAAACAGAACTTGTTTTCTTTTTTCATAGACTCAAATACATAGGATAGACCTACTTCTGTTTTTGTTTTCATACTTCTGATTTCGTATTGTGATTGTACCAGTTTATACTTTCTAGAAGGCTTGTTTTAATAACAAACGAGTACTACTTTATTGTGTGATGCATTTGAAGTCTGTAGATCTTTTATTTCGAATTGTAAAGTAGTTTCAGTCAGACAGACAGATCAATGCTAATTTTTTTTTTTTTTAGTATGAGCACCCTCACAAACGTGTAGAAGGCACAAATAGTTTCATTACCATATATTTAATTCTAGGTAATCGGGTACAAAGGGGGGGGGGGGGTAGTATAGGACGTACGGATGGAAACAAAATAACAGACGTACAGACAGGTGGCCAAACACTATACATTGTAGTCATCCGATTTTTTTACTTTCGAACAAAAAAAATTATTTCCAAATTCAGGCACTTTGGATCGGAAATTGAAAGGGATATGGACGGACAGGCAAACGTATTAAATAAGAGATCTATGAAGTACTATCTTCTAAACAAAAAAAGAATTTTGAAAATTGGAAGTTTAGTACAGGAATTATGAAACAATTATGGACCAAAATTACCTAAAAAATGTCACTTATCTCGTTCTTCCACTTCCACTAAACGACTGCCAAATTGTAAATTTCGTGTTATTACGTAAATTACGGTTAAGCCAAAAGCCACCATACCACCAAGCATTTTGAAGAACCATACGAATATATCATGCAGAAAAAAACTATGATTTTGTGAAAGAGAGAGAAGCTGCAAACTAAAAGCTTTGAAGCTCATTTTGTCCCTTTTTCACCTTTTTCTCACTTAGCACGTTCTTCCACTAAGCTCTTCAATTTAGAAATTTTATTTAAAAACTTTTAGATTTTCCAATCATTGACGCTATTCGTCCTAGATTTAAAAGAGAAATTAAAACGCCAGTTTGTTATATTCATAGATATATATTTTAATTTTAAATCAATTGTGGAATTAGGTCATGCAATTCATATTTTTAGAATAATTTGTCTTTTTTTAAAAAAATTATTTAAAATTTGTCTTAATTCACTCCGTTGATGTATGGTACTAGCTTTTCTTCTTATATATACTTCCAATCTAAATATTTTTATACTAATCTTTAAAAATATTAGTAACAATAAATCAGTAGTAATATTAGTCATGCATCATAGAAATGCATTTATAAAAAGGGGCCCTTTTCACGTAGAACTTTCAAAGCGGCATTAGAACACTGAACTGAACTGAAACTCTTGAAGAAGGATCCCATGATAAGCTGGTGAAGCATATTTTTGGGTCACTTGGCGACAGCTTTAGGGAGAATATGTGCCACATTTGGCATGATTTCGCCGATCACAATAGACACTTGACTTGACAGTTTGCATTGGATGTCGCCAATCGCTCGCCAAGAATAGTACTCCAAGGAATTTAAGTTTTAAAGATTATACCTGCAATTCTATTTTTTTAAAAGTACATGTTTCCGAAACTTCATTATGTAAAGAACCTTCTAAAGCAATAACCAATCAATTTTCTGTTTGAAAAAATATTGAAAAAGTTGGTTTAAAATGCCTATTTTAACAGGTAAAGTATCGGATTGGCGGCAAAAGTTGGGTTGCTCTTACAGGGTTGCCGGACTTCACCGACCCGTTTGACGAGTGTTTCGATACTCCTTCCAGAGTTTCAGTTCAGTTCAGTGCATTAGAACCGTCCGCGTCCATCAATTACGACTGTCACCAACCCTCTCCCCCCCCCCAACACTAGGTTGTTCTCCCGCCCCCCTAGGATTGCTAGTTTTCACTAACCAGTAAGCTCGCCAAAGAACTCCCCAAAGGAAAGTCCGATTCTTCCCCCCTTTGTAATTAAAATTTAATTGATTGAAAATAGTTTAAGCACTTCTACTTCAATTACCATTTTTTTCCTTTTTATTTTTTTTATTGACAATAGCAACCCTTCAACAAATTAACATGGCTTTAAATAGGAAAAGTTGTCGGGATTTTCGATTGCCTCTGACAACTTTTTTCAGGGTTACTTGGTGAGAGTGGGATTTTTAATTGCTTTTTTGGCTTTCGATTTGTTTATTTGAAAATTTCCAATGATTAATTCGGGTTTTCTTTCTGAAGTTACCATAGCGCAAGGCGCACCTAATCAGAGTATACTCGTAGACACTTAAGGCATGCGTTAATAGCTAAAACACCGTGCGTCTCAATTGAGGTGCAGTCACCGTGCGTCGATGTCTTCGTTGACGCACGGTGAATGAATTGCGGTTGTTTCATCCTCCATGCGCGCATTCCAATACAAATTGTATGGGGATGCGCGCGAAATTTATTGACATCACGTGACATTTTTGTTTTAGTTGTCGCCGTTAGAGATGGGTCAGACCCGTTCTTTTAAAAGATTCGTTCTAATCGTTCGCGTTCGTTTCAAAGATTCGTTCAAAAGAACGAATCTTTTGATTCGTTCCTTTTTTCTTTTGCCCCCCCCCCCCCTAAAAAAACAGGCGCTCGCAGATGAGAGTTGGCGTTATGCCAAGTATAGTAGAAAGACTCCTCTTCTCGTTGAAGGAAAAGGGGGGGGGGAGGGAGGGGGACTGAAAGCTGAAAGGAATTCTAAAGACGTTTTTCTTCCTTATCAATAGTCTTCGGCTTTTGGCTGTTAGCGCGTTTTAGCTTGGGAAGCTGGTCCTGGACATTGCTTGATCTGATCTATTATTTCTATTTATTCATACAAGAAAAGGAACAATATAATATATAACTTGACATTTTCATGCATGTTATAGGAATAGGGGGTACATTAGATTGCAATAACTTTAAGTAGTTTGATTTTTTTTTATCATAGGGCTTCTTTTTAAAATAACATGTTGAGATTTTTAACTTAAATTAATACAAATTATTTTTCATTTACAAAGCTTAATAATATATTTCTTGAAATATTAATTAGCATTTTTTCCTGATTAGCATTAATATGACAATGTTGTTTATTTTAAAAATTCCATGTAGAATTTAACTTAAAAAATTAAACTTAAATTAATCTTTTAAAATAGTTTTCGCTACTTTGAATTAATAATTGTTTAAAGAAAAAATATTATTAACTTCCAAATTAATTAACTTGATGACAGATGTGCTAACATTATTTTTTTTTAGCACGAAATATGTTCAATTACATTCAATATGCAGTAGGCAAATATAGTAAATTAAAACAATAACCTCAAGGTGAAATAAAAGCAATCGTACATGTAAAAGTAGCTCGTACTTTTTGCCTAGTTTACAAATGATGGATTCATGATTAGCGAAAGATGTGCATTGACTCGCGAACGATCGTTCGCGACTGACTCGCGACAGATTAAAGTTCGCGACTGAGTCGACTGATTAAAGTTCGCGAACGATCGTTCGCGACTGACTCGGATGTTACAGTTCGCAAGCGATCGTTCGAAACTGACTCAAATGATTAAAGTTCGCGAACCGCTTTTGCTGTGAAAGTGGATATTTTCTCGTGCTTGCTTTTCGTTCTCCCTTGAACATTGACGGTTTGGGATTTGGTCTTGGGGGCAGAAAGAGAATTCTCGGAATCTGAGGTATAGAGATGAGGTTCTGGGGGGAGCGGTTTAGGGTTGGAATGTCTTGTTTATTGTGTATTGGAAATTCTGAGTGCAATAGAAGTTTTTCTTCTTTTTTCTTGCTGCTTCCCTCGGGTGGTTTCTCTTTTCATTTTTGGTGTTTATTGTAGCTTGGGTTTAATTCTGGGCTTTTTTATTCGTTATTTTTTCGTTGTACTAGAAAAACTGTATGATGTAAACTGCATAGTTGGACGGGAGGAAATGAAAATATTTTTTGGTTCTTTTATTCACTAATCTAAGTTCATTGTTTGCTTCAACTTTATTTCAGTGGGTATTACTATTAATTAACTAACCACAGTAAATTATGGAAATTTTCCTGTTAAAAAGTTGTTTAAGTTACTCAGATAAACTACTACCGAGAAAAAGTATGTTCACTAATTGGTTTTATTATTAATAAAAACGAAGCATTTGCATAATACAAGTATGAAAATAATTAAGATATAAAAAATAACAAGTAAGTTTGTAACATAAACTTTAAATAAAACTTCTTTTACACATATTTAATGGAGTCCGGATGGCCGAGTGGTTAGCATCGCAGGCCAGCAGCATGCGCGCTGTAACGGGTGCGGGTTCGATTCCCGCCTTCGCCTTGGGTGTACTTCCTTTCATTGTGACAGTAAAACTCTTTCTGTGTCTGGCTTATTTGGCGAAGGCTTATAAGCGGGTCTCTGATGAAAGGCACAAGCCGGAATATAAATGTTACCCCTCCCTACACTACATAATTAATGCATTTAAAAACTATTTAGCATTCAATATTAAACTTTTAAATTGTTTTATTTCTTTTTCATTTAGTAGGCTAATTTTGTTTCGAAGGATAAATATGTAATATTGCGCACACTTAAATAAAAAGACAAATATTTCATATCAATATGCAACATTGAAACTATCTATTAAAACATCTAAACAAATTAATTTTTAAATACTATTCTGAAAACAAAGAACAATTTTGGAAAAAAAAATCGCCAAAAGAAATACTTAGCATTAAGAGGTCGTTATTCTTCAATAAATTGTTTAAATGCAAAGGAAAAATTACGTCTTTTTAAAAAAATAAAACGCCTTGTGCCTCTTTTTAAAGAAATAAAAACACAGCATTTAGCTCGATATTAAACTATCAAACGTCTGAATTAAATAAACTAGAAAATTCAACAATGGTCATTTTTCACGTCTTGAGGGGAAGCAGTTCCAGCAGCATTGTTTTTCTTTTTAGCCCTTCTGGAATTACATCTGTTTCGGTTTATGCGAAAGTGAATTTTATGTAATCTCTTTCTGTTTCACGAATGTTGCGTAAAAAAATATTTTCTTTTCGTGGAACTAGAGCTTTTCTCTTTTCGAAAATCACGTTAAATTGTTGTCCAAGAATTTCGTTTAATTTTTAAGACAGAATATAGTCGAAACTGAAGTTTTCGAACAACATTGACTTTTGGTAGTGCTTTGCTCACGTGAAATTTAATCGAATCAAAATCAATAAAGATTTATTAATAGTACAAATAAAAACAAGACGCACGTAAAGAATTTGAAAATAAAACACAGCAGACGAAAAAGAAGCTAATAAAAATCAAACAAAAACAACCTATGAAATCAGCTAAAAAACAATCTATGAAATCAGCTAAGAGAAAATAATTAAAACTCAAACGAGAAACATCTGTAACAAACCGATTCGAAAAAGGATTTTTAAATGCCATTTAAAAAAACCCAAAAGACAATGCAAAAACCTTTGGCAAAATTGAAAGCCCCCTGCTGCTTTTTACACTAATCTTTTAAATTTAAGGTAGTAAATGGACTGGGAAGCCCAGATGGTTAAGGCGTTTGCCTTGTATACGAAAGGTTCCAGGTTTGGGTCCGGAACTGCCGACCTATAGCGGCCCGTGCAGATAAAAATGTCAGACGAATAATACCCCGTGTAGGGGGAGTGCATGTTAAATATGCTCCAAAGCCCCAACGCTGCGTACGATATCGCCCTTAACGGTTGCGTTGGGTGCCTATTCAGGAGTCGGCTCGTAACTTGACTGTGATTTTAAATTACGACGAATGTCGCCAATAGCCCTCGTATAGCTCTAGTGCGACGGTAATTCAAACTAAACTAAAAATAAAATATTTTAAGCTCTGCATATTCATGTAACATTATGTGCTTGTCTACAATTTCCAAATCCTAAAATGTGTCGATTTAGTCGAGTCTAAAAACTCTAGTTGAAAATCAAATGTCCTTATTGGTAATTTTATACTGTTTTTTTTTGGAGAAAACGTTTATACCACCGAAAAATGATTATCAAGTGAAAATGGAATTAATTTAATTTTAATACTATTTACAAAACAGCACGCAAGCATTTTTTTTTTTTTGCAGAAGACTAAAATTTATGTCCCAGTTATATAAAATATCACAATAAACAAGCTTGTCGTTGACATCTATATATAATGCACAAAATAAACATCTTATATGTGTCGTATTTATTAATATTTTGATTTTTTATTTTAAGTCAGAGCGATGCTCGAGTGTAATATATTATACACAAACTTCTTATGTAAAAATGACCATTGTTAGATAGTCTTTAATTATAAAGTATTTTTAAATTCTGAACAAAAATATGTTCATTTCTTGAGTCAGTGCTATGTCCAAAAGAAGGATATCTTATGCACTTAAAATACTTTCTTATAAGCAAATGGCGAATAACATATTTTTAATTAGTAACACGTTTTTGTTCTAAAAAATTCCAAAAAACTATATTTCAGTCGGTGAGAGGCCGCTTAAATACCTGCGCCCATTATGAAGCTCAGTTCTAAAGCATTCAGTACTGACTGCTGTATTACCTATAATGGCTAACTTCCAGGAATCACTGAACCACATCCCCACCCATGCCCATTTCCTAAAGCAGAAAAAGATACCATGTGTTTACGATACCGAAATTTTTCGAAAAGAACCAGCCTGTACGATCCACTACTCTTTTGTAGGAATCAGCCAATGGGGACATGTTGCAATCACCCGTACGAAATTCAATTCACAACTGCGTAGGCTACAACATCTTAAGTTATTCCGTAAAGCACCAATTTACTAAATCATCGTTCCATTGTGCTCGTTCGAAACTCACTTTTTGAAAGATATTTCGAAAAGAACCAACCCCTTAATTTTTTACTCTAGCGAACTGGAATTTCAACCTCACAGGAACACGATGGGAAGCACAATATTCCCAGGTTATTCCGAAAAGAACCACCAAGGGATTTTCTGAGTTGGTGACTCTTTTGAACGAATCTTTTGATTTGACTCAATAGGTAGCCTTCTGATTGGCTGAAAACGAATGATCGTTCGAAAGAACGACCGTTCTTTTAAAAGAGTCACTCAGTTGATTCGTTCTTTTTAAAGAATCGTTCTTTGAGATTCGTTCAGTGGTGAACGACCCATCCCTAGTCGCCGTCAGAACCTAGCTTTTGCTTTACTTTCAATAGACAAGATTACGTGAAAACCAGGTCTAATGTTCTTACTATTCAAACTTACAGTCCACTACTTTCTTAGAATTCCACGGCAATTCATGGTCCAGTGTCCCGGATCAGACTAGCTAAAGTAATTTCCCTCCCCTTCAGGGATATGTCTAAATTGTGGAGGTGGCGTCAGATGGCAACATCTGTCATATGTGTTTGTTTGTGTCTTGTGTTGTCCTACTTGACGATGGTTTATAAGCGGGTCCTTGCGACCAAGCACACAAGCCTGAAAATATATGTCAACCAACCAACCAGCTAAAGTTAATGGCGCATTTTTCTATTGTGAAATATTCATTGTGGTTTCCTGTTCGAAATTAGTGAATCTGCTTGTGGTTTAGTGAAATATTATTCGTTCGGAAACGTTATTTTAATGTGTGCTTTGGTAGGAATTTATTATGACCTGGACTTGTGTGGTAAATTCTATTGTGTTTTAACAGTTTGGTTAATTCTTGTGTGGTAAATTCTAGTGTCTTAACATTTTGGTTAATTCTAGTGTGGTTAATTCACGTGTATTTTAACGTTTTGGTTAATTCTAGTGTGACTTATTCTAGTGTTTTTTAAATGGTTTAGTTAATTCTAGTGTGGTTAATTCAAGTGTTTTTTTAAACGTGATTCTTAGTTGTGAACATAATTTGTAAGTGTTCCTTATTGTGTTGTTATTAGTGCTATTCTACAGCACTTATTTGTTTACGTTGGATATTGGGTCAGCTTGCATTGAGCAAGTTGATGTTTTGTATTTGGTTGAATTACTTTCTGTGAAAGGTTGGTTGAGTGACACATTTGAGGACAGCTGCTGTTGGGTTTTGCACTCTGTCGTTTAATTGTCTTGTTTATCTTAGAGTTGCTTGATTGATTTCCTTATAATGGAGGAAAAATTAAAAGCATTAAAAACTCAAAAGAGGGCAACAAAATCTTCACTTACTCGTTTAAAAAACAAAAAACCACAACGATATAGCTGATTTGGACTTAATCGAGCTAAATCTGAGACACAGTAGATAAGTTAAGATTAATGCTGAAATCGAGGCTATTTTCAATGGAATTTTTGAGGTGTGTGATGAAAAGAAATTGACGAGTTTTCGAAGAAAGAGGTTCTTATGGAGCGAAGAGTTGTTTGTTAAGTTGGACCGGTCTCTTTCGAAATTGTCGAAAAACCCTGAATCTATTACAAGACCAGGGGGAGAGTTGATGCAGCTGAGATTAAACTTCCAACCTTGTCCCTTCCTACCTTTTCAGGTGCCATTGATGAATGGTTGGCATTTTCTGATTTATTTAGAGCGGCTGTTACAAATAACGACAGATTGGCCGACGCTCAAAAGTTGTAGTTTCTGAAAGGAAGTTGTAGTTTCTTAAAGGGGGACGCTCAAAGAATTGTTCAGTCACTTTCAATTACTGATTGCAATTTCGAAATCGCATGGAAGCTATTGGAAGAGATATTCTTTCATAGACGAGAAATTGTATCCTCTTCAATGAGGAAATTTGTGCTCAACAATTCCTTAAGTTCGGAATCGCGTAGTCAAATCTTAAATCTCGTGGACTCTTTGAAAGAGTGTGTCGTCACCTGACTGTGGTTCTAAAATACGACACCCGTCGGCAATAGCCCTCGGTTAATCTTTAGAATCTGGTGCTTCTGTCGCCAACGGATTTGGCGTTTTTTGTAGGAAGCAATAAACAATTTTATTTGGTGATACGGCGAAAGATCTTTTCATCCAATTGTTGGGGCTGGTAATACTTGCGCGGAATTGTGGGTAAGAAGCCCGGATGATGTGCGCGCACAATGGAATTATTTTGTTCTTAATTTATTTTTTCGTCCAACTAACGCCGCTGTGGATACTTGCGAGCGATGAATTGTGGGTAAAGTTGCGCGCACATCGTAATCGCGGTTACGGTTAACTATGAATATCTGGTTTTGGTTATTATATTTCGGTTATTTTTTTATCCTGAATATTTTGTCGATTCGAAGAGGGCCGGTCTGCTAGCTGCCGGGGGCCCCAAACAAAATTTTATGCTTTCAACAGACTCTTCAATACTGCCTGATGTTGGATACTGATGTTTTTTTAGAGAAAAAAAATTGCCCGGGGCCCCAAACGGGTATGTAGGCTTTCAATGGGCCCTACAGTACTGTCCGATGTTGGATACTGATGTTTTTTTAGAGAAAAAAAATTGCCCGGGGCCCCAAACGGTATTTAGGCTTTCAATGGGCCCTACAATACTGCCCGATGTTCGATACTGATGTTTTTTTAGACAAAAAAAATTGCTTGGGGCCCCAAACGGGTATTTCGGCTTTCAATGGGCCCTACAATACTGCCCGATGTTCGATACTGATGTTTTTTTAGAGAAACAAAAAAATTAACCGGGGCCCCAAACGGGTGCGTACTGGATTGCCACTCGCGTAGCATGAAAGCGACGAAAATTAAAACGAAACTAAACTGAGTACGGGATAGCCACTTGTGTAGCTTTAGTACGGCGTTAATTCAAACCAAATTGGATTGCCAATCGTGCAGCTCTAATGTGACGTTTATTCCAATTAGACTAGATATTTTGGGTTGACCTGGGAGAAAAGACTTCCAACTCTTCCGTAGCTATCTGTGATCCATTAACCTTAGAAATCAGTGAAAGAAACTAGGGTTGCATTGGCTTGAAAGAATCTGGCAATGATAAAGCATGCGAGTTTCGCCAATTATTTGTTGTTTTTGGACAAGCGCCAAGCAGCACCGGATTCTAAAGATTTACCTAGCCCTCGTGTAGCTCTAGTGCGATGATAATTCATACCTAACCTAACGAAAGAGTTTTTGCGATCGTTAGAAACTTCAAATTTAAAAGTAGATAGCACTTCAAAAATCTTTAGTATGTTGGTGATTCAGTTCAAACTGGATAAAGACACGAAGGGGAGGTGGGAACGGTCCTGTGTTGGAGTAGGTGTTTGTGTGGTAGGTGCTGTTTCTGAGAGGCGCATAGAAGAAATAGTTTTCACGAAAATTGCTTCTGTTTTTAATAAATGACTATTTACAAAAAATACATATATTTAACTATAAATCGGCAGGTTGGCGCAGACATAAACAGTAAAGAATAAGATAGTCCAACTTGGTGGGGCTAACAGCTGGTCAACGAACTTTGTCGTTGAGCGGGATGAGATGCATCGAGAGCGAGTTCGATTTGGCATCTGGTGAACCGAAGGAAGAAGACAGCCATTTATAGGAGAAGTCACTCCACTTCAATTCGGCGTGGTTTTGGAAAACTGAGGCTGCACTGTTTGGTCGTAAACAGGTCCCTTGCTAATGATGAAAATCCATCACTAGACGAATTATTACAGTTTCTTACAAATCATGCTAGATCCTTAATTAATAATAAATATACCGTCAAAGCGGGTAACTTTGGCCACGGAGGGTAACTTTGGCCACGCGTCGGAAAAAGATTTGTTTCTTAATTTCTCTTCATAAAATGATCTCATCTTAAATTGTTTTACATTTTTGGAAAGGTGGAAATATCGTCTTTCATTCCATGTTTAAAAAAATCTCATTCTAAATCTGGCAATACTACAAATGCTGTTTTCATTCTTACGAGCATAAAATGACAAAATTCTATCTCTTCCAACTTTTGTCTGGAGCACTTAAAAAAATATTGAAAATATTTAAATAAAACACTCTATTCGATTCTTTTATTAATGAGGAAGAATATTACACCATTTGTTTTATTCTAAGTTGACTACTTTTTATGCTGTATTTAAATATTTGTAATTGGGAAGCTTTTGTCGATGAATGCGGGTAACTTCGGCCATAGATGTAAATATTTCTTTATGGAACTTTGCACTTTAAAAAATGTATGTAAAAGTGTATTAAGTTTAACCATTTTTGAAAAAATTCTTACTTTTATGATTACTCATTTTTTAGATTTTTTTTTTTTTTAAATCTCAAGATTTTAAACATTAAAAAGATAAAGATAGAATGCAAGATACGTATTCCACTCAAAATCACAAATGTCGAAAGGTAAACATTTTCAAATTCCTAATTATAAATATATTATTTTTCACCTTTTATAATAAAATCGTTTGCTTTTTACAAATATATTTGTTATTAAATCTTGCTTCAAAAAAGTTCCTTTTTCCTTATTAAAATAGAAGTTTTTTTTTCTTTCTTTTAAGCGACAAACAATACTGGTATTCATCGTGGAATGGCATTCCACGATGCACTGCAATGTAAATGTTAAGTAAGTTATATAGCATTTTAAATAACTATATGTCTTATAACTTTGTTATTTTTAGGTTTAAAGTTTTAATATTGCTATTTAAATCGTTAACACAGCTTTTACGGATGTTAAAAAGCATGTTTCTTATGTATTTCTTGGGTGGCCAAAGTTACCCGCCCGGCTCCTAACAGTGTCTTATTTTTTAAAATTAATACCAATTTTTTATTAATTTATAAAATGTAACAAAAATGCCTGAAAATTATTCCTAAATGTTCAATACTTAGAATGCATAAGGATTTTTAAGTGTTTAAATCGTTCTTGAAGTTAAATTTTTCTTCTTTTGTGAAAAAAACTATGATTTTGGCCAAAGTTACCCGCACTGACGGTACCAAAAAATATACCCCAAGAAACGTAACAGTGTGTATGTCTGTGGATAGCAAGAGACCTACTTAGACTGCTCTAAAAAATTCGAAATTTTTAATATAGATTCCTTTTAATACCTACGTGTGCACCCGAGGCTTAGTTTTTTCATACTTGATTGTGTTTTTTAATTATTATAATTAGTTTTTAAAAAAAACGTCATCCACGTGTGATTGTGGGACCATAACAGATCTTGAAAATACATGGACCGGGCCGAAACGGGGGCTTGACGCCATCCTCTATCACTTTATTGATTTAGTTTGGTTGAGATATGAGCTCGCCCTGAGGCTGCTTCATCCTCTATTAGTGATCGCTTTTTTAAGTGCGCATGCGCCCAGTGGTGGCGCTAGGAATTGCCCGACGGGGGAGCTGACGTATCCCGACAGGGGGGCTAAGGTACAATTTAAAATTACATTTTTTTTAATATTCATTTTCATGCTGCCCCCCCCCCCCCCCCGATAAATAACAACCGTCGGTCGGGAAATTTGTCATTTTTGTTCTCGTGAAGTTCAATACAAAAAATTGCAATTTAATTATCTTAATTGCAATTTATTATTGGAGGACATTTTTAGAAGCAATGTTGAAAATATTTTTAAACATTTCCAACATTTTATCGACATGTGAACGATATAAATTCTTTTGTCAGAGACGAAAAATATTTTCTACAAATTTACTTTTGGCAAAAATGCATATTCTTACTTTTGAGAATGAGTGATATAAAATTACATCTCCCACTCGGGCTCAAACCCACTATGCGAAGAACCTCGATAAGCCTAGAAAAGTGTGCTTTATCCAAGTGTGCCATCCAATCTCCGGTAGCTATTAGTGGGTGTTTAGTTAATTGTTATTTGAAGGTTTTAAACTAGATTAGTTAGCAGCATGTATGATCTCAAATTTTATATTTCGAGTTTTTTTCATGAATATTAATTGTTTTTACAGTGACATAACCTGAGAACGTCCAAGTACTTATTTTTGAAAGTTTTTTTTTAAAGTGTTCGTTACAAAACATTGTAAAAAAAATTGCTTTCTACAAACACAGAAAATTTCTTGTCTCCAATTTCTATTTAGAACTAATATGTTTATTATTGTATATCTTTAATATACGTGAAATCTTATGTGAAATAATTGGTTGGGCAATTGATATGAGGCATAACTGTTAAACTATTTAGAAAAATGAATGATAAATTATATTCAGCAAATGTGTGGCAATTGGATTCCAAAAAGGGCTTTGCTTATTAAAATACAGCAATATAATTTGTATCACATAGTAAAAAATGGCTTCGATCATATTAAGTTAAAGTAAATGTTGTTACATTTATATTTTCTATATTTCCATGCTCATTTAATACAAAAACCCTCTTTTAGCATACTTATTGCAGGCATTAATATTAATAACTAAAAGCACATACTTAGGTAAAAAAAAGAGTAATAAGTTAATAACAAAATAAACAGCATACAAAATCGCCTTACTTGAATAGCCTATATTATGTTGCCTTAGACACATTGTAAAATCGACTAGAAATCCTAATAAGTTGTTCGGAAACTTTGTATCGTATACATTCACAATCACAAAAAAAATTCTACTTACAATACACGCTTCGACACTTTTTTTTTTAGCCTAAGAAATATTGGTTCAACTTGCTTGTGCTTTGTGAACTGGCCTAGTAATGATGCTATTTTCCCTTTCCTAAAAACACATCTGAAAGTCTCGACCTCCGCTTTAACCTTTGGGGTCAAGTTACACCGGAAAAAGATGTCACCTTCTGCAAAAATTTAACAGTTTGTGAATTCCGAATACCCACCCTCTGAGTTAAAGATAAGGCCCCTTCCCCCTGCCAGTGGAATGGAAGGCTACAAGATGTTTTTCGAAGCAAAATCAAAAGGATGCGTTAAAAAAAAGAAAACACTTTGGGTTCGGTTTCAAACAAACATCGTGACCCGAAGAAAAAAACCCGCAATGAACACCGACAGAAAAACATTGTGTGCACATACACTCTTGCGAATAAACCTCGATGAATGTGTGAAAGAGAATCTAATTTTAAAACTCTTTAAAAACGGCTCTGTTTTATCAATCAAAACTTTTACGATATTCCGACTGCATGAATATATGATAATAATGAAGTCATAGTTAAAAACCCGACGAAATTCAAAATTTCCCCGACGGGGGGGCTAGACTTCCCCGACAGGGGGGCTCCAGCCCCCTTAGCCCCTCCGCTGCCGCCGCCCCTGCATGCGCCAACACGAATTTAATTTTGTTTTGATTTTGAGTGAATTTTCACAAGTAAGCATGCAGAGGAAGCAATGCGAAGTTAACGGGTTCCCAGTAAGCGGGACCATACTGCTAGTACACTGCTCAAAACAATTAGGGGAGCACTTTTTAATTCCAACTTTAACTTCACTCCCAACTTTTTAATTTTTATCCTATAAATCTGAAATTTGTTAAATAGGTTCACTATGCATTCGAAATGAAATAGTAAAAAACAGGAGAAAAAATCTTAGTTTTTAATACTTAAATTTAAAGGGGGGAAATGGAATAATAACTTTTTAATAAATTATAACGATTTTTTCAAAACTTTTTTTTGGTAAAAATAGTTGAAATATATTTTTAAACATCTAAAAAATGCAAGCATGACAAATTCAGGGTCAATTTATTTTCTAAAACTGTTTTAAAGTGAAATTTATCTTACCATATTTTTCATATTTTCATTAATATTTTTTAAAAAATATTAAATTCTTCAAAATACGTTATTCTTCCATATAATGATGTATCTAACGATACATAAGTTGCGAATTTAACTTAGTCAGAAAAAAATCACAAGCTGATGGTTCCCAATGGAATCATTGGAAGCGAAAGGGTTTAAAACATGTGCTCCCCTAATTGTTTTGAGCAGTGTACTTATATATTGAGTAGTTAAAAAATTACACGAAAGATCAAACTATGCTTTGTAGTACCTTCTTTGCACATTTTTAAGACTCCTATGACGCCTTAATTTGAAGAAATTTTAGAGACTTTTCAGCCGTGGTCTACTCTTGAGCGAGCGATGCGCTCATGTTTTCGGTACTCGGCACAGTTGATTGAAGCGATCTTATGATTGGTTTTAATAATCTCGCCAGTGCCGTCATTGGAGTTTTTTTTAGTATGGCACGTGAAGCATCTTAGAGGGCAGTCTTTGCCATGATCTGGATTTTCAATCTCTCCACATTTCAAGCAACGGGACTCAGAAAAAGGGCATTGTTTAGTAGTGTGTCCGTAGTTGCAACATTTCTTGCAATGTTTTATGGAAAGGAATTCCGTTACTTTGTGTCGCGTAAGACCCAGTTAAGCATGGCCCAACCCGTCCAACGATCTGTAATACGTAGGAATTTCAATTATCCAATGTTTGATTTCCTGAAGCTATTTAAAAGCGCCTTTGGTTTTATTTCATGAAAATCGGAATTTTAATTAAAAGTTGCTCCATGAAGATATTTTCTTTATTATATGGAGTGAATTTAATTATGAATTTAAAGGCATCTTTAGTCATAATATTTATTTTAATATTGGAAATTGACTCAGATTCGTTTATGCACTCTTTTAGTTTCAATGGAAGGGGCAGAAATTCTAGCTCCTTTATTAGTAGGGAATAGACCATTGCAATTGATGGACTCCCCCACAAGCAGGGAGTTAAGGGCAGTTTCAAAGTCCTCAAAGCCGTAAGTACCAGGCTCCCCTTGAGATAAATTCACAAATATTGTTATATCACTCGCTTTTTTTCGGAATGCCAACTAAACTAGCAAAGGAGGGTGGAGCCGAGGAGGATGCAAGATTTGAGGTGGCAAGTTATGCTTTAATAGTATCAACGGAGGTTGTCACTGCCTCCTTGAGTTGCGTCATTTCGCATTTTAAGTTATTTACTTGAACCGTATTTTCGTCGTATTTTTTTCCATTTTCGTAATATCGGGAGCAGTAAATGGGATATCAAAAAGGGGCAGAGCAAAACTAGTGTCTATAGTGGAAAAAGTATGATTAAAGAGTCTTTCTAGTTTATCATGAAAATTTAAATTCGGGTTGTCTGGAAAGTGTATCTTAATGTTATTGTTTCTATTTATTTTGCCAAATACTGTCTTAAAAGCTGCTCCGTATTTGTCACTGGTTTTGCTACAAAAAATTTGCCATGCCGTCTTCTTAGCAAATTTAATCATACGTTTATATAGAGCTCGGTTTTTCTTGTAAAATATGAAAAGGTGATTGGTGATCTTTGGGTTGGTCATTGTTACGGCGGGATGATTTATATCTTTTATAATGGGCAGTGAATTTATTCCTGTGCGTGGCCAACTCCCCTGTCCACCATTTAAATTTGAATGGAGAAGACTTTTTCTTTTTTCGAATAGTTGTGAATTCAGTTTCTTGGATAAAATTGAAAAATGATACATAAAAGGATTCCAGATGGTCTATAGAGCTGATATTTTCGAGGCTATTAGTGAAATCTTTAATTTTTAAATTGAAATTACAAACTTGAGTGGATATTTAGTCCTATAGTAAAATACGCCGGAATTGATAAAATTACAGTTAGGGTGAATTTCAAAAGAAATAAGTTTATGGTCGCTGTAAGTTTCAGTGTCAAGATTGGTCCAATTAGTTATTTGGTTGGACAGGGCCGGACATCCTAACGTGATATCCGGGTTGCCAGCCGCATGAGCGGTGGAAAACGAGGGGCCAAGCCCAGGAATGTTGTGAATTACAAAATCGTTAATTGTAATAAAATTCTTTAAGGCCTCCCCTCTCGTATCGGTAACGTTATAGCCCCACTCTCTGCCCTTGCAGTTAAAATCACCGGAAATAATAAAATTTTAAGTGAAAAAGTCTGTGGAGTGGAATTCATTTAGTTGAATGTCAATATTGCCATGAGGCCTGAGGTAAACTGAAGCTAAAATAAAGGTGAAATTGAAAAGGTTAATTTCTTCAAAGACAGAATAGTCGGAGCTATAAAATTTGGTGGCATTGACAGATATATTGCAAAATATAATGTAAGCACCATATAATTGAGAGAAGACCTTGCAGGAAAAGGGGATACCAGGGATTCTATTGTGTTTAATATAAGGGTCCTGTAATAATATGATATATTGATTAGAAAGGGCATATTGAATTAGGTTATCTATTGCAGTTGGGGTGTGGTTAGCGTTTAGTTGTAATATTTTAAGCATACAAGCTGTAGTTTAATAGAACTCAAAAATATAAACAATAACACAAAACTAAAATGTCCCACAAATGGGGGACAAAACAAACTGAGAATTAACACAATTAAATTAAAAGAACTGGCTGAAAAGAAATTGGGACAACTAGCCCTCTAAACCCGACCTAAGACGGGCAGAACGAAGTGCCAGTTCGAATGAAGGGCATTTAAAGAAGCCCGACTTGTGGTTTGTTGGTAGATTGCCATGGTGATTTTTGTTGTTGAGAGTCCAGTTTAAACAGTTAAGGATACATGGCTGGTCAATCGGATGTGCATCTTTGCCACACTTCATACATAGCGCGTTGGTGGCTGAGCAGCGCTTAGTTGTATGATTGTAAAGCCCACATTTTTTACAATGGTTGATTGAGACAAACCTCTCAGTCAGACACTTTTTTAAAGCCAAGAAAAAGATTAATTCTAGCTAAAATTTGAAACAGAACGGCCCAGGCCATATTGTCAAGAGCCGCTCTTATGTCTATTGTAACCAAGGCATTAAATTCATAATTAGATCTATTGTTTTCTATATGTGTTTTTTAATGAAGGACAGCCATCTCATAACTTCGTCCTTCCCTAAAACCAAATTGATTATTATGTATAATATTATTTGTGAAAAGCCGTAGGCTTAATCTATTGACCAAGATTCTTTCAAGTATTTTACCAAGGGTTGGAAGTAGACAAATTAGACGTTAAGATTTACTGGAGGAGGGATCCTTTCCTGGTTTAAGAATCATGAAGTCATCTGCACGAACTCTTTTACTAACTTTTTCCAAAACCAGGTGTCGCTGTGTTTTTAAACTATAAAAAACTTTTTATCGCCTACTAGGCGCGATTGCAATCCTTCAGCGAGCTTTTTTATCGCCAATGAAATTTGAGGCCCCCTCTACGAATAATTGCTTTTCCCTTGGGCAGTTTCAAGTGAGGACTCGTCTTTGACTAAGGGGCTGGATTTACAACCCCCCTCACCCCCTTAGAGATAAGGACGGTTGGTTTTCTCGTATTCTGAAACTCAAGCTTACTATAATAGCTTTTGGCACAGCGTTTTGTCGAAGTAAAGAAATTCTAAAAAGTGAAATTAGTTTTTGAAAACATATTACGTGATTAAAAAGTTAATCTTTTGTAATGATTGCCCAAAAGAAGAAATTTTTTATGGCACAAAAAAAATCGTTTTTGAAAATTAATTTTTAAATGTTTTAAAACAAAATTTCAACAAGAAGTTCTTAAAGAACTAAAATAGCCTACTTTCCTGTAACTTAAATACATACTAAAATTCTTATCTTGAAAAAACTAGGTTCGTAACAGTAAGTGACATCAAGAACCGTTTTTCCACCTTAAATTTAAAATAAATTTCACTAAACGCAGCATCTAACTAAACACAGCATCTTTCACTAAACACAGCTTGATTTGCAGTCATAAGTAAATATTTGATTTTTCGTAGAACAAAAACCAAAAAACTACTCCTCAATAAACATTTACTTGCTAAATTCGGCTAGTTTCATTTATTTTATTTCGAAAATTAAATAATTATTACTTAATCGTTTGCAAAAATTTATATTTCAAAGAATAAATAAGCAAAATTTCTAAATTAATAAAGTGTTTGTTTTTTTTGTTTGTTTGCAATACTCCTCGCTTTTAGATAGAATGAAAACAATTTATATCAAAATACAAAGATCTCGTAATGAAAAATATATTTGACGTCATCTTAAATTGATCGATGTCTCAAAAATAAATTTATTTTAATTTATTGTCTAAAAGAATTAAAGTTTCTCAAGCAATTGTTGCGATGGCAACGGCGATATAATTCTAATAAAAATGGCTTCCTATGCTTTTTAAATGAGCATTAAATGTTGATGTTTTTTTTAATAATTGAAGTACTTCGAATTCGAATTCTTTTCTGAAATTTTCAATGTATTCTAAATTCGATGCGCTGAATTTTTTGACGTATCTCACTTGTCCGTAGCATTTGTAGTTAAATTCAGCGATTTAAATGAATCGAAATTGAATTTCAATGCTGATTCAATGGGAAATTCGTCGTCAAATAGTCGATTTATGTCCGTCGTATCGTACAGACAGACGAACAAAAAGTATGAAAGTTGGGTGTCTGAGATTATACCTTTCTAATAAAAAAAGAATTTTTAAGATCGGATTGATAGAACTGATTTTGGAAGGGGGGTACGGACGGACAGACGGACGGACGGACAGACGGACGGACGGACATCGACCGCATGTCAATACCTACTTTTTCATTTTTTTTTAATTCTTCGAATTAAAAAAAAAGAAAAGTAGGCTAAAAATTAAAACTATTTGACTACTCAATGAAGTTGAAGTATTGGTTTATTTTAAAGTTTTGCGGTACGTGTTCATTTGCGATTTATTCAGCGGTTTAAAAAAATGTTTAAGAAAAAAAAACACGTTTTTGGCTTAATTTATTATTTAAATTAACGAAAATGAAAGATAATGCAATGAAATTATTGAAGTGGGGTCGAAAATCCGAATTTTGCTTTTGGAGGGTGCTCAATCCCCCCCAAAAATGTGTTTTTTCTTCGAAAAATGAAGGTTCGTCTGTTAAGGTTATAGTATAAGGTTATAGTTCTGTAAAATATTTTACAGTTCTTTCAACCACAATGCAGTTCTTCTGTTGTACAAATACATATGGAAAGTCTATAGTGGTGACAGACGATTCCTGCAATTACAATATGATGCATAGAATGTATGCTTTCTTCCAGAAAATGTGTAGGAGAAAGCTTTAAAAATTTGATATTGGGGTATATTCCAAAATTAGATATTATTGCCTGACATGCAAATCTAATACAAAGTAGTTTGGAAATTAAGTTATGACACTCACTTCTCATTTCGAAAGGAGTAATGAACTTGATTTTCTAATTCTTCAGCTATCAAGCAATGTAGATTATATAGAAGTAAAAAGAATTGAAGATTTTTTCACTCATCTGAACTTTCAGATGAAGTAATATAACGTCGAAAAATGTGGCGATGTAAAATAGTTAAAAAGTATCACGCTTTTAATTTGCTTCAAATAAATAACACCTAGGTAACATTAGATAACAGTAAAAGATTTCCTTATGATAGTTATGATTTTCAATAAAAATATGACGATTTTATTTTATTTCAGTTATGTGATTCTTGAAAGGATTTCTTTCGGAGAGTTTTGGGCATCAGATAATATTTATTGAGGCGTGATACGACGGAGACAATATTTCTTGACAAAATTTTATTTATCATCATAAATTATAATAAAATTGCTTAAGATGTGCTTAAAATCTAATATTTACTTTTGGCCATCTTATGCTACTTTGCACAAGGCGAAAATAGGGTTCATACACCGTATTTGCACAAAAAAAAGGAAAAACAATGGCACTTTTGTAATGTACCTTGTTCAAATATCCATTTATGACTTTACTGCTCGAAAATGGCTTTTCACGAACTACATTGATTACAATTCATAAGATAGTACCCTCCCCTCATTTGGAAGGGAAGGGAAGAGAGCTAAACTTGCAATTGGTTTTGAAATTTTTTAATTCTTTGTAAAGAATTGTTTGTTAAATATTTTTGATAAGCAAATCATAAGGAAATGTAATTATTTATCACATTTAAGTTTCGTTAGAGTGCTTCCTAAGAAATATTTTATCTCAGCATAATATAATAGCATCGTATATACAGGGTTTCTGCCAAAATGGACGCCACAAATTCATGATTTTCACATGATATTTCATTACTAAGTTAACAGTTTTTCATGACTCTATAAATCTCATCTCAAATAAAAAAAAATTCAAATTAGCACGACTCGAAAGTTGGCAACATAAACACAGTAAACAATTTATAGTGTTTGGGTGAAAAATTTTCATATTTTATGTGCAAGTGCGCATTTCTATTTTAGATATAAATTATTGCACCATAAAATGATTTCAAAATGTGTTAGATTAATAAAGTTAATTATGGTATGGTACATATATATTCCAGTTCGTGTGCTTGTTCAGAGAACCGCTTATAAGCTTTCGTCAAGTGGGACAGACACAGAAAGAATTTTTACAGTCACAAAGAAATGAATAATTCATATACAATTTGAATAACACATAGACAAATTACAACATTTATTGACGGTCACAAGCATCCATGCCTGACCGGGATTCGAACCCGACCACAGCCGCTCCAAAGGCTAGAGTCATAACGATTGCGCCACCGGAGCGGCTAATAAAGTAAAAAATCTTTTTCGTCAATGTGAAATTATTGCAGAAGTAATGCTTTACATGTATTAAATTTTTCTTTGATTAATTATTCCAGGGATTTCTTTGTTCCCTAATAAGTGTGCCTTGTAGGTGCAATTGCATTCCTTCTTCTAATAAGGGTTGCGCTTGCATTAAAAAAAACACCAGTGAACCAAAATTACAAAAAAGCCAACCGGCAAAACAATTAGCATAATTTTTTTAATATATAATAGGTTCAAATTCAGGCTAAATCTCTTAAATACTCTCTACCACCGGAATTTTTATTGAATTTATAATCACCGATTTTGGTTCTAATATTCTAAGACGCGAATAAATATACATCGATTTTCATGACTTTCGGTTTTTTTTTTTTGCACAAATTCATGACAAATCTACCCAATGTCCAAATTTAGGATTTTTCATGACTTCTCATATGCGCAGAAACCCTGTATATAGCAAAATAAGCAATAACATATATTTTTTTCGAACTCGTATAAATATTATAAAATATATTCGTAAATCAAAAATCGACCTGACTCAATTCTACCCTATACACAAGAAAAACCATTCAAAATAACCCTAAACACCAAAGTTACTTCTTCAACGTAAAATGTTGATAGCAGACCCCTACTTTGTTCAAAACAGCAGGGTGGGGGGGGGGGGGGGGGTTACAGCGCAGTAGAGCGTGTCACTGGTTCAATTGTGCAGGTTGGCATCGAACTCCTCCCTATACGTGGACAGTATAGATGTTCCTTGCACTTTCTCCTGGCCATTTCGCACATGTGGCAATTCTATGCATTCCATTCATCTATTCAAAGGTCCCCCCTACAGATGCTAGCAGATAAGACACTAATTGACTTGGCAACACATTGGCAGCTTAACGCCAAATGTGGGGTTGCCATAATTCACTATCCCAAAAGTAGCTATTACTTTTGTTAAATTTTTAAAAAATACAAATATTTAAATTAAAAATTTTAATTCGTAATGAACTGAAAAATAAGAATTTCGATTGTGTTCAAAATATATAATTATTGCAGTATCTTCATTTTTAACTGAGATACATCCACTTTACACCGAAGACATCGTATTCTTCATTGATTTCCAAACTTTAAAAAATTATTAAAAATACTAAATATGTGATTTTCAAATTTTTTTTTCGCAACAACTATTTTGCTTCTTTTGTTCTTTAAAATGGTGCCAGAAACTAGTGGCCTTTATTAAAATTGTGGCGGCAATTAGTCGGAGAAGATTCTCCATTGGAATAACATTACGTTTTTCAAGGGGTGAAATTCGGCTTCATGACTCTTAAGAAGAAAGAATACCCTCCTCTCTTTTAAAGTATTAGGGAAGTATCCCCAGAGCATGGACTTATTAAACAACTTGATAAAAAAAGAATGGTTAATATTGAAACAGGTTTTCCATATCGTGTAGTCAAGTTTGTCCATACCCGGGGTCTTCCCTGTTTTCAATGATATGAATATTGGAGCAATCTCTTTGTAAGTTATATCATTATTGTGGTTAAAGTTATTGAAGGTTGGGCAAGTGAAATTATTATGATTAACAGTTGTGAAGATAGTGTCCATCATGTTTGAAATTTTTGACATGAATGGCACATTGGGATCATCAAATTCGACCAGTAGATTATTTCCTCGGGTGATCCTCCCAAAAACCGTTTTAAAAGTGGAACCATATTTATCAATAGCGTTATTGCAGTGATTCTGCCATGAAGTATTCTTAGCGATGTTGACAGCGCGTTTATAGTATGCCCTGTTTTTCTTGTATTCAATATGAATTTTAGATATATATGATGGGTCTTCTTTATGTGCTGATGCTTTTTTATATCTTAAGTAGAGCTGACGGTTTATTTCTTTGTATGGCCAGTTCCCTCGTCCACCAGGATAGTTTTAGAGTTTTTTTCATTG
This sequence comes from Hylyphantes graminicola, assembly GCA_023701765.1. Classification (NCBI taxonomy): domain Eukaryota; kingdom Metazoa; phylum Arthropoda; class Arachnida; order Araneae; family Linyphiidae; genus Hylyphantes; species Hylyphantes graminicola. The sequence goes on from CM043122.1 coordinate 48,857,809, forward strand.
GTTTCTTCTAAAATGTTTTAAAGGCACAATTTTGAACATTTAATATTAAGTTGCTGTATGTCTCATCTAGTTGTATTATGTCATTTACGTTATTAATCTCCATTTCTAAATTGTTGATTATTTCAGTAACTCTGCGAATAAATTTTGTCAGATTTAATAATTTGCTTACTTTAAAAGTGATGTATAGATTCTTAGTTTTCAGTAATATTGCATTTAGATGTTTACAATACTTTTCTGGGGCAAGGATGTTACAATAGAAGTACAATTCTTTTTCAAATAGAATTATATTAATATTTCTCGAAAAAGATTTATCAGAAATCATGTTTCCCGAAAGAATAACTTCATTTTTAGAAAATGACACAGAATTGTATTCCAACTTTTTAAGCAATACACAACTCTTTTTTAAGGGGGGATCATAGTAAACAAAAACCAAAAAATCGAATTTTTGAAACCAATATTTTCTGATAGATGGAAACCCAATCTATCGAATGAGACCAATTTTGTATAGATCGGTTAATTATTTCTTATAAAAAATTAAAATTATAAAAATAAACAAATGTACCACGCCCCCTTTGAATTACTAATTGTATGCTTGTATTATTTATGTATTACATTATAAAATATGATTTTTTTGTGTTGATATTTGAAAACCAACCACTGGCTCAATGTAAAAAAAAATTCCCGACGATTTACATGAAATTCGGTTAACAAGAAATGTTTCGGTGGTCATTTCGAGTTCTTGTTAACGGGATCGACTGTATTTGTTTTTCGCGTTTTACTCAAAACTATAATTTTCAACACTTAGGTACACTTTTCTCCAAACCTATCGAATATTTTTTAATAATTTTTTTTGTGTGTTATAAAACCATTTTAGATCTATTTAAGTCACCTAATTTAGTCTTACAAATTAAAATAAATATTTTATTATTTTACACTTTTCTTCGTTGAAAATCAGAATTTTTATGAATGTTGAATATAATGTTTTAAAAATAGAATTTAAAAATTATTTTAGGCAAAAAAAATAGGTGACTTGATTAGATCTAAAATGGTTTTATAACACACAAAAGAAATTATTCAGAAATATTTAATAGATTTGGAGAAAAGTGTACCGAAAAAGTACTTGTATTTTTGAAAATTCGTAATTGTATGTTTCAAAAGATGTCTTTTTTCAAAAATAATAATTTTCGAAAATAAGATTCTTAGGAGTAAATATAATAATAAAAGTACAATTTATAATTTGATACAATTTTTTTTATTGTACCATCATTTTTAAATGATTTAGAGCCTTTCGAAATCAATACTAAGAATTGGTCATTTTTGCTGTCGTTTACTATGATCCCCCCTTAAGTCATTTACAGTGATATCATCACCATTAACATAGCAGGTCTCAATAGTTGTATTTTCTTTCTGTGAATGGGAAAATTGGAATTTAGAGGAAAAAATTTCCTCTCTGACTATATCTGAGCTTTTCCAAAAGTTGGTATCAAAATGTAGCTGAAAATATTCGCTGAGTGAAAATGCCAGGTTTTTGAAATTAAAAAAATTCTTATTTTTAGCTATTGCATTCTTAGCCTCCATTCTCATGGTCCAGTGATGCCTTGTTGGGCCATGCTGCCTGATCTGTTCTGGCAAGTGCACCATCATGTGCATCTTAGGGATTATGTTTTCGGCGCCATAACAATCGATGAATGATTGTTGATGGGATGCTATTAAGTCCTCTAATTTTTGAAGCATGTCAACATGCAGAGCCGGAGATAGTACATATTGCACTATCAGCACCATCATTACAAAGCAAAGCTAAGAATCTGGCACTTCAGTTTCAAAACAATATTTCAAAATAAATTTGAGATGAAGAATCAAATTCAAACAAGCACTGCTAGAAGCAGTGACCTGCATGTTTGTCTCAAATGCTCTAGGATATAAACTTTTGCTTACTGAACTGTGAAACTTAAAATTGGCAATAAGCTCATTCAATTCCTTTCTAGTGAAATAGCCCTCAGTAATGCAGGATTTGAGAAACAATGCTGTTTCCTTAGGAGCAACACCTTCTAAAAAATATGCATGTTGTCATACAGCAAGTCTTTGGTCAACGAAAAATAATGAAGCTCAAAAAGAACAGAGCGAGAATTTAAGCCAAATTCCTTTGACAGATTTTCCCTGTCAGCTTTGTTGGCTGCATTATCAAGACGGGTCAATTGTCTCTTGATTTCTGTGTCAGTCCTCAAGATGCAGGATGAATGGTGAAATGTGGTACCATACTCTTGTGAGGAAATAATCTTGAAAGTGTCTGACATAGCTGCTTCACGACATTGGAAAATCCCTCTTTAAAACCACCTATGTTATGACACGCTAATGAATCACCAGTATATGATAAGAGGCAGCAATGGAACTTGGACAATTCATTAGGTGTCATAAAATTCACACCATCGTCGGTCAGTTCATTAACGGCGTTAAAAAAAAAACTCCTTTAGCAGCAATGCCTTTGCCATAGGTGTTTTAACAGAGCTTGCCTTGGCTACTACTAAAAGGTGAATATGTACAAGTTGGCTTCTCAGGTACGAGGGAATAATCAAAAATGTTATATAGAATATTGTCATCTTCCCTCTATTTGAACGCTTCATCCCCAAAACATTGGCAAGCTCTATATCATCGTGATATAACATTATAATTATGATGTTTGTGGGGTGTTTGAGAATCACCGGGTGTGACTGGTATCTGACCCTATCTGACCCCACTAGAGAAATCAACAAGCACATCATTTTCAACTTCCTCAGAATATGGTTTGCAGAAATATTGATGATATTTCTGCACTCTTCATCAGATTTTCAGGAAGTTCTTTGAGATAAATGAAATACCCTTTAGAGGTACCCAGCAAACACTTGGCTTAACAAAAAGACCCTTTTTTGCAAATAACTGCTTTCTTGCAATAATTGTATGCCAGTTCGTGTAGGGAAGCACTAGGGTCGTACACGTGTACGCATCTTGAACTTGGGACACAACAGCATTAATTCGAATTTTAGATGCCCTGTGTCTACCTTCCAGTTCTATACCAAGTTTTGTCATTAGGTCAACGGGGGTTGAAGAATCTTTCTCGCAAATTATCTGATCCGTCAGTGCTAACTGTTCCCCTGACCTTACAGTTTCAAGTTCAATATTTGCAGATTTAATGTGGCAAGTTTTGAAATGTTGTTTATACGAGTCTTTAGTATACAAATTTGTGTGGCAGTGTTGACATTGGAGAAAATACTTTCCTCCATGAAATTTTTTACCTGAAAATTAAATGAACTAAAGTTAGTAGTTTCAAATTGGCTGGAGTGCATTTGTGTGTTTTTATTACCTCCGAATCACATGTGATGTTGATACTTGTGGAAGACGTATTCTGGGTTTTTGAAGAACTATCTGATGCAGATGCTTTCGAAGATTCAATAGAAGTGGGAAGAGCAACTGCAAAATAAATAATAATCTAAGCTTAGTTCCCAACTTACTAAACAACATACAAATACAGCAATCTGGAATACAATATCGTGCTGTCCTCTAAAAAAACCATATCCCCATTCTTTATCAAGTGTATCACTTAAGGGTCAGTCCAAATTAAAAATTAACATTCATAAACTATGGGCTGTTTTCCTATTAATCAGATTTTTAAAAGAATAAAGTATACTTAAAACATGTATTTTTTTAAAAACTTTTTGGCAAATAAATTATAATTCTCATTCAAAATTATATGTGACTAATAAATGTGACTAAAATTAGATGAGGAACTATGGGTGACCTTGTAATTAGCCCCCCCCCCCCCCCCAAGGGGCGGTGGGAAAAGGGATGGCGATTGGGATGGCGAAAATGCTGGCGTTGAAATTTAAATTAAACATGCATTTTCATTTTAAAATTTTATTTAAGAATTTTTTAGTTATAGCTAGAGTCCGTCCGCACCAGAAGACCCACAGGCCTTACCACCTTTTAAATTGTTAAAAACACAGAAGATTTCCTCTTGGGGGTGGGGGGAATAATGGGGAGGAAAATGAAGGAATGCTATAAGGCAAAACCAGTGGGTATGGTGCAGAAAGAATGTTCCAGAAGTGTATTTAGTTTATCGTGGCAAGGTAAATTGGGATTATCTGAAAAAAAAAAAAACAGCAATACCCTTGTTACGCTTTATTTTACCAAAGGTAGTTTTGAATGCTGCACCATTCTTCTCACTGCTCTTGCTGCAGAAATCTCTCCTTGCCGTCTGTTTAGCAGATTTCAAGGATCTTTTATATAAAGCTCTATTTTTTTATAATTAATAAAAAGATTTTCAATGACTTCGGGATTTGAGTTAGATTTACGAGCAGAATTGTATATTTTATAGTGGGCAGTAACCTTGTTCCTGAGCGTGGCTAACTCCCCCGACCACCATTTAAATTTAAAGTTATTGAGTTTCTTCTTTTTTATGGATATTTTTAAAAGCTAAGGTTTGAAGGTAGTCAAGAAAATAAACATAAAATAATTCTAATTGAACAGTGTCAGTTACATTATTAAGGTGAAGTCAAGATCTGGAAGGATTTTTAAAAAAGCATTGAGGAATTTGCCAATAGGGTATTTAACTTTATAATAGAAGTCATTTAAATTTCCAGGTTGAAGATCGGAAAATAAATCAAAGGTAATGAATTTGTGATCGCTATTAGATTCCAGATCTAGAATTTTCCAGTGGGTGAGATGGTTGGTCAGGGCCGGACTACCCAAAGTGACGTCCGGGTTGCCTACCGCATGAGCGGTGGCAAACGAGGGGCCAAGCCCAGGGACATTAAAAAGGACAAAATCATTTTCAAATATAAAATCATTTAGGGCCTCTCTTCTCGTATCTGTTATATTGTAGCCCCATTCTCTGTTTTTACAGTTGAGGTGACCTGATAAAATAAAGTTTTTGTAAATAAAATCTATGTCGTCAAATTATTTAAGTTGTAGAGAAATATTTTCGTGTTGTCTTAAGTAAACTGAACCAATATAAAACAAAGAATTATTGTAGTTAATTTCTATAAAGACAGAAGAATTGGAACTACAAAAGGGACTGACCTTAATATCAGGATTACAAATGATTATGGCTGCTCCATAGAGACGAGTGGAAAAGGTCCTACAAAAGGAAGGAACACTTGGAATTTCGTTATTTTTTAGGTATGGATCTTATAACAAAATAATATCTAACTTATTGCTGAATGAGAACAGTAAAAGATTAATAATATTGTAGCTGTGGGTGTGTGGTTCGCATTTCGTTGGGTAACCTTTAACATATAGAATAGGTTTTATAAAAGGGAACAAGCACCTGCAATAACAAATCTAACAAAGGAATGCCAACGGGCTGTGGCTGGCCATAATGGCCAAGCCAAAGAAAGAGAAAGGACACAATAAAAAGAAAAATAAAACCCTAACAAAATATTATACAATTTTCCTCTGTCTGAGAAATTCTGCGCATGAATATTGCCCTGATTTATGAAATATAGGGTCAGACCTGCCCGTCTTGGTGTTAGCACAAGTGTAAGGGTTCGGGAGCGGCAGTGCCGCAGATCAAACAGCGGGCCGTCTCCGCCTGGCAACGAGCCTTTTGAATGCCCGTAAGCTCCACACTTCTTACAGTTGTTCACCGATATAAAAGGTTCGCAGACACATCTCTTAAGGCCAATGAAAAGGTGTTTCGTATTGATGATGGTGTGAATGTGGGGTGAGGAGTTCAATCACCCAATGAATATCGTTTCCAGCCTTCATTGAGAACAGAGCCTTGAAGGCATCCGGAATGAACAAGTGGTTTTTACGAGAAATTTCCTCCTCCAATTTACGCCTCCTGACCGGGCACACAAGACTCACGCATGTGCATCTTCTGCTTGCAGAAGATCAGCCCATGTGTGTCATGTGTGATGTCCCGCTAAGTGTCCACCACATCTTAGTAGACTGTCCGGCTTTTGAGCCCTGATTTGTAAGAACACGTTTTCGGCCGTTGAGCCGTGCGTCTGAAGCGTTCGCTTTCTTATTGGCCATATATATCACGTGACAGCTACGTCAGAAGTATCGCTTCTCCCGACGTGCGAAAAATCGGTATCTGTTCTGGTTTGATTTCAGCGTTCAAACGCGCAGCATGGTGGCTGTTTTTTCTACCTATTCGGAAGAAGAAAAGATAGTTGCGGACTGTTAACTTGCAATAATATAGTTTATTGAATATTAATTATTTAAAATGTTTTTTTTAATGTTATGGACATCGTTAATTTGTAAGTTTATTTGCTTCGTCATTGATCACATGGATCCTCAACTATGGCATTAGTATTTTTGTTAGAATTATAGTTTAAATTAATTGACTGAAATATCACTTTAAGTTAGGTTTGCTTGCATAATGTCGAAATCGATGAGTGCAATTACACCTTAAGCTTATTATCAACTAGTTATTCTTCAAACAGCATAGATATATCTCGATGTTGTGTAAATTTGCGACTAATTGCTAAAATCATTTCGATTGCCCAATCCCAAAACAACTTTCCATTCGATACCAATTAATTAATCTGAAAATAAATTGGCTTTTTATGTTTTAACAAAGATGAAAGGGTTACTCTACGAACTGGTTGCAAAGATAGAAGTCAAATTGTAAACAGTATCAACTAGTAAAATAGTATATAATTCGATTGTTTAATTGCACCGTGACTTTCCTAAATTATTTTTTTTCCAAAATTTAAACCTAGAATAGAACTTTAAAGCTTAGAAGACTTAAATATTTGGCACTATATATTGTAAAAAATAACTTTGCGCCTATTTTCTACATTTTATCGAAGTTAAACGTCATCTATTCCTTTAAAACTTCAACTGGGTCAAAGAATATACCGTAATTTTTTTAAAGTTATTTGCAGTATACACTACAGTATAGTATATTATAAGGTAATCAAGTTCTTTTTATTTCTCATATATATGTGCATTAAGAAAGCTGCAGTGAGAGTTTTAACTTTTCCCCCCTAAATAATCTAGACAATTTTCATTTACTTTCCAGCGTTTATTAATGCATAATTGCACAAAGACGTCAAAATTAGAAATACTTATTCGAAAAAATATAAAGAACGATGCATGATAAGTTTCGCAGTGAAATAAAGAGTCGCCTTTGTCCACAACACAGTCTAGAAGATAACGACGCTTCGCTAGACGCGAGTCCTAACAAACCACCCTGCGAAGATAAGACGCTGATATCGCCGGACAGGGCGATTTTTTCTCGCCCCGACGTGCGTTTTCAGTCCTTACAAACCAGGGCTTTACACTGAGCAGACTTAAATATTTCAACATTTTAAACCCATCTATCCATCAGATTTTTACTCATCCCCCATATCACGCCTTGTTTTCTTTTTTGGTTGATATTGGCTTTTATTCTTTGATTTAAATGTGTCACTGTTCTTAAATGTTATGTGCTGCTTTTAATAATCATTTGAAACTTATTTATTTAAAAAACCTTGTGTTTGATTTTGGATGTCTAATTGTTTTTAAATGTATCGTGTTTTATGTCTTTTTTTAACCTGTTTTAAAAGTAAAACCTAGTGTTTGGCGCAGCATGGCCTTGGATGGAAAAGACATTTTCTTTTTTCGAATAGTTTTAAAGGCCGTTTCTTGGATAAAATTAAAAAAATGATACGTAAAAGGATTCCAGCTGATCTATAGAGGTGATACTTTCGAGGTTATTATTGAAATCATTAATTTTTAAATTGAAATTATAAACAAATTTGTTGAGAGGGTATTTAGTCTTATAGTAAAAGTCGCCGGAGTTGATGAAATCACAGTTAGGGTGAATTTCAAAAGAAATAAGTTTATGGTCGCTGTTAGTTTCTGTATCAAGGATGGTCCAGTTTGATATTTGGTTGGACAGGGCCGGACATCTCAACGTGATATCCGGGTTGTCGGCCGCATGAGTGGTTTCAAACGAGGGACCAAGCCCAGGAATGTTGTGAATTACAAATTCGTTAATGGTAATAAAGTTTTTTAAGGCCTCCCCTCTCGTATCGGTAACGCTATAGCCCCACTCTCTGCCCTTGCAGTTAAAATCAAAGGGAAATTATAAAAATTTTAGTGAAAAAATCTATGAAGTGGAATTCATTAAGTTGGATGTCAATATCGCCATGAGGCCTGAGATAAACTGGGGCCAAAATAAAGGTGAAGTTGAGAAGGATAATTTCTGCAAATACAGAATAGTCGGAGCATCTAAAATTCGGTGGCATTGACAGATCTATTACAAATAATAATGTTAGCACCATATAATCGAGAGAAGAAGACCTTGCAAAAAAAGGGGATACCAGGGATGTTATTGTGTTTAATATAAGGATCCTGTAATTAAATAATATCATATTGATTAGAGAGGGCATATTGTATTAGATTATCTATTGCAGTTGGGGTGTGGATAGCATTTAGCTGTAATATTTTAAGCATATGAGTTGTAGTTTAATAAAACACAAAAATATGAACAATAACTAAATAAAGAGAACAAAGCAAATGCAATATATTGAAACAATAAGTGCCATCGGGCAAATACAACATGGAACGACAACGAGAAACAAAAATAAAAGTACCAACTGGTAGATAGCCTTACGGATCAACACCTGCTCTCTTGCAGGCAAGACTGTTCTGGCGGCAAAATTCCGGGCACCTGTAGCACCTGTTTTATGTTCCGTAGGTTTGGTTTCACCTCTATTTATAATTGAAGTATGGCAACTTATGCTTCTCAATTTGTTGGTGCATTGTTCTCCGTTAGCGTGCTCATTTTCACCACATGATAAGCATTTTGCTAGTTGGGAGGAACATCGTTTAAGGGTGTGCCCATATATGCCACTCTTTTTGCAAACCATAACGCTCACAAAGTCCTCCATTTCACAACATGACAAACCGACAAATACTTTGAGATCCTTGTGAACTGCGAACCGGGAATATAGATCTGGTGTAATCTCAATAACCCAATGAAAATGTGATCGAGCTTTCATATTGAACACTATTTTGAATTGATTTTCTGCAAAAATGGGATTTTTCAATTTTAACTCATTCACAAGTTCTTTTTGGTTATCACTATTAGTAAATTTGATTAAGAATTTGGGATTGATTTTGTTTGGGGAACGAGCTTTGAAGCTAGTGAGCAATGGTGATCTATTGAACAGGTTGGTTACTTTTAGTATATCTTCTTCAGGTGGAATGTAGATTTTGTATCCACTCGCTGTGGTGTACGTTCCAAGTGCTCTAAAGTGAATATTATTTGAATGGGCTGCCTCTAGCACAAGTTTCTTAAAAGTGGAGAGGTCTGATGGGGATTCTTGCGGTTTGTCAATCAGAACAATACATGCCTGTTTCAATTCAGTGGGGATGGCGACTTGAGTTATGTTTGTTCTTGTGAAGGGATGGTTAGTAGACGCTTGTTTGCTAATTGAGGCTAATTACTCAATACCAACACAGCTGTCTTTGAAAGTTCTTTTTGCACAGTCTGAGATTTGGATGCTATTTCTTCGACGAGGAGAAGTTTTCTGCCTTGGTCTTCTTTAACAGTTTTTAGTACTCGGTCTATGTGTTCATTATCTGCATCAAAGTGTTTAGTCATGTTTTACGCATTTCTTCCAATTCTTGAGCTCTCTGTTTATCCAGCCTTAGATTTCCTCAGCTCTTTCTTGCTTAAGCTTTTCCAGCTCTGCTAAACATTGGGTCATTGACAGGCTAAGTTCAATTTTTGTGGCCTCAACAGAATTGTTTAATTCGATTGTTCGTTCTTTGTAGACCTCATCCGAGGTAGATTTTGCTTTGTCTAAGTTAACTGTATTTTTTAAGTACTCCTGCTGTGTTTCAATGTGTTTTGCAATTTCCTTTTCGAGCATTTGGATTTTATCATTGGCTAGTTGTAGTTTTAAGGGGGTTGGCGATTCCATTGCCCAAGACGGGGAACGCAAGGTACAGCGCGTCCCAAAAGTTTATGGACTGCTGCGTTTTTTAAATTTTATAATAGGAAAATGCTTTGCAAGAACTTTTTTTATTTCCAATTATTTAAAATATCAATACAATATCAGTACTGTACACAAATAAAATAACAACATCACAGATTTCGTGAAAATGTAAAAAATATAAATTTGGCTGTCCCAAAAGTTTATAGACAATACCCTTTTTCCATTTAATTTTGCACTATTGTTAAAATTTTCAAACCGTTCTTCATTATCACTTGAAAAACTTGATTAGGCATACTTAAGACAAGAGTTTGGAGAATTTCGGGTTTCAAATTGAACCAACTTTGTTCAATTTTCATCTTTAGATATGGAACTCTTCCAAATTGGCGGCCATTTGCATAAACGTCCCTCGAAAGTATTTCCCATGGGTTCTCCATGGGGTTCAGGTCAGGACAGCTTAAAGCTGGCCACATCATAACTGTAAAATTGTGGCGTCTAAACCACTGCATAGTGGTGTTAGACACATGAATGGAGCTGTTGTCTTGTTGATATTTCCATTCATTTCCCCCTAGCAACTCCCCAAAATTAAGTAAGTGGGTTTCAAGAGTTCCTTGATAATTAAAGAATATTGTCACCCTTTCAAAAAAGCAATATCAGTTGTTCCGCTGAAGAAGAGGGTTCCCCACACCATTACTGAACCATCTCCTTGTTGCCTGCTTGAAAAGGACCTTCATTCCTTCTGAAGATCGTGCCAATAGTACTTCCGTCCATCGCGGCCATCTAAATTAAACTTTTTCTCGTCACTGAAAACCAAACTTAGCCATTCGTCTTTGTAATATATGTAATTTCTTGCCCACTTAACTCAAGCATCCTTATGGCATTTTGTAAGCTTTGGCGTGCGTCGCGTTTTATGATATTTAAAAAACTTACTTGCTTTTAGCCTTCGGCAGACTGTAGGCTTTGATACTGAAGCTGTAATTTCTTTAGCTGTAGGTCGTACAGACAAATTTTCGGTCGAAACAAGTTTCCCAATTTCTCTGTCTTGCCTCTTTGTTGTCTTTTTTGGTCTTCCAGGACGAAATATTGGTTCGAAATTGTTACGTTTCACTAGGATTTGATAAATTCCAGTTTTGCTATGCTTAATTCTTTTAGAAATGTCTACAACTCTCATCCCACGAGCTTTTAAATGATGAATTTGTGAAATTTCATTTTTCGTAAATTGCACGTTGGCTGGCATCTTTGCAATTAATCAAAAAAGGAACAACCCACTAGGTTTTATCTCAGGAAGCTATTACGTCACGTGTACAAATAATAGAATACGCAAATTTATATTTTTATTAATAAAAACAGCTTGTAAGACCTTTTGTCCATAAACTTTTGGGACAGCATTTTTTCGTTTTTATTTTTTAAAAATAAATTTATGATCTCTCAGAGTTGTTTGAGCGTTTTATTATTTGAAATGCCCTCTTAGACATTTGCATAAATTATTTTGTCATTCACACTCGCTTATTAATCCCTGAAAGTTGGAAAAAACAGCTGTCTATAAACTTTTGGGACGCGCTGTATGAGTGCCCTGTGCGTGTAGACCCTTGCGGGCCCCTCGCCCGGGGAAAATTTGCCCCCAGTCGAAAGAGATCCAAAAGGCACCAACTCCAGCCAGTGTATAATGAAAAATTTGAAATTTATTAAATGGTAGTCTTCTGTGTAGGGACAATAGAAAACGTAATGGTCGGGATCCCCCACACCTTCATTACAGGGACAGGCGGGGGCCGGCTTAATGTTAAATCTAAAAAGATATGCTACAAATTGGCCATGACCGGTGACAAAATAAACTAATTGCTTGTTATGAAAGAGGTAATTGAAGTTAACCTTTGGGGGGGGGGGATGTACGTCTGGGTCCTTCTGCCAGTGGTAGAGGTGTCCCAGAAGTTAAAACTTCAGATTTTAAAATGGATTTTAGTTTAGATATCGGAGCTGGAACTTAAGTAGAGGTGCCAATAAATGCACCGGTCCTGGCATAAAAATCGGCGATTTCGTTACCTTCAATATTGTCGTGCCCTTTTACCCAATTTAAAGTAAAGTGTTTACTATTGTTGATTAAATTAATTTTGTTTTTTTTTAACAAAAGCCGTCGGCGCACCTGTCCCTTCAAGTGCTGTAATTGAGGAAAGACCGTCGGAATGAATATTAACAAAATTATTATTTTTTCCAGCCCAGGAGACGGCAAAATCGATTGCCGCCATCTCAGCCTGGAAGACAGAATTAAAAGGGTATAGTTTGAAATAAAATAGATCTTTAATGATATTATTTTTTAAAAACCACAACTGAAAAGCCGACGTTATCCTGGATTTTTGATCCATCGCTATAAATATCGAAGGTGTTGTTAGAAGAGAAGGAATTGGATAGGGTATTAAGTTTTAGGAATCTATGATTTGTAGGAGTAGAAGAAAGTTAACATTTTGTATCAAAGTTACTGTGGTCTGGAATATTGTCATTCGGAAAACTGATAACACCTTGATTAAAAGGAAACTTTTTTGCTAATGAGTCAATGGTTAAATTAATGGGGGGGGGATACCCGACATAACAGACATAGCACTATTTGGTGTTGTAATATAGGCCCGTAGGATCCTGATAAAAAAAATTCGTTGCAAAGAAATTAGTTTTTTGATTTGAAAAGATTTCAAAGCATCACCCCAGACGCCAGTAGCATAAGTTAGAATTTTTTCAACAACTGTAAGGTACCATAATTTAATATAATCTGGGTAAACACCCCAGTTAAAATCGGTGACTTTTCTAATGGTGGTTAGAAATTAAGAAAAAGCGATTGATAACAGAAAGTAATGTGGTGTCCAGGGTGATACCTAAATATTTGAGTGTTCGGACAATTAAAATTGAAGTATTGTTTATTCTAAAGATTGGGTTGCTACTGAGGGAGCCATTGGGAAGCCGAGTAATCGAAACTCCCCTTTGGATAAATAAAAGGGCTTTAGTTTTATTGACTGCAATTGACTAGACTAGAGAATTTAAGACAGCTGAAATATTATTTAGAATTTGGTTAAAATTATTCTCCAGAATTTTACGAGTGTTACCTGAGGTCCCAAAGGTGGGCAAAAGACAAATTGCTCGATATGACTCACAGAGGGAAGGATCTCTCCCTGACTTAAGCAGGAAGAAGACCCTCCCCAATGCAAGACACCTCGGAAAATAACTAAAGGAAGAAGTACATTTAATTAAATTATGGATAAAAGAAGAGGCGACCCCGTAAATCATCTTCCATAAGAGATAGTCCAAGTTATCAGGTCCTGGGGCATTTCCTCCCTTAAGATTTTTAAAAACACAGAAGACTTCTCATCAACGGTTATATCCGGAGCTTGAAATGGGAAGTTAAAAGTGGGCAAAACAAAACCAGTGTCAACGGTGCAAAAGGAATGATCTAGTAGTCTATTTAATTTATCTTGAAAGTTAAGGTTTGAATAGTCTGGAAAAGATATTGCAATATTGTTATTTCTATTGATTTTTCCAAATACGGTTTTAAATGCAGTTCCGTATTTTTCACTGGTTTTGCTGCAGAATTTGCGTCATGCCGTCTTTTTAGCAAATTTAGGCATTCTTTCGTAAATTGCACGATTCTTTTTATAAGTAATGAAAAGATTGTTAATGTAGTCTGGATTATCGTTATTTTTGCGGGAGGAATTATATATTTTATAGTGGGCTGGTAACCTTATTGCTGTGCGTGGCCAACTCCCCCGTCCACCATTTAAATTTAATCGGAATTTTTTGTTTTCGAATTGATTTAAAAGCAATCTCTTGTAAAAAAAATCAAAAAAGAAGCATAAAAGAATTCCAAGGATTCAATAGAGTTAACGTTTTGTAAAGTGGCTGTCAGATTATCAATGTTTAAATTAAAATTGTATGCAAATTTATTTAAAGGGAATTTTGTTTTGTAATAAAAGTCGCCAGAATTGATAAAGCTGTAATTAGGATTTATTTCAAAAGAAGTATATTTATGATCACTAAGATCTAAAAGAAGTAATTTAGGTATCACCCTGGACGACACTTTAGTTTCGGTTTCCAATATACTCCAGTTTATAATATGGTTGGACAGGGCCGGACACCCTAAAGTGATGTCCGGGTTGCCAGCCGCATGAGCGGTGGCAAACGAAGGGCCAGGCCCAGGAATATTAAAAATAACAAAATCATTTATTGTAATAAAATTCTTCAGGGCCTCTCCTCTCGTGTCTGTGATATTGTAACCCCACTCTCTGCCTTTGCAGTTGAAGTCACCGGAAATTAAGAAGTTTTTAGAAGGAAAATTTATGTTATGAAACTCGTTTAGTTGTACATCTCGTTTAGTTCCATGGGGTCTGAGATATACTGAGCTTATAATTAGTTCAAAGTTTGAATATTTAATCTCTGCAAAGACAGAGGAGTCGGTATTAAAGAATTCGTTAGCATTAAGACTGGAGTTACAGATTATAATACATGCACCATACAGACGAGAGAAGAAGGTCCTGCAGAAGGAGGGAATGCCAGGAATATTGTTATCCCTGATATAGGGATCCTGTAAAAGAATAATATCATATAGGTTTGAAAGGGCGTATTGTATTAAATTATCTATTGCAGTTGGGGTGTGGTTAGCATTTAACTGAAGGATTTTAAGCATTGTTGAAAGAAAAAAACCGAAAAGTATCGGCTGTGGAAAATGAAGATACAGAAAAGAATTAGAACACAAAAGAACGCAAAAATAACCAATTAAACAAAGATAACTATACAAAGCAGTATATTAAACACAGTAAATACCAACGGGTAAAAACAGCATATATATAAGGAACAACAAGAACTTGGAAACGAGAGCTCAAAAAGAACTATACAATTGACTTGTCAAGACAAAAGACTAATTCAGTAATTAAAACTTAAAGGAGAAGGACCCTGGTCCAAATCTCGTGGCCGGAGCGTATGAAGGCCTGACGGCGTTGTTTTAATTATTCTGGGCATCTGTAATAGCCTGATTTATGATTTGTTGGTTCTGTTCTATTGATATTTTTATTTGTTAAAGAACAATTGAGGCAGTTAAGGTTGCAAGGGGAATTTGGTTCATGAGAATCATGACCACATTTTAAGCATTTAGATTTTTCGGCTGTACACCTCTTAACTGTGTGCCCCCATAACAGCCACACTTTTTACAGTGGCTTACCGATACAAAGGGATCCAATGGGCATCTTTTGAGCCCAATTAAGACAGATGTAATTTTAAAGATTAAATGATAGTGTGAGGGGTCTATTTCGATTACCCATGGGTATCAGATTTTGCCTTCATTGGGAATATAACTTTAAAGGAATTTACAGAAAAAATTGGATTTTTAGAGGAGAGTTCTTCTGCGACTTCCATAGGAGAGGTAATATTAGGGAATTTGATAGCAAAAAGAGCATTAGATGCTGTGGGAATGAAAATTTTATATTTTGAGCTAAGTGCAGGGTCCTCAAGGACTGACTTAGCTGCAAGTTTGTCTTCGGAAGAGGGAAGGTTAATTTTAAAACCTTTTCTGATGTTATATATACTTGCACATTTGAATGGTAAACCCTTTGACTTAGATGTAGAAAGCAAAACATTTTGGAAATTACTAAGATTACTGTCACTAGATGGAGGATCAGGGTACACCAGGATAACGTGCGGGTTGGTCTGGATAAGGGGACGACTTGTCTCTTGTTGAGGTGGAGAAAAGACAGGAGCTAGTAATAAAGCAGATTGTGCCGATGCCTTGATAAGAGTAACCTCTTTCTGTAGGTCTGTTATCGCAGTAGATAAACGACCATCTATCGTCCCTTAGTTATGGAGATTGTGTATTACCTGCTGTTATAGTTGCAAAAGTAGGGGGGGGGGTTTGGGGAGGAGACGTTTCGTCACCCAGCATCCCCCCCCCAAAAAAAGTCCAATTAGAGATTAGATCATATCTTAGTGCAAGTTTAACCCTAGACATGGGATAGGAAATCACCATACCCCACTGAGGAGGCGATCTTCGCCCAAACATCAGCAAACTCATTTCCAGTAATACCAGCATGGGCTTTAACCCATTGAATATTAAAAAACTTTCTATTAGCAATTAATCTAATTCGAACATCCAAAACAAATTTAGTTGTCTTTTTAGTACTAGTTAAAGCAGACAGAGAAGAAAGATTGTCTGTAAAAATATTGACAAAATATTTATGCTGACTGGCCCAGCTGACCGAATAGTCAATTGCAGCCAGTTCAGCCTGAAAAACTGCGTTAAATGTACTTAATTTAAATGCAAAAATTTGAAAAAATTCATTATCAGAACCCCTAAAAATACAAACAGAGAAGCCCATTTTATTATTCATCTTTGAACCATCAGTAAAAACATTGAAACATCACTGCCAGCGGGCGGCCCCAGGGAGAAATCAAACGGCTCCCAATCTAAACCTCTAAGTGAAAGGGGAACATTAAACACGCACACGCACAAGCACACACACACACGCACAAGCGCACACACAAGCTGTGGGGAATCAAGATACTCCACAGGAGGAACAGGAAGGGAGCAGTCGGGAAAACCCCTCAAAGTTAGCATTTGAAACTTCTTAAACAATGCCCTAATTGTGACATGCAAAGGCGGGACACCCGATAACACACAAAGGGCACTCGAAGGTGTTGTTTTATATGCACCCAGTATTTTCAGAAGAAAAATTATCTGTACAGAAAAAAGCTTCTTGACATGAAACCCAGTTAAACGATCTCCCCGAACCCCAGATCCATAGCAAATGATCTTTTCAATTACGGTCAAATACCAAAGTTTAAGTAGAGCCCTGTTTGTTCAACAATTGAAACCAATTATTTTGCTAAACCCATTAGATAGTGACACACATTTATCAAAAATTTCATTAAGATGTGGAACAAAATTTAAATTTTCGTCACCTGACTGTGGTTCTAAAATACGACGCCCGTCGCCAATAGCCCTCGTGTAGCTCTAGTGCGACGATAATTCAAATTAAACTAAACCAAAATTTAAATTTACATCAATAGTAATACCTACATATTTTAAAAAAGTTACTACAGAAATTGATAAACCATCAATTCGAAAAATAGGTGGGCGGGATAGGGCTCCAGAAGCGTTTTTTTCCTTAATCCTTTCTTAATAAAAACAAGATCCCTTGATTTAACAGCAGAAATATTTAGTTTTAAATCAGATAAAATAGAGTGGATATCCGTGAGAACACAATTAATATTATCCTCGAGTACCCTCCGAGTGTCACCAGCCCCCACCAACGCAATATCATCAGCAAAAGCCTGTATTAAAATGGTTGGGGAGTTGAGATCAAGAACAGAATTAATGTAAATCAACCACAAAACCACAAAATGGGCGCAATAACAGAACCTTGAGGAGCTCCTTTATAAATATTCTTTTCAATCTCAACTCCTCCCTCCCCCCAGATACGTAACTGTCCTTTTAGAAAGATAGAAGGATAAGAAAGAAATCAAGTAGTCTGGAAATCGGTGACTTAATCAAATCAAATTTCGAAAAGAACATCCCAGGCCATATTATCAAACGCAGCCTTGATATCAATAGATAACATGTAAAAGGAAAAGTAGCTTGTGAATTTTTAATGGAGTCGAGGAGACTGAATGGCAAGCTCACAGCCCCTCCCCTTCCTAAAACCAAACTGATTTGGATGCAGGAAGGACCACTCGCCCAGCCAAAAATTTAGACTATTGACAACAACCCTTTCCAAAATTTTTCCCAATGTAGGTAACAAGCATATAGGTCTATAAGAAGTGCTGGCCGAGGGGTCCTTACCGGACTTAAGTAGAAAAAACACCTTACCCTTAGATAAAATTTCTGGGGAAAAAAAAATTGGAGACACTTATCAAAAATACGTAATATAAAATTTGGGTCCAACCCAAATACCCCTTTCCAGATTAAATAATCAATATTATCCAAACCGAGGGCTTTACCCCCTTTCGATTATTAGAAATTAACGTTAGTTCGGACATGGACAGTAGAAAATGATCACTACAAATTATGCCCTGGGGACAGGCAAAATCCTGGTACCCAGTACAAAAAGCTGTATTTAATAAAATATTAATTCTGTCTAAAAAATTTAAATTAGGGTCGGTCTCCACCAACCAAAATATCATTAGATTTTATCCTTTTATTAAAAGCTGTACAAAAAACAGATCCCCATTTGTCCTGCGTAGAAGAGCACAAATTTTGCCAAGCCGAAATTTTTGTATTATTAATTAATCTCTTGTAAGTAGCACGAGCCTTCTTATAGGCGAAAAATTAAATATTGATCAGGAGGGCAACCCCTGGTCCTAGCATTCTTGACACTCTTATAAAGGGCAGTGACCCTCTTCCTTTCCACCAAGAGATCCTCATTAATCCAAGTAAAAACCTTCTTGTTAATCTTTCTTTTCTTCCTGATGTTTTTAAAAGCCAAGTCATGTACCTTCATGATTAAATCATGAAAGAAAACATTTAAAATCGGTATTTAGCACATTTTCCAGTTGAAATAAGAGTCAATGTAAGGTCTGAATTTAACTAAAAATTTTCCAACGGGAAACTTAGTCTTTTAATAAAATTCCTCGGAATCATTATTATTATTATTCAAATGAATCAATATAACGATGGTCACTATTACTCTCAATATCTCTAATCTTCCATTCTGATAAAAAAGGATAAATAGCTGGAGAAAGGATTGTAAGATCTGGATTACCAGAGGCCGGGGTGGAAACAAAAGACGGTCCAAATGAAACATCATTAGCAACAACTAATCCATTACCAATTAAAAAAGCGGCCAGGGCATTACCCCTCCAATCATTCTCCCTATAACCCCATAACGTATTCCTACAATTAAAATCACCCATAAGTAGAAAATTAGATTTTGTAAAATCAATTGCCTCCAGCTCGCCAATCTGTTCAAAAATATCGTCGTGCGAGGCCTAAAATAGATAGACCCTAAAGTAAAACAAAAATTATCAGATTTGATTTCGACCAAGATTGACGAGATGGAGGAATAGACAAAAGTTGCTGAAAAATCACTATTTTTAATCAAACATGCATCCATAAACCATCTGCCTAATCAGCGTTTATTGTTTTTCCAAAAATATGTACACTTGAAGCGGGGGGTGCGCCCTCTCCATATGCGGGGGAATGCGTATAACAGTGGGACAATGAATAGGTTACACGGGCGGCAAGGGGAGCGCCCTCTCCACAACCTGTAGGAATGCTCGTACAAGGGGCAATGTAAAGTCAGCGTCAATGTTGAGAGTTCATGTCCAGAACGGGAGTTCAAGCACCAGGCGTTTGAGGTGTTATGTCAAAGTCCGGGTGCTGGTCATTTGGGATGTTTGCAATTGAGGCAGCCCGGGCACGTAGTCGTTTCTCAGAAGGGATGTGTCCAATAATGTGTTTCTGGAAGATCTGCCGTGAGTGGGAGATGGCGTCACTGAGGCAGAGCTTGCGGAGTTTGTTTGCGCATTTTTTATTAGTGAACTTCCGCAGGACAGCGTCATTCGCAGGAGCCCAGGGCCCCAACGATGATGGCTTCAACAGAAACACGTTTATAGTCCCGTGAGAGAAGGTTGGCAATGGACATGTATTTTCGTTTCTTCTCTTCACGGGTATCTCAAAGGCATGTATCCTATTTTCATAGGGAACTGTAATGTCTAGGACAATTGCTTCATTTTTGCCCTTGTGTAAGATAAGGTCGGGGCGTAGACTTTCCTCACCGCTGGCCTGATTCTCTAATAGGACCTGCCAGTCCCTTCGTTTGGCGCGGTGAATCCTATCGACAATGGCATTGTGACGGGCGGTTCTTCGTCCCATGTTAGGTTTGCATAGACTCAGGACGTGAAGAGTGGATTCGTTTGGGGCGTTACAGCGGCGACACTGGGTGTTGGAGACGTCCCATGGTGTGTTGCCTTTGAGCCTCGTGTTGCTCTAGTGCGACGATAATTCAAACCAAACCAAATCAAACCTTTGAGCCTCAGGAGGTTCAGTCGGGCCTTGTGAATGAACCTCCAGTCAGCAAACTTGGTGAAGTCTCCGTTTCTGAGGAAGTGAGAACTGGCTCGGTGGCGAGAGGAGACCTCAATCGCCACACCCTGGCTGGGTTTAGCGATTAGGTCATTCGTCCAGCAGACGCGGAGGGACTCCTTGAGGGAGCGGCAGATCTTGGTGTGGTCGCTGGGCGTGAGAACCTTGTCGTCAACGTGTAGCTCTGTCAAAAAGCTCACGGCAGCGCCACTGGATGCCAAGGCGTGATGTCGTGGACCAAGCATGGGACCAGGTAGTGGCGTAGGGACAGGTGGTGTGTCGGAATCAGTCTTCGTCCTGGATACCATTGAGGAACTTCTCGATGAGGGTGGGTGTGGGCTCCTGGCCTGTTCTGGTCCTGACTTGGAGCAGAAGGTCACCCCATGCCAGCTCCTGTATCCGTTGATCTTTGGACGTCAGGAGCTTGAAAGCATTGTCGATCATCATAACGTCGACTTCCTCGGCAAGCTTGGGGATTCCGAGAATACCAAAATTCGACGAGCCGTAGATGTATTCGTTTGCAGCGGACTCGTCGAGATACAGGGTGTTCTTGATGAGCGGTCGCATGAAGTCATCAATGACCTTCATGTCTCCCTTCGTGAGTTGCTCAGTTCACATGTGAAAAACGAATGACGGGAAAAAGGTCTTCAGGGCGTCAATACGTTGCCAGGGTGCAAGCATCGACTTGGCAATCTTCGAACCAAGCAGCATGAAGTCTCTAGTCGATGAGAGAGGTGCAGCCAGGTTGAAACCAATCGGGGTGCCAAGATACGAAGACTCTTTGCCATCCCGGAGGCACGGGATGGGGTCTCATTCACGAGAACTGACTATCTTGCTCCAACCGGCGAGACGCCAGAGAGATGGAACGAGGCACACTTATTTGGGTTGACTTCCAGGGAGAGGGCGTCGAGGAGCTCAGTAAGTTTGTCAAGCTGGGATTGAAGTTGAGCAGGAGTATATTCTAACAGGGTGATGTCGTTAGCGAACGCAAGGACGTGATGGTCGGTACGGTCATTCTGGAGGCGCCGCAGAACAGGATCAATCACCATGTTGAAGAGAATTCCGCTGATGGGGCATCCCTGACGAACTCCGGCGGAGATGTTGATTGGGTCGGTGAGTCAGTCTCCGGCAATGAACTCGGTGGTGGAGTCAAAGTATAGGTCTGTCGCAACATCGGTGAAGTGGGGTCCGGCTCCTGCCTCCTCCAGGGCAGCACGGATGGCAAGGTAGGGGGTCGATCCGAAAGCATTTGTGAGGTCAACTTGTGCAAGGCAGAGATCAGTTTTCTTGATTTTGGCGAAGGTCGGAGCCTGGCTGATGACATACCTGTGCTTGAAGACCCCGTCAAATGGGAGGAAACCTTTCTGGGTGAAGGAGAGGACTTCGAAATCCGTGAGCCAGTTGACAAGTCTGTTGGAGAGACATCCTGTGTACAGCTTGTAAAGGGTGTTACACAGCGAGATTGGCCTAAAGTTATAAATGTCCTCAACGTCACCATTCTTGTGGATCAGGATGGACTTTGACTTTTTCCATGCTGCAGGAATTCTCCGTTTGTAGAGGCAAAAGTTGAAGAGGCGGGTGATGATTTTGCAGTCAGAGTCTGCGGTCTTGAGGTTCTCGTAGGATATTCTTTCTGGGCCTGGGGCGGAATTCTCAAACCTGTGGAGCCTGATTCTAACCTCGGCAGGTGAGAACGGGGAGGTGTCCATCTCCGGGTGGTTGGTGGGGAAAGAGTCACGAAGCACCTCTCTGTCGAAGTCCCTGACCTCAAAAACTCTCGAGAAATGGTCCTGAATGTTCGACGCAGGGATGTGGCATCTGGAGGAGTCGCCTTCCACAATAAGTCGAATGGCCCGTCTCCGATTTCTCTTGTATAGTCTCTGTATGACACGGCAATTGCTCGCATCGATGTGCTTGGGGTGAACGAGGAAGGTTGATCGCTGATTGGTGGTAGGCCTGAAATGAAGCCAATGGCTGCAGTGATCTCTTCAAGTGCTTTTTCAAACACGTCCCAGGAATGGCCGTCGTCTCTGTTTTCATGTACACTGCGTTGCATAATGATAGAACCACCATGTATTTTCAACATAGCATAAAATAATTGAAAGAAATCATTGAAATTAATACTTTTATTGGAAATATACGTAATAAGAATGAAAATAGCAGAATAAAAACATAATACTTGTTAAACTTTTCGAGTAATGAAATAAAAATGCAAATATTATGTTGCAAAATGATAGGACCAGTCATAATTAATGCTTAATAACAGAACCCTTTTTGGCTATAACTTCAAAAATTCGATCAGGCATGCTTTTGACTAGACGTTTAAGTACATCTGCAATAATATTTTCGCATTCTGTTACAATAGCGTCGTTCATTTCTTGAACAGTTGTATATTGCTTTCCGCTGGCGTATACGGCCCTGCTTAGGTTACCCCAAACGTTTTCTATTTTGTTCAAATCAGGATAACAAGCTGGCCAGTAAATAACCTGCACTCCGATATCCAGGAAACAATGCCAAGACGAGTTAGCAACATGAATACTGGCATTATGATGTTGGAATTTCCAAAATGGACCCCCGGGGGCTGGGGAGCCCAGTCGGTTAAGCACTCGCTTAGCATGCGGAAGGTCCCAGGTTCGGGTCCGGGCATCGCCAAAATAGCTGCCGACCTATAAACGGCCCGTGCAGCCAAAAATGTCCGACGAATAATACCCCGTGTAAGGGAGTGCACGTTAAATATCCTTCAAAGTCCTGACGCTGCGTACGATGTCGCCCTTAACGGTTGTGTTGGGTGCCTATTCAGGTGTTGGCTCGTCACCTGACTATGGTTCTAAAATACGACGCCCGTCGCCAATAGCCCTCGTGTAGCTCTAGTGCGACGATAATTCAAACCAAACCAAACCAAACCAAAATGGACCCCCAATTTTTTCTTCAAACGGCAACAAATTGTTTTCCAACATGTCTTGGAAGTCTTCTGTTTTCATTCGACCAGAAGGGAACACATTATTGGTCTGCCCTGCGCTTCCAAAACCGGCCCAAACCATTAGCGATCGTCCCCCTCCACTGTCTCTTAGAGAAAATAATTTCTTCATTTCGGAGATCCCTCACTGCCATCCATCAGGACCATCTAAGTTGAATTTTTTTTTCGTCACTGAATACTATTGAAGCTACTGTTCTTTCCAAGTCACATGTTCTTTAGCCCATTGCATAATATTTCGCTGGTGAAGCTATGTAGGTCTCGGTTGTGTTTTGTTTTTCCTGTACACGAGATGTTTGTTCCGCCTAACCACTCTTGATAAAGTAGACTTGTGAACGTTGATGGTGGGGTCTCGTGATAATCTGGTCAATGCTTCCCCGACTTTTAGTTTCTTTACAACTAATTTTTCTTGCCGAATTGCTAGCTTTCGAGGTCGTCTAGTTGATTTCTTCTTCTCATATTTTGATCAAAGATGGAAAAAGTTATTAACCACGTGCGGTGAACGTCCAATATGTCTTGCTATATTTCGTGACGATAATCCTGCTTGGTTTAAAGCTGCAATTTGCCCCTTTTCAAAACCTGATAATTGATTTTTCCTACCTTACTTAATTAACACCTTTTCAAATCTATTGATTTGACTTATTCACAATAAATGCAAACAAGGTAGGTTTAACTAGATAAAACAAAGCTTTTATGGCTGGAAATGTTTCCTGATGCCTATTTCTATCCTCCGTGAGGAGCTTTAACACATGCAATTTCGCCTGTTTACTTAAAAGTAAGAGTGGTGCTATCATTTTGCAACAGTAAATCTCCATTTGTTTTAAACATTTGTTTATTAAGCCAAACACAAAAACTTCCCACAGCTTGATATCCTGCATTCTACTTAATTATACTATTCTAGTTTCTGGAAGTATTACAAACTTATTCAAAAATATAATATACAGTTTTTACTTAGAAGAAACAAGGTGGTGCTATCATTTTGCAACGCGGTGTATCTCAGCAAGAATGTCGACAAAATCCTCAAGTGGGAAGTCGTCAGCCTCATCAGGAGAGGGAGCTGGCGTGAGGGAGGGTGCGTCTTGTTCTTCTGGGATGTCGGCGAGCTCTTCGGGTGGAACATCTGAGGGATTGATGCTCGAGGAGGCAGGTGGGGAGGGGGAAGGCGTGAGATCTTGTGACGTCTGGGAGATTCCCGGTGTCGGCCTTTTCCAGTGTGGAAGTCCCTTGATGGTGGAGGTGGGTCTTGATGGGGGGGGGGGGTTCCAAGTCTTGTGGGGAATCATCTTGTGCAATATGATCTTCAGCGGGGAGGTCCACAAGGGGCTGGAATATGTTAGCAGTTGGAATATCAGCAGCGACCTGTGGGAGGTGGAGCTCTTGCCAAGCGGGGTTTTTGGATGCTCTTCTTTGTGCAGCAGTGACCATCTCCCTCGGTTGCCTGCTTCTTTTCTGAGATTTCTGTGGGAGGGTGATGTTCGGGGTTCACAAGTTTCTTTTGTGAGAGACAAGGTGGTTGGTGAGGCCTCGTTTTGTATTACAGGAGAATGGACACGTTTCGCAACTGAAACGGAGGCTTCAGTTGAGTGAGGAGACGTGCGGGTGAGAACGGAAACAAATATGTTCGGACACCCTGCTCTGTGTCCTCCGCAGGCAAAGAGAACACCACTTGTCGGTGCGCCTGATGATGACCCCGTGGTTGGTGGATAGGTGTCTGATCAGCGAATGCTTACTAGCTGTCCAGCTAGCAGCATGGAACGGGGCGCAAGGACAATACTCTTCCGGACACCTGATGGCAGGGTTGATCTGGGAGGGCAAGTGCAGGGTATCATTGATCCTTACTGGGACATATGGAACAGCAGGAGGGTCGTTATCATGTTCGCCCAATATAGGGGGGTCCCGCTTCCTAGGTAGGTTGTTTGTGCTGGGGGTGTTCTGTGGCGTCTCATATCGGCCTCCTGAAACTGGTCCTGAGAGGAGGGGGGCTGGGGGGCAATGTCGTGAGCGGTGAAGGGAAACAGCCGTCTTGTGTTCAGGAGGAGGAGGCGGGGTTTTAGGAAAGGCCGGGGCGCTCGGGGGGCGGCTGCAAACTCTTACCGCTTGAGTGAAGGGGTCAGGGGACGTGGGGTTGGGCTTCGATGAGGCGTAGATTTTCGTTCGTTGTAAGACCACTCTTGGAATTCTCTTTGCATGAGCGAACTCTACGTGCAGGTCCCTAGTTTCCGCATCTCGAAAGGGGCCGGCCTTGCATGCTGGACACAGAAATTCTCGGGATGGGACCTGGTTATCCGGAGCAAGAACTGGAGACTTGTGGGTGGTCCGGTGCGGGTTGGCCTGGAGGATATCCGCGTAGGCAGGCCATGAGGCGGATGGGGAAGTCACTGGCACGGTGGACTGTGACACACTGGTGGAGCGTAGAGGCGGTTGGGCCATCGGCTTGCTGGGTGGGGGGCTTGGTTGGTGGAGGTTGTTGGTGAATGGCCCTATGTCTTAGGAACTCATGGAACTTGGAGAAGCGGAAGCCGCAAGTTTGGCAAATAAATGATTTATCCTTTGGTGGGGCCAGTGGGGTTATGTGGAGTTCAAACAGGCTAATGCCTTCAGTGGTAAGAGTGGATGGTAGGGGAGGACTCGGTGGTGACTCGGATTTGACGGGGCTGGGGATGAAATCCTGGGCTCGGCTTGAAAGAGGGGAGAGGCGATCCGTGTCATTTGAGATGATGTGCATGTCTTGGAGGTGTTCGTCGCATTCGATTCTACTCGGAAAAAGGGGCATCAAAGAACCTGCAATTCCAGGTTTCCCGTGATGTGGTGTTGGTTTGCCCGAGGGTGGGAAGAGGTGGGCTGACCTGTGGGACAGTAGAAGTGCCAGCATCATATGT
Source organism: Hylyphantes graminicola (assembly GCA_023701765.1). Classification (NCBI taxonomy): domain Eukaryota; kingdom Metazoa; phylum Arthropoda; class Arachnida; order Araneae; family Linyphiidae; genus Hylyphantes; species Hylyphantes graminicola. Next base: position 48,883,618 of record CM043122.1, read on the forward strand.
TTCATCACTCTGAGGTGTCACGCTGCTGCGTACCAGGGTAGGAGATGGTCTGGGGACAAACGTCACTGCGGAGGTAGCTTCAAACTGCAGAAGTTTGTTTGGGGTTTTGTCCAATGATAACTTCTCCCTTTGGGATTGTGACGGGCTGAAGGTCAGACTCCAGCTAGGGTCCAGGGGGGAGGAGGCAGGCGGCTGCATGGAAGTCGGAGGGACATCGGAGGTGACCTGAGCTTGACCAAGGGGCATCGGAGATTCAGGTGGCATGGCAAGGGTGTCGGAGACGCGGGCCGGAATATCCGAATCAACCTGGATGGTCGGTCTCCACCAACCAAAATATCACTAGATTTTATCCTTTTATTAAGCTCTCGCTTAGCATGCGGAAGGTCCCAGGTTTGGGTCCGGGCATCGCCAAAATTGCTGCCGACCTATAAACGGCCCGTGCAGCCAAAATGTCCGACGAATAATACCCCGTGTAAGGGAGTGCACGTTAAATATCTTTCAAAGTCCTAACGCTGCGTACGATGTCGCCCTTAACGGTTGCGTTGGGTGCCTATTCAGGTGTTGGCTCGTCACCTGACTGTGATTCTAAAATACGACGCCCGTCGCCAATAGCCCTCGTGTAGCTCTAGCGCGACGATAATTCAAACCAAACCAAACCAAAAAAATTCTATTTCCAAATTATTGAGTATTTCAGTTACATTGCGAATAAATTTTGTTATTGGGTAATTAGTTTTTAAGTAAAAGTCGTTAACTGTAGTAGCATTTGAATTAAGTGTAAAGGTTATGTAGCTATGGTGACTCAAGCTTTCTTTATCAGATATACTCCAGTTATTTAAATCATTTATAAGGTCCGCAGAGCAGATTGTTAGATCAGGATTACCTCTTCCCCTGGTGGAAACAAAGGACGGGCCATACACTGGGATATTGATTATATTTAGATTATTTTCTAATAGAAACAGCCTCAGAAGCTCCCCTCTCTCATTTATTTGTGGGTAGCCCCAATCAGGGAATTGGCAGTTAAAATCACCCATTAATATATAGCTATTATTGTTAAAGTTTATTTTTTCCAATTCCTCTATTTGGTACTTTATTTCTTCATGTGGTCTGAAATATATTGAACTTATGATGACGGTCTTATTTTTTAATTCTGTTTCTATGAATACGGTTGAGGTAGTACTACAAAGAGGGTTAGCATTTATATTACTGTTATTTATAATTATTTGTGCTCCGTTTGATTTCGAGGAGAACACCCTGAGGCCATTGGGAATGGAAATGGGCAAATTATTACATATATATGGAACTTGAATACAAATAAAATCATAATTAAATTGCTTATTAAGTAAGAGGAGACAGTTGTGTGGGGACAAGGAATGATTACGATTTATTTGTACAAAATTATAGGAATTAGTATACAGTGTTATTTCTGGAGCGGGCCATTCGCTCTTGGCGTCGGTACTTCGGACAATTTTGTGATGCAATACGATGATTAGTTTTGACTATTTCCCCATGCCCATCGTTGGATTTATTTTTAGTAATGCAAGTGAAGCATGTTAGAGTACATTCTCCCTGGTGGGATAAATCACCGCATTTGATGCTTCTGGATTCGCTGTAAGGACATTTCTTAGTAGTATGGCCATATAGGCAACATTTCTTACAATGCTTTTTGATAGATAGAAATTCCACTACTTTAAATTTTGAAGAGACTAGAAAAATGTGGCCGTTATTTGAAAGTGCATTATAAGTTTTTAACCCGTTATGTGGAATTTCGAAGACCCAGTGATAACGTCCACTTACTATTTCGATTTTAAATATTGGCTTGAAAAAAGTTCTTTTAGGGAGGTATTTTTTAGGATTATTTGCTCTAATATTTTTTCTTCTTCCGCAATCTCTGTGAAATTAATCATAAATTTAGGTATATCCTTAGAGATTACTGTGACTTTTAGGTTAAAAGTTAAATCTGAGTTATTAATTATATCTTTTATTTTATTAGCCTTAGTGATGTTTGGGGCAGAGATCTTAGCACCCTTTTTGGATTCAAATATTCCATTACACTGTATATTTTCAATCGTTAGTTTTTCATTCAAGATAGATTTCAACTCTTTGAAATCCATCTTACTCTCCCCTTCTCTTGGCAAGTCCACGAACATTGAGGTGATAGAGTCCCTGCTTGATTGAGCAACAATTGTTGCACAAGTATTTGTTGAGGTTGTGGGAGTTAAATGTTTTTGAGTTAAGATCGTTTTTAAAGTTCTCAGGATTTTTTGTTACGGAATCTTTGGCCTCTTTCATTTCTTTACTTAATTTTTCGATTTGTTGATTTTGGTCATCAAATTTTTTTCTGATTGTTCAAAAATTTTGTCGGTTGATGTAATTTCATTTGTTCTACCCTCGACTAATTTATTAAGGAATTTAGTACTGTTTTCCTCTTTGTTTTTCCAGACTGTAAATGGCAGCTAACTGTTTATCATATATATATTTTATTACTGCAGTTTTCTTATCCGAGACCTTCTCCATTTCCTCAATTGTCCGTGCAAAGAGACACCACTTTCGAGATGCTTTCGAATTGCCCCTCTCTCTGTAGCCAGCTCTTTTTGAAGGTCGGCTATGTTTTTTTGTAGGGTTTTATTTGTAACATTTAACTTCTCAATTTCTGTTTATTTTTTTACTATATCCGATTTTAATTTGTCTAGTTCCATCCTTTTTTTGGTGCTGTCCACCTGTTTATCAACATGATAGAAAAGCTTTGATATATTTATTTAAAGGATATTTATTTTATAGAAAAAATCATTGCATTGGTTAGGATGAACATCAGGGAATAAATCAAAGACAATAAATTTGTGATCACTGTTGGATTCGATATCCAAAATTCTCCAATTAATAAGGTGGCTGGTCAGGGCTGGACTACCCAAGGTGATGTCCGGGTTTCCAGCTGCATGAGCAGTGGAAAACGAGGGGCCAAGCCCAGGAACGTTAATTAGAACAAAATCGTTTTCAGTTATAAAGTCTTTCAGGACCTCCCCTCTCGTATCTGTTATATTGTAGCCCCACTCTCTGCCTTTACAATTAAGATCACCAGAGAAAATAAAGTTTTTGGATATAAAATCAATACCATCGAACTCTTGAGGCTGTAAATAAATGTCATCATGTGGCCTTAAATAAACTGAACCAATGTAAATTAAAGAATTGTAATTAATTTCTATAAAGACAGAAGAGTTGGAGCTACAAAAATGATTGACGGTGAGATCATTATTGCAAATGATAATGGCGGCACCATAAAGACGAGAGAGGAAGGTCCAGCAGAAGGAGGGTTTACCAGGGATATTTTTGTTTTTAATGTATGGATCATGAATTAGAATTATATCGTAATTGTTACCAATTGAGAATTGTAGCAAGTTAATAATGGCTGTGGGGGTGTGGTTTGCATTTAATTGAATGTTTTTTAGCATATAAGTCAAAATAAAGGGTTAGAACAAACTTGATATAAAAAATTGTTAAAAAAGGGAAAACACTAAAATTTAGCAATGTTAAAGAAACCCAAAAATGGGGAATAATTTAATGAAACAAAATTAAGGAATGACCCACAACAGGGGGACAAAGAAGAACAATAATAGTTATGGCCAACGGGCAGAATAACAAAAGGTTAAGATCCTGATACAAAAATAAACAAAAATGCCAACGGGCTGCGGCTGGCCTTAAGGGCCGAGCCAAAAGGTACAGAAAAACACTTCAAGCAGAGGGGCTAAACAAAAAATTTGTCTAATCCCGTTCAAATTCTGGCGAGTTTTTTTTTTTTTTTTGCCAATTAAAGTCCGCGCACGAGTGGTGCCTCGATTTGTGAAAAACAGGGTCACTTCTACCCGTCTTGGCATTTGACTCAGAACAGTTTAAACATTTAGGGAACATACATGTATAGGATCGGGATAGTACCACAAAATTAAACATCTAGGAGCCTCTGCTCGACATCGGGCTTTTGAATTGTCAAAGGCTCCACAATTTTTAGAGTGATTTACTGAAATGAAAGGTTCGGAGATACAGCGTTTTAAGCCAATATAGAGGTATAGCTGTGGAAATAAAGTACCCACTTGAGGTTATTTTGGCAGTTAGTCATCCTATAGAATCGGACCTTTTTGACATTTTGAACAATTAACATTCTGAGTTAATTGCATGAAACAAAATTTGCATAAGGGGCCATCTTCATATTAAAAAGGGGCCATCTTCATATTAAAAATGTTACTAACTTTAAAATTTCCAATAGTAACACCAATTTTTGAATCCATATTTCAAATCTATGACCTATGTTAATACGAAATGCCAAATTTTGATAGTTTGTAAGCATTATTAGGTGAGTTAGAGACGTGCAAAGTTTAGGTCCCATAATGTTAAATGAGTTGCACATAAAAAACTATCCCAATCTAAAAATAATTAAGATAGTGAAACGAATTTTTTACTGAAAAGAAATTATAATAACCCAAACAAAATGCATTCAATATTGGGGTATTTAAAACAATTTTTATATTTTTAAATAATTATTATATTAATTTTTTTTAAAAATATGAAAAGAAACCCCTTAATATTTTTAAATAAATAAATTTAAGACAGGAAGTTTAAGCGAAATCCCAATTTTTTAAAAATTTTATTCATAATTTTATTCATAATTTGCTGAGTAAATCACAAAATACTTTTTAATTACCCTTTAGGGGACTGTGTATAAGATTACGTGTGATTGATAAATAAAGACGACCTTGCATGCATGCTTGCTTGTCATTTTAGAGATGGTTCCCAAAAGGTCCACAAGTGATTCGATTAAATAACTCGTCAAATATTTATCCAAATGTAACAAAAACTTAGATTTAAGGTTTTTCAAGAGTGCTTAACATTTCTAAGTTATTAAAATCGGGTGTTGCCATTGGAAATTTCAAAGTTCGTAATATTTTTAATATGAAAACGGCCCCTTATGCAAATTTTGTATCTTGCAATTAAATCAAAATGTTAATTGTACACAATCTCAAAAAGGTCCGATTCTATAGGGTGACTAACGGATGAAATAACCTCAAGTGGGTACTTTTTTTATTTCCACAGCTGTACCTTGTATTGATAAGGTGGTTATGGGAACCAGTTAGCTCGACCACCCAGTGGGTATAGCCACCCGCCTTCATCTGAAATAGAGCTTTGAAGGAGCCTGAAACAAAAGTAGGGTTCTTGGAGGAAATCTCTTCTTCAAGGATTTTAGCGTCTACTATAGTAGTAAATTTGATTAGAAGTTTGAATGTTGGGGCCTTAGGGGTGTGGGAAGATAAAGAGGAGGGGGGGGGGGGAGAAAGTTAGGAAATGCCAATTGTTGTGGACTTAGGGGGGGGGGAGAATTACGAGCAGTACAGGGGCTGCGGGCTAGGGGGGGGGGCATGCTTTGCATAGAAAACTGCCTTAAATAGCGTTTATTGAAAAATCAAGGGAAAATTTACATCCGGATCGGGGCTGGCTCTCTCCACGGAACGACGGAGGAATGCACAATGGCATGAGGGGGTATTAACACTGATGAGGGGGGGGAACCCTCTCCACTTCTTGGAGGAATGCTCGTACAACATTTGATGCTAGGGGGGGGGGTTGTTGTGGGAAAGTTCAGAGAGCACAACATTTGATGCTGTCTGGGCACTCGATGGGAGGTCGTTCAGCATCATGGGGAGAGTCTGTTGCTGGATGGAGGAGGTGACATCATTTGGTGTTGAGGCCACCGACAGTGTCCAAAGTTGGCAGCGAGGTGCAGTCGTCGGTCAGTCCCTTGTTTCGGGGGAGGACCTCTGCAACGATACGCTGGAATCGTAACTCAAATGAGGAAGGGAGTCGGTCATCGTTATCAGGGGATGCAGGGGCGTCCTGGGTGTTGACGGTGACCAGCAGGGACGGGACGCTGGAGGCAGCGGATGTGCTGGGGGCCGGGTGGCGCTGCGGGTCAGCATCGGGGGTTGGAGGGGTGACCTGCGGTCTGAAGGTCACCTGGAGCTGGGTGACCTGGTCGAGCGATGGGAGGCTCGGGGTGTGGCGGCTCCTGGCGAGAGGGGGGTTGGTGGTGGTGGTGGCTGGAGCTGAGGCATCGGACGCAGGATCGGAGGGCCGGAGGCCTGGATGGGTGTATCTGGCCTGGTCCGGAAGCCTTCCACGGACATGCTTGTGGAAAATATCGCATGAGTAGGAAATGACGTCTGTGCAGATGAGCCTCCGCAGTTTGTTGGCGTATCGTTTATTAACGAACTTGCGGAGGACTCTGTCGTTGGCTTTATCCCACGAGCCGAGGGATCCAACGATGATGGCTTCGTTGGAGACATTCTTGAATGTACGTCGCAGGTTGTTAGTGACCTGGACGTACTTGGCCGCCTTATCGCTTCTGGTGTTGTCGAAAGCCGTCAGCCTATTTTCGTAGGGGACGGCAGCGTCGATAAGGACATCCGTGTCTCCTTGGACCAGGACCAGGTCGGGGCGGAGGCCGGAGCCGTCCACGTCTTGATTTCTACCAAGAACTCTGAACCCTCTTCGTCTGGCTTTGACGAGGCGATCCAGCACGGCATCGTGGAGCTTGGTCCTCAAGTGAAGGAGTGGTTGGCAGTTTGAGATGACGTGCTGGAGATTCTCGTTCAGGTGGCTTCACAGCGGCGGCAAGACTTGTCGGCTTCTTCTCTCGGGGGACCGCGGCGTTGGGCATTGAGGCCGCAGAGATTCAGGCGGGCTTTGTGGATGAAGTGCCGGTCACAGAACCAGGTGTTCTCACCGGTCCTGATAAACTGGTTGCCCCATTTGGAGCCCGCGACGCACTCCATCGCCGTGCCCTGGCTGGGGTACTCGTGGAGGGCCAGGGCACGCTCGGAACGGATGATGGACTTGAAGGTCCTCTGCAGCACTCTGCGGTCCACCGGATGGAGGTTCTTCTCTTTGTAAGAGAGGATGATGACACCCCATTCCGGGCAGCTCCAGTTGGCCGCAAGTCGACGGGAGGCGTTGTGGGCTGTGGACTAAATAGACGACGCGTCACTTCGTCCGCGGTGGAAAGGGGGGTCCAAGACGCCGGAGAGGAAGGCCTCGATGAGTGCGGGGGTGACAGGAGGGCGGGAGTCGAAGGTGGAGGTCCGCGCTTGAATTTGCTCTTCGAGGTAGCCCCAGGCGATGTCACGGAGGCGAGGGTCCCTAGAGGTGAGTAGCTTGAACGCGGAATCCACCAGAACGACGTCGTGTTCATCTTCCAAGCAGGGGATCCCGAGGCAGCCTGCGTCCGATGCGCCGTAGATGTAATGGTTGCTGGCAGCGGCCGCAGGCCCCACGAGATTGAGGGTGGCTTTGATGAATTTGCGCACTTCAACGTCGATCTGGCGGAGTTGTACCTTGGAGAACTCACCTGTCCTCATGGCGAAGTTGAGAGTAGGAAAGAAGAACGACTTGAAAGCGTCGATTATTTGCCATGGGGCCAGGCAAGACTCGCCAATCTTCTTGGCGAGTGAAAGGATCTTCTCCACTTCCTCGGTGTTTTGGATGAGCTGGAAGCCGATGGGCGTACCGAGGAAGGATGTAGGGACGTGGTCAGGCACTACCTCCAGGGGCTGGTCATCGTTGAGGAACATGGTGGGTCGCAGGCCACGCGGAGGGGGGGGGGGCAACGAGGTGCATGGACCGGCACTTAGCGGGGTTGACGGCAAGGCCCAGTCGCCGGGAGAGGGAGGGCAGCAGGTCGAGAAGGCCCTGGAGTTCGTCTGGCGACCTACCCATCACGAGGAGGTCGTCCGCGAAGGCCAGCACATTGAAGAAGTCGTCCGGTGGAGGGGGGGCGTCCTGGAGGCCACGCACCATCGGATCGCTGACCAAGTTGAAGAGGAGGCCGGAGAGGGGGCAGCCCTGGCGGACCCCGTTGCGGACCTCTATCCGGTCAGAAATTCCGTCGCCAGCGATGAACTCGGTGGAGGTACCGGAGTAGAGGTCATGGACGATGGCAGTGAAGTCTTCACCGCCTCCGGCTGCAGTCAGGGCGGCGTCGATGGCTCCGTGGGGGACAGATCCGAAGGCGTTGGCCAAGTCAATCTGTGCCATGCACAGCTCCCCACCGCTCGTCTTGGCTCGTCGGATCTCTTTGGAGACGAGGAAGTGGTGTTCGAACGTCCCGTCAAAGGGGAGGAACCCCTTCTGGGCATCAGACAGGACGTTTTCACCAGAGAGCCAACTGGTGAGGCGGGAGGCGAGGCAACCGGTCAGGAGCTTGTAAAGTGTGGCACAGAGGGAGATAGGCCTCCAGTTGGTGATGCTGTCAATGTCCCCCTTTTTGTGGATGAGGATTGTCCTGGACTTCTTCCATGAGCTTGGGATGCGCTGTGAGCGCAGGCAGACGTTCAGGATCTTGGTGATGGTGGTGCATGTGGGGTCCACCTCCTTCAAGTGCGCGTACGAGATCCTGTCGGGACCAGGGGCAGAATTCTCGAATTTGAAGAGGCGGGCCTTGACCTTATCCGGAGTGAAGGGGTCCATCAGAACAGTGGAGCGGCCTTCGGTTGGAGGAAAGATGGAGGGGTCAAATGTGGATGAGGTGAAAACTTCCTTGAAGTGGTTCACGATGACACTTCCCTCAAGGTGGCATCGGGAGCCCTCCCCCTCGGTGATGAGCCTGATGGCTCTGCGGTGGTTCCTTTTATAGAGCCGTTGGATGGCTCTATGGTCCCCAGGGTCAGTGGTGATGTTGCGGGGGCCGCCGGAGTCATCACGGGTGGGGGGAAGGTGGACGAATTCGCCGATCCTAGCAATGATGTCCTCGAGAAGGGCCTCAAACTCGCTCCATCTGGAGGTGTCTTGGGAGGAGATGGAGGCGAGGAGGTCACCCAGGGCCGGGATGAAGTAATCAAGGGGGAGGTGGTCGTCTTGGTCACGAGGAGGGGAGTCGGAATGGCGGGATGACATGACGGGGGCACGTCCTCTTCATCGATGACCGGGTTGAGGTTGAAATCTTTGGTGTGCTCTTGGGAGGCCGGCTGAGAGAGGGAGTGTGGGATGCTCGACTGCGGGGAGGGATTGGGTGTGTTTCTCTTCCTCAGCTCTTCAATGACCTCTGGGTCGATATCCGAGTCAGATGTTGAGAGCGTTCGGTTCCGCCTTCTTCTTTTGCGATGCCTCCTGGGAGGTGGGGCAGGAGAGTTGGCGGCCACGATTCGTTCCGCCATCTCATCGACGGTCTCCACAAGATCAGGGGGGGGAATGGCAGCAGGTGGGGTGAGACGGGGGGTGGTGTTGTGTTGGGGCCAGTGGGGGTGGTCGCAGCTGGCGGCTGGTCAACATCTTGCTCATCCGGCTGGTTAGCCGGGTGGTTGGCGTTCAGCCATTCAGTGGTGGACCTGGGGCTCCCGGATCTCACGTTTGTGGACGGTCTTTCACTGCGCGGCGGGGGGGGGGCGTGCGAGGTTTGGCTGCTCATGTGGAGGTCCCGATTTCTCGTCTGCCGCTGTGGGTGGAGGTCCGAGTTCTGGAACGGACGCCTGGGGACCCTTCGATCCGCGTTCTTGTGCCCGAGGGAGTGTTTCCTGAGCTGCCTTCGCGAGGAGCACTGGAAGGCACATTTGTCGCACGCGAAGGTCAGCTCCTCCCCCGGCTGGAAATTTGGGTCCCGCCCTACGAAACACTGGTGGTAGGACACCCTGTCGATGCAAACTGCGGGGCAAATCGAGCACCATTTTTTAACCTTTGCAATAGGCTTCGAATGATCCAGCTTGAGATGGCGCTTGAGGGATTGAAGCAAGGTGTTCCATGCTCCGCTGGCGAAGGTGTTGTTGCAGCCGGGTTCAGTGCACTTGAGCGATCGAGCCATTGGGAGTGAAATGTGGAGGGTCTGCCCTCTTCTAGTGCAGTTTATTGGTGCGTCAGAAAGGTCCTCCTCGGGGAACCGGGCGGTGGATAGCTTGAAATTCTTGTTGGAGTTACTTCTAATGGTTCTCCCCGGGGGCCTGCCTCGCTGGGGGGAAATGGCGCGATGTTGGAATCGGACCGCTGGTTGGTTGTTCGCTTGGGGCCTGGGCGAGTCTGAAACAAGTCTTGTGAAGAGGCTTGCTGCGGAACAGAAGGGGGTGGAGGGTTTTGCCGGGGTGGAGAAGGAATCCCACGAACGAGGTCTTGCGAGGAGTGGGTGAGCACTTGGGTGATGGGATTCGGGGCTGCGGCGGTCGGATGAGCCTTGGGCTTGCTTGCGGTGGTTGGCGAAGGGTCACAAGTAGGGAGAGAGGAGGCAGGAAGTTTTTCAAGGAGGACACGGGGTTGCCTTCTTTCATGGGCGAATTCGTAGCGTAGGTCTCTGGTTGCGGCGTCTTTGAAGTATGTGTCTTTGCATCGCAAGCAAGGGAAGACGATTTTCTTCGGCGAGGTGTTGTTGTGGTTGGAAATGATGGATGAGGGACCAGGACGGTTGATGTCCGGGGTCTTGCGTCGGGGAACATTTGGAAGTTGTTTAGTCCGACGATGGTGATTGTCAACGTGACGTTGAAGGGCGAGATGCTTACGGAATTTTTCGCCGCTGGTTTGGCAAGAGAAGAACTTTCCTTGGGCATGTTGGACTTCTGGGAGGCGACACTGTTGACAGGGTTTGTGGGCGGCGGTGGCTTGACAGGGGGCGGACGTGGTAGCAAGGAAGGGGTCGTCGGTGTTGGGTGGAGGGGAGGGGCAGTTTCCTTAGCAAGTTGGGAGGAAGCTGGAGATGGGTGGCGCTCCCTGCAGTGGGCATTGTAGTGGGCGAAGGCCGGGAAGCGAAGGCCACAGTAACCGCAGATGAAGGCGCTCGCTTTCGGTCGGGCGACTGGTGTGGTAAAGATCGAGAAGAGTGGTTGGTCTTTACGGGGCGAGGGCCTGAGTGGATCGGGCCGGGAGGTGAGGAGTCGTCCAAGTCGGGGCTTCCTACTTCTGCTGGGGATTTAGGCTCTGGAGATAGTGTGTCTTGGGGGTGGAGGTGGAGGGAATTGACGTGAGCTTCGCATTCACGGTCAGACCCGAACTTCTTCTCGCAAAAGATGCACACGATAGGAGATTGTGCATCAGCCGGGCTGGTCCTCGGGGAAGGGACTGCAGACTTCACTGGAGAGACGGAGCTTTTGTGCGGGGTCAGTTCCTTGGGGGGGGGATAGATTGCCTGCTGGAGAGTGGGAGAAGGCGGGAGCTACAGCTGCAGCGGCGATCGGGAGTTCCGTATCCTTGTGAGGCGGGGGTGGAGCTGGTGATGGGACAAAGGACACCGCGGAGGAGGCTTCATACAGCAGGAGTTGGTTGGGGGACTTTACCTTGGAGCATGTGGTTCTCTGGGAGAGAGAATTGCTGAACACTAAACTCCAGCTTGGGTCCAGGTGGGGCGAGGATCTCTGGCTGGTGCGTGCCGGAAGGACCTCAGTGGTGACTGGCACGTGGGTCTGGGTCATCTGTGGAGCTCCGGGCTTGTCAGGGATGTGGTCCGGGAGGTCCATGGAGCCCGAGATGGCCAGGGCAGGGCTCGGGGAGGTAAGTAGCTTTCATTTCAGGAGTGTCAACGAGTTCAGATACTGATAGTTGGTCTTCTGCGGTAGGTACAATCATCTTGGCTCCTTTTGGAATAGGTATAAGATTAACACATTTAATAACCCGGTTACTGGCTTTGGCAAGAGATTCAATATCTTTCTTAAGGTTGTGAAGAACAATAGGCTTTGCAGAGTCAACTGGAAAAAACAAAATAACACAATTTATATCCTCAAAGCTAGATGAAGCCACTGAATTGGAAGATGCAGCAGCAGATGCGAGGAAGGGGCTAATTGTGTGGAGAGTGCTGAATGAGTTGCATTTTGATTAGGTCGTTAATAGAGGAAATTCCCTGTTGGAGGGTGGAGACAGCTGTGTTCATGGATTTATCGATACTTGTAAATTTTTCAGGGGTGTTTTTCATAATTTCATCCTGCTGTTTTTTGTTATCATCCATTCCCTTGAGGATAAGATCTATGTGCGCTGTTTCACTAGTGAAGAAATTCTGATCGAGAGTTTCTAGCGATGCTGCCATGGTTTTAAGTACTTCCGTCCTAAGAGTTTCCTCTTGTTTCGACTTCTGTTGACAAGCATCTTTCAATTGGTCAAGTAATTCAGCTTTTTCTGTGTAATTAGCTTCTAGGCTTTTGGCTGCGGTTAAGGTGGTAACTTGAAGCTCATCAGCTCTTTCTTTATAGGAAATATCGAGGACAGATTTAGCTTCTGAAGGGGCAATCCCATTACGTAAGTAAGCTTGTTGGGCTTCATTCATGGCGTAAAATTGGGTTTCCAGTTTAGTAATTTTTGCTTTTGCCTCTGTCAATTCTTGTTTTAATAAGGCTATGGAAGAGTAACCAGTAGAAGTTTCGAGAAGGGAGGTATCAGACAAACGTTTTGAGGCATTAAGGCTATTATGTAGATTTATAGTTTCTTGATAAAGCTTGGTTATGGCAGGAGCGAAGAATTCGCCCACAAGAATGTTTTGCGTAGAGAAAGATAACTGGTTTTTTGTGTAGGCGATCATAAAGTCTTGCAAAGATCGACATAGTTCAATAATAAAATTTGTAAGCGTGGGGTTGGATGGGTTTTTCAGTGAAGAGAACTTGTTGATCAGAGAAACTAAAGGAGTGCATTCAGTGTATTTTGCAGCTGAGATAAATTTTCTGTATGCATCAGTAGACTTGAGGTCTGTGGGCCATTTGCCGAAAGAAGACATCCTGAGAAGAAGGGTTATATTGGGATCTTCAAGAAAGCGTGAAGGTAGCACCACAACACAGTTGATTGAGGTATGCACAGATAAACACAGTTGGAAGGTGACACTGGTCAATCGGGTCCGGAACGAATCACAGTGAACGGATCAGGATCGAGTCTCAGCGACGAATCAGCAGAAGACTCCGGGCGCCGGTGATGGATGACGCTGATCGAACGGATCCGGAACGGATCTCAGTGAACGGATCAAGAGCGAGTCAGATCGAACGGATCAGGGACAATTCTCAGCAAACGGATCAAGCAGAAGACTCCGGGCGAGCAAAGTTTTGGAAGAGGAGTAGTAGGTCTTTTACGCCTTATATGTAGGACAGTGGGATAGTTCACATCGAACGAATCAGACAGCCGACTCAGGGCGACCAACACGCGGATCCCGATGACGCGCCTTCCACTAGAACAATCTTCTATGACGAGAATCGAGGTAGGACGAAAAAGGTGTGATGAGGCGTAGCAAGGCGGGTGGAGGTCTGGTAGGGCGTGGTAAAGTTGAGCCGGTTTGGCCAGCCAGTCCGGTGAAGGCGGAGGCGGGCCCGCAATTCCACAACGATGCTAGTGACGTCGTTAGGTAGTAGCCAATCCAGGGTATTTTTGGTTTGGTTTGAATTATCGTCGCACTAGAGCTACACGAGGGCTATTGGCGACGGGCGTCGTATTTTAGAACCACAGTCAGGTGACCAATCCAGGGTAGGAAGAAGAATAATGATGGCTGCCTTGTGCGTAGTAGATGACAAAAGTGAAGCTGACTGAGACGATTTTAGTTTTTCAAAGATAATTAACTAATTAAGGTGATTTAGAAAACATGAAAACCATCATTCGATTCGTTGTAGTTTGGTGAATCTTTTAGTATAAAGTTTAGGCAGAAAATCGTTATTACCATAGTTATGAGTATAAAAAACGGGAGCAGAACACGAACGCAACTTCTCACATGCTTGGCGGGGGGGGGGGGTTGGCGACTCAATATCTCAGGGTGGGACCAAACCTAGTAACAAGACTTTTAGGCAACCCATGTCCCGCCCGAGGAGTGAGCCCCCACCACGAAAGAAGACACGTACCACCCAAACCCGGGGGAACGAGCGAGCACCAGACGACGCCCCCAACGCCGCACACCCGGGCCAGGGCATCACAAACCCGCCGCAGCCAGGCCCCCCAAGAAGAAACACCAAAAACCATTAAAATCCAATATAGAATGTACAAGAAACATGAAATGTCTGAATGACGACCCGAGCGCCCCCAGAAGGCCCCCAGACAAAAGAATATATTTAGGTCATCATAATTAAGCGCATTTTCTAGTTGAGTTAAAAGAGGATCAATACAATCTTTGAATTTAGTTAAAAAAATTCCAATAGGATATTTAGTTTTATAATACAATTCGTCAGAATCACATTTACTCTTAGTTAAATAAAATTTAATAAAGCGGTGATCACTATTACTTGCAGTATCTATAATTTTCCAATCAAATAATAAAGGACATAAAGCCGGAGAAAGAATTGTAAGATCTGGGTTTCCCGAGGCCCTGGTGGAAACAAAAGAGGGTCCAAAAGAAACATCGTTGGCAATGGCCAATCCATTCCCAATCAAAAAAGCAGCCAGAGCATTATCCCTCCAATCGTTCTGCCCGTAACCCCACAACGTATTTCTGCAATTGAAATCGCCCAAAAGAATAAAAATAGATCTAGTAAAGTCAATATCCTCCAGCTCGCCAATCTGCTCAAAAATATCATCATGCGGCCTAAAATAAATAGAACCTATGATAAAACAAAAAATTTCAGATTTAATTTCTACAAAAATTGACGAGATGGAGGAATAAACAAAAGTTACTAAAAGGTCACTATTATTGATTAAAATTTGAGCATCTCCAAATTTGGAGCTAAAAACTTTAAATTGGTTTGGCCAATTCATTGGGACTCCACCGGACAAGTAGGGGTTTTGTAAACAAATTATATCTATTTGTGAATCATCAATATAAATTTGTAATTAATTTTGTGCAGCTAGGGAGTGGTTCAGATTAATCTGGGCGAAATGCATCAATTAGATACAAACGCCAAACGAAACCAAAAGTGCCAACCGGCAGGGGGATAGGTGACTAACCCTTATCCACCCTGTCCTTCACTTTCTGCAACTCTCTCTCATAGAGAGGATACTTGTCAGTCCCCCCGAAGTGCTTTTCACACGACTTAACATTAAGATTTAGATTCTTAGTTTTACAGTTACGACAGTTAAAATCGGCACAGTAACCTTCATGAGCATCTTTCCCACATTTGTAGCAAAAACTATTTGACTTACAAAATTTCTTGGTATGACCATATTTCAAGCATTTCTTGCAAAATCTAATTGAGTTGAACTCAAACATTTTACATAAATCTAAGTCTAAATAAACTTCCCCTAGGGACATAATGTCCCTATATAAGTGAGGTTTAACTTCAATTATTCAATCAAATCTTTCCCCAAACCTAAGTTTAAGAGGAATGCTGAAGAGCACTTTAATACCATCCTCTTTAAAAACATTACTGTTCTTGGATAACTTGGTTAGAAGGTCTTCTTTGTTTGAGACTGTTGTGAATTTGATAATAATTTTAGGATCAAATTTCTTAGGCACAAAATGTTAGTAGTCAGAATATTTAGTGTTACTCAAAAATGTCTTTATAATGCCAATGTATACAGTACTGTTGGTCAGAATTTTTATGCCTGAATTTAATCTAATGATTTTACCAATTTTTAGAGTAATGTCTTTTTCATTACAGTAAAGCAAAAGGTCACTTTTAAAAGCACTCAGAAAGTTGGGTTCATTACCTGTTGGATGCAGAATGATCATTTCCTGCTCAGAGTTTGAAGTGTCAATCGGTTGACGAGCACGACCACCGACAGGCGTAGGAATGGGAACCACATTGTCTCCGGTGAAACCCTCCGCCAGGGATGTAAACTTCCCCAGGAAGCCTTTGACTCGATCCGGCTCCGGGATACCCTTGTCGCAAACTTCTTCGAATCTCTTGAAAAGTTCCTCTTCTCTAGTTTGAATATTCCTTATAAGCTCCTTTTCCCGAGTGCGGCTGCTTTTGACTTCTTCAATAAATACTTTATATTGTGCTAGCACTTTGTTTTCCTGCTCTTGAAGCTTAGCAAACGTTTTACCAGTGGTATCGTTTAGCTCCTTGATTTTTAAATTGATTTCGTTCACAAGAGGAGTGGTTATGTTAGTAAGCTGTACTTGGATATCGTTTTTAATTACAGCCATGGCGCTCTCTTTAGCTTCAAAGAACTGGACTTTTGCAAGAAGATCTTGGGAGTCTGAGATTAATTTGGCATTTTCGGCAGTCAGAAGCCAAAGCTCCTGTATTTCCTCTACCGATGTATTAAGTTCACTATTTGCTTTGAGCCTTATATTTTCCTCTTGTAATTTGGCAATTTCAGAATTTAAAAATTTTACCTTTTTCTGGTAACTTACAATTCTATCCAATATAGGATCAAGAAATAGTCCTGCCATCATATTCTGAAGGTCAAACCCCATTCGCTGGTCCCTCATTCGCAAACCCCATTCGCTGGGGATTGTCGATTCCATAACCCAGGAACGGGGAACGCAGGGCAGTTATGCCCCGAGCGCTCAGACCAACTGGGCCCCCCGTCCGGGAAAAATGCCCCCAACGTCGAAAGAGATCCAAAAGGCACCGAATCCTGCCAGTGTATCGAAAACAATTTTCACTTTGAAGTATTAAAAGCCAGTATATATTAAAGAACTATTAGAATTGGAAAAAATTAAGCCAGTGTATAGAAAATCATAATTAATGCCAGTGTATAGTACTTGCACACGACGAGTCCCCCGGAGACACACGAGGGGTCCATCCAACCCATGGCATCACAG
Source organism: Hylyphantes graminicola (assembly GCA_023701765.1). NCBI lineage: Eukaryota > Metazoa > Arthropoda > Arachnida > Araneae > Linyphiidae > Hylyphantes > Hylyphantes graminicola. The sequence goes on from CM043122.1 coordinate 48,900,233, forward strand.
ATCCTCCCGCAGCCGGGCCCTCCAGGGAGAAACACTGGAGGAAGTCCGAGCAATAGGAGGAGAGATAAAAATTTTGCACAAATTATTAGTTGCTCTGGATTACACTTAAAGGAATTGAGATTTTAAAGGAATTGATGGAAACTATTTTTTAGAAAGATAATAACTGAACTTTAATGCGGAGGATGGAGTAGAGGATGTGACGTTGCCGTCCTCATGTGTTGTCCTTCCGTGGGCTGTGTCATAAGGTAGATCCAGTTGGAAGTAAAAGTACCCAGGTTAAGTTTAGCTTTTCGGAAGTGGCAGCACGTGGGGAACGGTGACGGGGCATTGACATGCAGACAACGCCCGGTGTGTGGGCTGTAAGGAGCCTAGTGGTCCGGACCCTGGACTTGAAATCGAAAGGTTGAGAGTTCGGGCCCCGGTTGCCACTGAAGACTTACCGAGTACACGCGGAGTACGTGCTCGTAAAATCTGTTGGGTCCGAAAGTCCTGTGGTCGGTCATTGCGCAGTTCACCATGGGTACAGGTTCCTGGAATGTCGCCCTTAACGGTTGCGTTTGGTGCCTATTCAGGTGTTGGCTCGTCACCTGACTGTGGTTCTAAAATACGACGCCCGTCGCCAATAGCCCTCGTGTAGCTCTAGTGCGACGATAATTCAAACCTAACCTAACAGGTTCCTGGAGAAAATTTCCCTCCCCTTCAGGGACATGGCAACATCTGTCTCCACCTCCACAATTTAGACATCCGTCAACAGATGGCAGCATCAGTCATATGTGTTTGTGTGTGTCTTGTGTTTGTCCTACTTGACGATGGTTTATAAGGGGGTCCTTGCGACCAGCCACACAAGCCTGAAAATATATGTAAACCAATCCAATCCAATCCAAACGCCCGGTGCGAGAGTTAGATTTGATGTGGCTCGCTGGCGAGCTGTTTTTGTCAGAGCCTTGAGATAAAATTTGTTGATGGTTTTTACGAAATATGTTTGTGATTGTGAATTCGAGCCTGCAAATAAACTTAGTATGAATTTGGAGCCGTTGATTGTTCTTGGTGGTTGTGTTTTACTTCATTTTGCTTAGTACCTGGTTTGCCATCTTCTTACGTGGTCTCCGAGGGCGGAACGTCATAAACCCTGCAGGGATCGCCAATAAATTGCTGCACGGTTCTTTGCCCACCTAATTGCCCGTAGCACAAGAGCTCGGCGATCCCTCTACTTCTCCAAGGGGTCTGGGTTTCCACGCTAACGATCAACTACGCCACATGGTGCCGCGATCAGGATCATCGGACATGTTGCTTTTATTTACGGAAAAGTACTGTTTCATTGTGATATTATTTTTTTTGGTGATTTATAATATTAGTAATGATTTATAGAGATATTTTTTAATGATATGACGTTATTGATGGTGATTTTTAAGGATTTATAATAATTTTAATTAGTGTTTTAAATGTACATTTTTATAAAGAAAGTTATTACTAATAGAGGGTAGTTTTAATCAGCAGAATAATACGTGTGTAATATTGTGTAAATTTAATGGTTGTTACCAGAAGTGGGACAGATACTATGGCTACGGATAGCACTAAAAACCTTAATATTTCCATTGAAAATTTTGACGGTGACCCCCTTAAAGTATCTTGGTTTCTTGGTCAGATTAGGGATCTGAAAAATATTAACGGTTGGACTGATGGGGCAGCATTGGTATACCTTAAATCCAAATTAACGGGTGCAGCTCGGGATTGGTATTCAAGTTCGCCTTCTTGCGTTGACATAAAATTTGATGTTGCATGCGCCAAGTTAGAGTCGTTTTTTTAAAAATGAGTCATTGCCCTCCTCGAGTATCATTCAATTGCATAGCATATATCTTTACTGAATGGTGAGACGATGAAGAACCTTGCTCATCGCATAGAGACTCTGACTGTTAAGACCTATCCTTCTGTGAAGGATACGGTTGCTCTGGGTCAGATTCAATCTTTGCATTTTTTTAATGCTTTACCCCTTAGTCTTCGTGAAAAACTAGTTCTACATGATACTACTGACTTTCAAAGGTTAGTGGAGGAGGCACATAAATATTCAATGGCTCAACAAAACCTTCAACAGTTAGTCTCATGCTGTGATTCAGTCCGGCCGTTCTAGTGAGGGCAGTAATACAGATGATACGGCAGGGTTTCGTGCAAATGGGGACTCCAGGGAAGGTTCTCATCATAGGGTGTGTCCTTTCTGTTCCGGAGATCACTTAATGATGAATTGCGCTGACTTTCAGCAGTCTTTACAGGCACACAACACTGATGTTGTGGCTCAGGTTTCTGCTCGTCAGAGTACATTTTCAACTCGTGCCCCAGGGGTACAGATTCCTGATGCGGCGTCATTGCCCTGTCTGTATTGTCATAGGTATGGGCATCCGATGAGTAGGTGTTATGAGTTTCTATCGTTCGGTAACTCTGTCCAGGCATACAGTGGAGACCAGAGTTCTGGGTATTAACAGAATCGACGGCAGTACAGGGAACCAAATCAAACGTATAGTCGAGGTGCCCATTCTAACTTGAGAGGCGGTAACGGCCGATTTAGACCCCCTGCATCTTCTAATGTCTACAGAGGTTCATACCCTAGGGGGAACAATGTGGAGTATGGTGCTGGGCCTCCTAACTATTCTTTAAACTCTTACAGAGGACGCTGAGTGGTGGCAATCGTTCCTCTGAGAGCCTTCTGAAGTTGCAACCGGTCTCGCGGGTTCATGAAATCTCAAGGGAGTACTTTGAATCACCTATGCATATGGCAGGAGGGGAGACAATTTCTGTTCGTAGTTTTCTTGGTCAGTTCTCGCATCCTGTGCCTAAAGAAGTGCATATTTTCAACTTTTTTGATAATGATCTGCTGCCGCTCATCAACATATCCTTTGGTGATTGTAGCATTCCGGTTCTTCTTGATTCTGGAAGCACTGTTTCACTTCTTTCAAAACAAACTTACGAAAACATCAGGCAATTCGTTAAGGTGAGGCTTCTTTCCCGAAATGTTTCTATAAAGACTTTGAATTCAAATTTAAATTTTATATGCTGTGCAGAAATCTCCTATAAAATAGATAAAAAAATTTTTAAACATCAATTTTACATGGCAGATTTTTCTCATGACCATTTTACTGGTATACTAGGATTTGATTTTATTACTAAACATGATATATTACTCCTGTCAAGAAAACATGTTGCCAAATTTGATAATTTTGAAGTGCCATTCATTAATTATACTCGAGAATCTACTAATTCCTTGGTGCTTTCAAATAACACTAATGCAACTCTTGCACACAAGGTTATCTTGCATCCAAATGAATCGGCCCAATTTAAGGTGAACGTTGTTGGTTTACCTGCTGACACTGTTTTTTTGTTTGAACCTGATAATGTCAATGGGGATGTTGAAATACATCCTTCGATTCATGTTTCGGATGGAGAAGGTTTTGTTAGTGTCGTTCAAAATTTGGGCTCTGGTGTTGTCCATTTGAATAAAGGTCAAGTTGTTGGTCAATGCATCACTAACATTGAATTAGAAGGTGGTGACAATAAGTGTCTTGATGAACTCGTTTCTTCCTCTGAATCTCTTGCACAGAAGTTCTGTGGCTTTGTTTCTGCTACTTCTGAGACGCTTAGCTTGAGAAAACTCGAGCTGAGTGCTAGCGATTTTGACTTAACTCACCTTGATCCAAATCAGAAACAGGAAATGCTAGACATTCTGTTATCAGGGTATGCTGCATTCTCCAAATCTTTAAAGACACTCGGCTGTACAGACAGAGTGGTACCCCGGGTTTTTTTCGATCTACGAACCCGATTAAAACGCTTCCTTTTGAAATTCCCCATGCGCTTCAGGAAAGAGTAAAACAGGAGTTACTTGAACTCCAGGAGGCTGGTCTCATTCATCGAAATATTGCCGAATGGGCCTGTCCTATGCTTTTGGTCAAGAAGAAACCGGATCCTAGGCAACCCAGTGCCCCTCCTAAGTTTCTCATGGCTCTTGATCTTCGCCTTTTAAATTCAATTATTGAACATTCAACTTATCCTTTACCGAAGATCTCGAATTTAATCAATGAAGTTTCTGTTTATAAATATTATTCAGTTCTGGACCTCAAAAATGCATATTGGCAAGTTCTACTTCCTGAGGAATTGCAAGACGTTTTAACTTTCACAACTCCTTTTGGTACGTTTGCTAATAGGCGCATGGTGTTTGGGCTTAAAACTGCTGCCAGTACGTTCCAGGCACTAGTCGACCTCTTGATTGATAAGCTTAAGCTTGGTGGAATTGTTGGTGTTCATGCTTACCAGGATGACATTTTAATTGGTGCTTCTGATTTTCAGGAGATGGTTCGTAAGGTAAGGGGCGTGCTTGAGATACTCATTAAGTATAACATTACCTTGTCACCAGCTAAATGTGCTTTTTTTAAATCTTCGATTGATTACCTGGGCTTTAATATTTCTCATAAATCGATCAAGCCAATATCATCTAATATTTCTAAGGTTACAAGTTTTCAAGTTCCAAGAACGGTAAGGCAGGTTAAAAAGTTCTTGGGTCTGTGTGGTTTTTACAGGCACCTTATTCCTGAATATGCCAGGTTGACTGATTGTCTGACGCAGTTAACAGCTAAAGGAGTTAAGTTTAAATGGAACTCTGACCATCAAACTGCTTTTGATCAACTCCAGCAGATTTTCTTTTCCATTCCTTTTGTTAATCTACCACAGTGGGATAAACCTTTTATTTTAATACCGATGCTAGTGGTACTGCGATCTCTGGGGTGCTTATGCAGGAACATATTGGTAACCTTCATCCTGTCTCATACTACAGTAGGTCCCTGTCAAAGTCTGAACGTAACTATCCTGCCATCAAACTTGAATTATTTGTGATATACAAGGCGGTGACGTCGTTTAAATCTTATTTATACAATCGAAGATTTACTATTCTAACTGACAGCAAACCCTTATTACTCTACAAGAGGACTACGTCTCCTGTGGACATTGTCACTCGTTGGCTCCTAGAACTGTGAGTATTCTTTTGAGTTTAAGCATATCCCTGGTAAAATTAATATTTTAGCTGACTATTTATCTCGAATGCAGGATCCCAGTTACAGAGAAGACACCATAGACAGATGAAGTCTTGGTTAAATGGTAGCATGTATGTGCGAGTGCCACTAACCTCAACCTTAGATAGTAAATTATAGTTAGGTAGAATTAGAGTAGTATGTAGCTCTATGAATCTTTTTCTTATTTCTATTTATGTTTTTCTTGTTTTACTATAATTTTTAATAGTTTTTCTATAAACCTCCAACTAACCCTCATAGGAAAATTAATCGGATGTTTTAGTACAATTTAGAAAATCTAGAAGTGCAATAGACCTTAGATTTTTTTTTTAAAATTCAATCAGTTGTTTTAGTAACGGACTTAGAAAAACCAAAAGCATAATATATCTTGGGTTTTTATTTATAAGTTTATATTGATCATATATTTTAATGATTTTATACGATGGGAAAAGGAAACCCTTATTTTCAATGACATTGCCAAACCACACCCCTTCTTGGCCCAAAGACGGCATGGTTAGATGGAAGTCCTCTGTGTATTGGCAGGAAAAAACATAATGGTCAGGGTCCCCTTCTCCTTTGTTACAGGGACAGACGGGAGACGGCTTAATATTGAATCTATGTAAATAAGATAGGAATGGGCCATGACCGGTAACAAAGTAAACTAGCTGTTTATTATGTAGAGGATATTTGAAGTTGACTTTGGAGATGTACTTATAGGTTCTTCTACCAGTGGTAGAAGAATCCCAGAAGTTTTGCCAGGTAATTAAGAGTTCAGATTTAAGAAAAGATTTTAATTTTGAAATTGGAGCGGGTATCGAAGTCGGAGTACCAATGTGCGCACCGGTCCTGGCCCAAAAATCAGCAATCTCGTACCTGTAATATTACAATGTCCCTTAACCCAGTTTAAAGAAAAGAACTTTTTATTATTAATTAAAGAAGTTTTAACATTTTGAACAAAAGCCGTCGTCGCGCCTATCCCTTCTAAGGCATTAATAGATGACAGACTGTCGGAGAAAATTTTAATAAAACTGTTGTTTTCGCTGGCCCGAGTGACGGCAAAATTAATAGCCGCCAACTCGGCCTGAAAAACTGAATTATAATGGTCTAGTTTAAAATAAAATAAATCATGAATGATATTGTTTTGAAATAAAACGATAGAAAATCCGACGTTGTCTGGCATCTTAGAGCCATCAGTATAGACCTCGAATGTATTTGTCTTTGGAAAAAGGTTCGGGATGGTATTAAGTTTTAAAAATCCATGATTAATTGGAGTAGAACTTCATGAGCATTTTGTATCAAAATTATTTAACTGGGGAATAGCATCGTTGTTAAAATCAATCTCCCCTTGAAGGAAAAGGAATTTTTTGGCTAAGGAAGTAATAGTTTGGTCGATGGGGATGATCCCCGTCAGTAAAGAAAGAGAGCTATTTGGGGTAGTTCGGTAGGCTCCCAGGATTCTGATAAAAAAAAATACGCTGTAAAGAGATAAGCTTTTTAATTTGAAAGGATTTTAAGGCATCACCCCAGACAAATTAAGATACCATAATTTAATGAAATTTGAATGAACCCCCCAGTTGAAGCCTGTAACCTGTCTGAAATGATTTGAAAAAATGAAGCATCTGTTAATTACTGAGTTAATATGGTGGGTAAATGAAAGGGTGTCGTCTAGGTTGATGCCCAAGTATTTGAGTGTCCGGACAACTGAAACTGAAGAATTATTTAGTCTAAATATTGGATTTCTGCTAAGTGAACCATTGGGGAGACGGGTAATCCTTACTCCTCTTTGGATGTATAAGATAGCTTTAGTTTTGTTGACAGCAATAGTTAAATCCAGAGTATTTAAAGTAGTTGAAATATCCTGTAAAATAAGATTAACATTATCCTCCAAGTTTTTTCTCTTACTGCCGGAAGCAAGCACGACCAGATCATCCGCGAAGGCCTGGAGGAAGAACATGCTGTTGTTATGGTGTAAAATTATATTGAAATAAATTAGCCATAATATAGGGACAACCACAGATCCCTGTGGTGCCCCTTTAAAAATTTGCTTGGTTATCGTACATCCTCCCTCCTCGCAGATGACTGATCGGCCTGTCAAATAGAAACAAATAAATCTTTGGAAGAATATCGGGAGGCCACCCCTATCAAAAATATTGAAAAAAATTTCCCAGTTTAAATTATCGAAAACAGCCTTGATGTCAATTAAAATCAAGGCTGTAAATTTGAACTTTTTAAGTCTATTCCTTATTTCAGATTTTAAATTATGGACCGCGAGTTCGCAACTGCAAAGCTCACGGAACCCATATTGATAGTAATGCAGAAATTCATTATTATATAGCCACCTATTGAGTTTGTTAACAAATAATCTCTCAAGAGTCTTGCCAAAAGTAGGTAATAGGTATATTGGGCGGTATGAATCGCATAAGGAAGGGTCTCTGCCCGGCTTAAGCAGGAAAAAGACCCTCCCCAAGGCAAGACACTTTGGTTTTGGTTTGAATTATCGTCGCACTAGAGCTACACGAGGGCTATGCAAGACACTTTGGAAAATAAGCAAAAGAAAAAGTGAGGTTGATTAAGTTAAACATGAAATCAGGGGCGACCTCGTAGATCCTCCTCCAAAGAACATAATCAATATTGTCAGGACCTGGAGCCTTCCCAGCCAAAAAATTCTGCAAAATTGCTTCACAAAAAAACTTTAAAAAAACTTCACAAATTCTGAAGGGATTTGAAACACTTAGTCTGCAGAATTGCTTCAAGAAAACTGCAGTTTTTTTGAAGTTTTTGTAAAGCAGTTTTAAAGAAAACGTGGCGCCATCTAGCGAAATGTAATTAAAATAAAAATTATAAAGAAATAAATTATCGAACGAGTGGGCTGTTTTTCTGACCATTTTGGGAAGTAGGAGCGCGGGATTTGATCTGATGGGATTTGGGCAGCTGTCTAATGCTCTATTGACTGTGCTACGAAATCTTGTTATGAAGTTGGTTCTGTAAATATATGAGCAAACTATATTTTAGTTAGAAAATATTCTCGCTCGTCTGTTGCTTCAAAATAACTATTTTTTTTAAAGTGCCGAAATGACTTTAGAATGGCTGTAGAATTGCTGCAAAAAAACTGCACATACACCTGTGGTCAATTTTTACATTTATATTGCTTCAAAATAGCTGCAGTTTTCTCGAAGCAATTCTTCAGACTAAGTGTTTCAAATCCCTTCACAATTTGTGAAGTTTTTTTAAAGTTTTTTGTGAAGTTTTGTTAAAGTTTTTTTGTGAAGCAATTCTGCAGAATTTTGCAGTTGAAAAGTGCCGTAATGACTTCAGAATGGTTGCAAAATTTCTAAAAAGTTGTAGATACAACCGTGGCCAGACTTCACATTTCCATTGCTTCAAAATATCTGCAGTTTTTTTAAAGTGACTAAATTACTTCAGAATGGCTGTAGAATTGCTGCATAAAAACCCGCAGATATATCCATAGTCAGGCTTCACTTTTCTATTGCTTCAAAATAACTGCAGTTTTTCTGAAGCATTAAAAATGACTTTAGATTTGCTGCACAATTGCTACAGAAAAACTGCATAATCCCCATTCGATATACTTCAATTTTCTTTTGATTCAAAAAAACTGATTTCTTAAAGATGACTGCAAGATCGAAATTTTTTTGAAGCAATTCTACAGAATTTCTTGGCTGGGTTACCTCCCTTAAGGTTTTTAAAGACACATAAGACTTCATATTTTGAGAAAACTGGAGCAATAAACGGGGTATTAAAGAGAGGCAGGCAAAACCAGTGTCTATAGTAGAAAAAGAATGGTTAAGAAGTTTCTCTAGTTTATCTTAAAAGCTTAAATTCGGATTGTCGGGAAAGTGTATTTTAATATTATTGTTTCTATTTAATTTACCAAATACTGTTTTGAAAGCAGTTCCGTATTTATCACTGGTTTTGCTGCAAAAAATTTGCCATGCCGTCTTTTTAGCAAATTTAATCAAGCGTTTATATATAGCTCTATTTTTCTTGTAAATTATGAAGAGGTGATTGGTAGTTTCTGGGTTGTCATTATTACGGCGTGGGCTGTCTTGGCGGCAAGTTTGTCTTCTCGAGAGGGGAGGTTAATTTTAAAACCCTTATTGATATTATAGATACCTGAACATTTGAATTGGGCCCGGATGGCCGAGTGGTAAGCATCGCAGGCCAGCAGTCTGCGTGCTGTAACGGGCGCGGGTTCGATTCCCGCCTTCGCCCTGGGTGTATTTCCTCTCTTTGTGACAGTAAAAAATCTTTCTGTGTCTGTCTTACTTGACGAAGACTTATAAGCGGCTCACTGAGCAAGCACACAAGTCGGAATATATATGTAAAATACCCTACCCCTACATTTGAATGGTATGCCCTTAGTCTTGGAAGTAGAATGCAAGACGTTTTGGAAGTTACTAAGGTTATTGTCGTTAGATGGAGGATTAGGATACACTGGAATAACATGCGGGTTGGTCTGGATGAAGGAACGACTGGATTCACGTTGGGGTGGAGCGGAGACAGGAGCTGGTGGTGGAACAGACGGAGCCGATGTCTTGATAAGAGAAACCTCCTTTTGGAGGTCCGCTATGGCAGAGGAAAGACGACCATCTAAAGCACCAAGGTCGGTAACAATACCCTTGACAAGGTTGCACTAAGTAACGCTTTCTGCATTAACCGATTTTAAAACTCTGTCAATGTGATCGCTCTCGTCTTTAAACGCTTTAGCACTGATAAGATCAAAGTTACTGCGGATCTCCTCCAGAGACTTTTGCCTCATTTTTTCTTCGTTTGCTGTTTGTTCGAGGCGATCGGCTTTCATGTTTTCCAGTAATTCTGTTTTTTGTTGAGAGCGAGATTCAATTTCAGTGGCTGCTGTTTCCGCCATGGCTTCGAGCGTGTCACATCTAGCCTTATAGGAAATCTCTAACTGTCCCCTAGCATCTTTAATTGATACTGAGTTTCTCAAATATTCTTGTTGAGTATTTTGGAAGATATGGATCTGAGACTCCAGGTCTTTAATTTTGTCGTAGGCTGCATTCAATTCCTGCCTCAGAGACTGGACATCCCGATAAGTACTAATATCCAGGACGGAGGATTCTGATTGCCTTCCCGATTGATTTTGGGAAGTGTTAAGATTCGTAATTTCTTTATAGAGCCTTTGGACCATGGGGGCAAAAAACTCGCCCACAAGTACATTGGTAGTGGTGAAAGAAAGTTGATATTTTTGGTAGGTAAGGAAAAAGTTTTTCATACTAGTGCAGATATCAATTAGGTATTTAACAACTATAGGATTGGATGGATTTTTACTAGCAATAAGTTTATTTATCATATTCTCAAGCGGGGCACACTCTTTATATTTCGACAAAGTATTGAACTTATAAGCATCTGATTCCTTCAAATCATTAGGCCATTTCAGAGGCGTAGGGCTTGGATTACTAGCCATGGAAAGAAAGAAACAAGTCTGACTATCTGAAGGCGATAAAAGGCGATAAAGCACTAAAAAGTCCACACAATCACTTAAAGCAGGCACTTGAAGGGATGCACACAACAATATCGTTAGGTTTAGTTTAAAAGACGATCAGTTGACCAGAATAGTAGACGGCAACAAAGACTGTAAACACACACTGGACGGCGGCGGCGAAGCTTTTGGGAAGGCAGTAGTAGCTATACGGGGATACGGATTAATACCCCAATTCCCGCTCAACCCGCCTTCCCCCATGGCCAGCTCGGGCATATCTATATTCCTTCTCATTATTGGCGCTCTTTTTCTTCCTATATTTGAATATTTAGAAGTATTTATTTTACACAGATTCAGTAAGTTAATTTTTTTAAAGCCGTATTTAAAAAAAAAAAAACGGAGTTTAGAATCTCGAATTTTGCCGCCCCCTACTCAATTGCCGCCTGATGCGGCCGCTTCTCTGCATCATAGCACCACACGGCCCTGCTTACGGGCCCCACCCGGGGAAGATATGCCCCCAGACGAAAGAGATCCAAGAGGCACCAACTCCAGCCAGTGTATCGTAAAAGTTAAGAAAAAATTTAGCAGCCAGTGTATAGAAGAAAATAATAATTTTAGAAGCCAGTGTATAGAAGAAAATAATAATTTTAGAAGCCAGTGTAGAGAAAATTTTTTAAGCAAAAATGAGCCAGTGTATTGCACTTTGCACACGACGAAACCACAGCAGCACGCGAGGGGCCCAGCCACCAAAGGGCAGCACAGACCCGCCCGCAGCCGGGCCCCCAAGAGAGTTAGGTTAGGTTTGAATTATCGTCGCACTAGAGCTACACGAGCGCTATTGGCGACGGGCGTCGTATTTTAGAACCACAGTCAGGTGAATAGGCACCCAACGCAACCGTTAAGGGCGCCATCGTACGCAGCGTCAGGACTTTGAAGGATATTTAACGTGCACTCCCTTACACGGGGTATTATTCGTCGGACATTTTTGGCTGCACGGGCCGTTTATAGGTCGGCAGCTTTTTTGGCGATGCCCGGACCCGAACCTGGGACCTTCCGCATGCTAAGCGAGTGCTTAACCGACTGGGATCCCCAGCCCCCCCCCCAAGAGAGAGCAGCCGGAGGAAGTCCGAGCAATTGCGTAAAAATAAACGGAAAAACGAAAAGGATTTGTCTAAGCCAACCCTTGGGAAATTTAGTGCCACTAACCCTAACCCAACGAGTGCCACTAACCCTAACCCATAGTTAGAGAATTTAGTTAGGCAGTTTTAGTAGTGTATAAGCTATGTCTATTTCTTCAAAATTTCTTTTATGTTTTTCTTGTTATTATGATTTTTAATAGTTATCCATTATTTCCCCTACTAACCTTAAAAATAAAATTGATCTGTTGTTTTTTCAAATTGGACTTAGGTTTTTCGAGGAGATTAATCAGTTGTTCCAATGATTAATAGATGGATGGTTGGTTGGATGGGTCAGGACGTGGCACAAGTTTTTATAGAGTATTAAGGAAACAGTAATATACAGATAAATGTAACAGTAGTGGTGCATAATAATCCGTCAAAATTTCATCTTTCTAAAAAACATTGTTGGTTCAACAAGAACCGAATAATTTAAAAAAAAAATAAACAATTGAACTTATTCCCAAAATAGTAATAACAACATAATATAATAATGTAAACATACATTTCGTACAATTGCATAAAGAAAAGAGGTTAGAAAGTTAGATTGGAGGATTGCAAATTTTCTGTGAAATTTTTATGCAATTGGTAATTTTTAGGATTGAACCAGGGTTATTGATTACATTAAAGAACCACACTCCCTCAGACCCTGCAGACGGCATGGTAAGATAAAAGTATTTGGTAAAGGGGCAAAAGAAGACGTAGTGATCCGGGTTTCCCTCACCATTGTTACATGGACAGGTGGGAGACGGCTTTAAATTAAATCGGTGTAGATAGGAAAGAGAGGGGCCATGACCGGTTACGAAATAAACTAAAAACTTATTGCTAAGCAAGAAGTTAAAGTTAATCTTTTTAATGAAATTGAGAGTGCGACGCCCCGTATGGGCATAATCCCATGCGGATTGCCAGTCAATAGATAATTGTTTTTTTAAATAATACTTGAGTTTGGAAAGTGAGGCAGGGATGGACTGTGGAGAACCGATAAAAGCACCGGTCATGGCCCAAAAATCCGCTATTTCATTGCCTTCGATGTTATTGTGAGCCTTGACCCAGTTAAGGCTGAAATACGACACACTGTAGGTTAATTAAATTAAGCTTGTTTTTGAAAACGAAAGCCGTCGTCGCACCTGTTCCCTCGAAAGCACTGATAGAAGAAAGGCTATCTGAGAAAATATTGACAAAACAGTTGTTGTTCCCAGCCCAAGAGACGGCAAAGTTAATTGCCGCCATCTCGGCCTGGAAGACGGAATTAAATGGAGAAAGTTTGAAGTAATAAAGGTCAATGATAATATTATTCTGAAAAATAACGACCGAGTATCCAACATTATTATCTAACTTTGAGCCGTCTGTATAGATTTGGTAAGTGTCCCCTGGCGAAAAATTGTTTGGGTGGGAATTGAGTTTTAAAAATTGTTGGTTAAAGGGGATGGAGCAGAGGGCATTTTTTTTTATCAATATTGTCGAGGGATGGTAATTCGTCAGTATTAAAGGTAAATAGACCTTGAGAAAATAAAAATTTTCTCGCCAGGGAACGGACTGTAAGATCAATGGGAGGGATACCCGGTAGCGCTGAAAGGGAACTATTGGGGGTGGTTTTATAGGCACCTAGGATCCTGATAAGAAAAGTTCTTTGGAGTGAGACAAGCTTAGAAGATTGGAATTTTGTGCGGGCATGGCATCACCCCAGACACCAGCAGCGTAAGTAATGATTTTTTTAATAACAGTGAGATACCAGAGTTTTGTAAAAGTGGACGATATCCCCCAATTAAACCCAACCACTTGATTAAATCTGTTGGAAAAAATAAAGCAATGATTAATAATTGAGTTAATATGCTGTGTGAATGAGAGGGTATCGTCTAGGGTGATGCCCAGGTACTTTAGAGAGCGGACAATTGAGATAGAAGTATTATTGATTTTTAGGATCGGGTTTCTGCTTAAGGAGCCATTGGGGAGACGGGAAATCCTGACACCCCTCTGGATATAGATTAAAGCCTTAGTTTTATTTGGTGCAGTGGAAAGATTAAGATAATTTAGATGGTTGGAGATTTCGCAAAGAAGGCGATTGGCTTTTATCTCCATGTCGCTTCTTTCATAACCAGAGGCGAGCACGATCAGGTCATCCGCAAAAGCCTGAAGGAAGTAGATATCATTATTTAAGGATAGGATACTATTGAAATAAATAAGCCAAATAATGGGTGCTACCCAGAACCCTGTGGGGCACGCCATGAAAATTTGTTTTCTAATAGTGACCCCGCCCTCAATGCAGATGACCGATCGGCCCACCAAATAATAACTAATAAATTGCTTATAAAAGATCGGGAGGCCGCCTCCATCCAAAATATTGAAAAGAGTTTTCCAATTAAGGTTATCAAACGCAGCCCTTATGTCAATTGATATGTAAACCGTGAATTTTTCAGAGGAAAGCCCCTTTTTAATCTCGGTTTTGAGGTTAAAAACCGCGAGCTCACAACTGTGAAGCTCGCGGAAGCCATATTGATTGTTATGTAAAAAATTATTTTCGTAAATCCACCTGTTTAACCTGTTTACAAAAATACTCTCGATAATTTTACCAATTGTGAGTAGTAGACAAATTGGTCTGTATGACTCGCAGAGGGCCGGATCTCTGCCTGGCTTAAGCAGGAAGAAAACCCTACCCTCCGCGAGACATCTAGGAAAGTAACTAAAAGAGAAGGTAATTTTGAAGAGATTCAAAAGAAAAAAGGGGGCGACCTCGTAGATCTTTTTCCACATAAGATAGTCGATTTTATCAGGACCCGGAGCCTTGCCACCCTTTAAGGTTTTAAAAACACAAAAGATTTCCCCTCAGTAACATCTGAGGGGGAAAAGGACGAGGTTTAAGATGGTAAAGCAAAACCGGTGTCAACGGTGCAGAAAGAGTGGTCAATAAGTAAATTATGAGTTTATCAGAAAATGAAAGATTTGGGTTGTCTGGAAAGGAGATCGCTATTGAATCATTCCTGCGTAGTTTTCCAAAAACCGTTTTAAAAGCTGCACCGTACTTTTCACCAGTTTTGCTACAGAATTCTCTCCATGCCGTCTGTTTAGCTAGCTTTATAATACCTTATAGATAGCTCTATTCTTTTTATAAATGATGTGAAGATTATTGATGAGGTCTAAGTCAGTATTATTTTTACGGGCTTGTTTATAGCGTTTGTAGTGGGCTGTGACCTTCTTCCTGAACGTGGCCAACTCCCCCATCCACCACTTGAATTTGAAAGGAAAAGATTTCTTTTTTTTTCGGATTGTTTTAAATGCGGATGATTGAATGGAATTAATTAGGGTGTTGTAAAAAGCTTCCAGACTTTCAGTGGAGTTAACATAATTGAGATCGGATTCTAAATCAGGCAGTATTTTTTTTTTTTTTTTAAGTAGCAAATTTGTTTAAGGGATACCTGGATTTAAAGTAGAAATCACCCGTATTTAAGGTATAATTAACCGGTTGAATAGCAAAAGAAATAATTTTATGGTCGCTATTTGATTCGAGGTCCAGTATATTCCAGTTTTTCAAGTGGTTAGACAAGGCCGGACATCCCAATGTGATGTCCGGGTTGCCCGCTGCATGCGCAGTGACAAACGAGGGGCCCAGCTCAGGAATATTAAAAAGTTGGAAATCATTTTCAGTAATAAAGGTTTTAAGTGCCTCTCCTCTCGTATCGGTGGTTCTGTAGCCCCATTCTCTGCCTTTACAGTTGAAGTCTCCTGTTAAGATAAAGTTATTAGCAGTGAAGTTAATATTTTCAAATTCTTGTAGTTGAAGAAAGATATCTCCATGTGGTCTTAGATAAATTGAACCAATGATAAAATTAAAGTTATTATAATTAATTTCTGCAAAAACAGATCTACAGAAGAAGGTGGCATTAAGGTCTTTGTTGCAAACTATAATTGAGGCACCGAGTAATCGAGAGAAGACTTTGCAAAAGGTAGGAATTCCGGGAATAGATTCGTTTTTGAGGTAAGGGTCCTGAATAAAAATTAAATCAAAATTATGGCTTAATGCGTATTGAATGAGACTGTCAATAGCCGAGGGAGTATGATTAGCATTTAATTGAATAATCTTAAGCATAAACAAAAGCAGGAAACAACTATATGAAAAAAAAACAAGATGGGGAGAAGAACACAATAAATGAAAAGTGCTGACCAAAAATTCAATCTCTAATTAACTCAATTAGACGACTGAAAAGTATAAGGCAAAATTAATCAGACTATTAATTGAATAACAGGCGATCAATACCTGATCTGGAGTGTCACCTGACTGTGGTTCTAAAATACGACGCCCGTCGCCAATAGCCCTCGTGTAGCTCTAGTGCGACGATAATTCAAACTTAACCTAACTTAACCTAACCTGATCTGGAGTGAACCAATATTTTCTGCCTTTTGAATTCTGTGCAATCGAGGTACCCTGACTTGTGGAAGGTACGATCGTCACTTCCCGTCTTGTCGTTGTTTTCTTTGCAATTAAGACATTTTATGTTGCAAATATGGTTTTGTTCGGGAGATGGAGTGCCACATGAAAGGCACCTGGGTTCTTTGGCTTGGCAACGAGATCTCAAGTGACCATAGGCGCCACATCTTTTGCAGTGATTTACGGAGATGAATATTTCACAATAGCACTTTTTCAGCCCAATAAAAACAGATTTGGTAGTAATTAACTGGACGAAGGAATCATTTAACTCCAGAATCCAGTGGAAGTCATTTTTTGAAGTCATCCACTGCGCAGTTGATTTTTTCGTCGATTCCTGTGAATTTGTTTAGGGCTTCATTAATCATAGCTTCTTGCTTTGTTTTGCAATCCTCTATGCCTTTTAGAACACGATCAATGTGTGCACTTTCAGAACTGAACTGATTTTTACTCAAAGTTTCAAGGGTATCCTTCAATGTTTTCATTATGTTAGTTCTCTGTTCATAGTCTTTTTTAGATTGAATGACTCTTTCATCTTTCAGCTGGTCAAGCATACAACTCTTTTCTTTAAAAACTGTTTCGAATGTATTGATGGTTTCCTTTGCTGCGTCACTCAGCTCCTTCTTCCTTTCGGTGTATGTAACGTCCAGGGCTTGTTTCGCCTCTTGTAAACAGGAGAATTTTTAAGATGTTACTCGATGAATCTTAACAGGAGAATTTTTAAGATGTTCCTCGATGGAAAGCGTGAGGTCATGGATCCCTTCCTCCAATGAGGAGATTTTAATATGAGCAGCCTCCAGTTCCCTTTTCAAGTCAAGATTCTCCGTGTCTGCGATGCCGCTAGTATTTCTAGCATCAGAGCGCTTGGACATGTTTAGTGAGTCATTTAGGCTAACTTTCAGTTTATTGCATTCTGCATAAAGCTTGAGAATAGGCGGTGCAAAGAATTCTCCAATAAGGGTATTTTGTGTACATAGAGAGAGTTGATTTAATTTGTATCTCATCACATAAATTCCTTGAGCTTCTCAGAGATATTCAGTAAGTATTTACCCATTGAGTGATTCTTGTTTTTGGAGAGTTTTTCAATCAGTGTATGAAGAGGAATGCAGTAGTCGAGTTTAATGTTGGGTGGGTTGTGACGATTGTACTCTGGTGTTGCTTTTAATTTATCAGCCATGGTGAGTATATTGAGGAACCACAGGTAATCAAGCAATCAAGTAGAAAAGAATAATGACAAACTGACAGGGCAATCACACAAGAGGAAACTCGCAAGATCTTCAAATTTGATTCACGTTGAAGAACACAAAATTGAAACTATCGGACAAAAAGCACAGTATAATCACACTTTGAATTTTTCACAATTTGTTAACTCGGACGAGAAAGCACGATTTGATCCCACGTCGAAGAATTGTAAGAGGCACGAGTTGATTTGCCGTTGGAAGGGACGAGGCTTGCACGCACCGAGGTATGGACGATTTGGTAAGGCAGTACTAGGTGTTTTTCGCCTATTATAAGGGCACAGTGCTGTTTAAATAATCAGTTGAAGCTTTGATGTTGGAGGAAAGCCGTTACAGATGTTTGTAAATAAGTAGATTCAAGAGACCTGTGCAGGAACGAAGGAAGGAGGAGCCACAGGTGTGGCTGGGCGGAACAAGGTTTTGGTGGGCGAGATGAGGAGTGGCTGGGAGGAACAAGGTGTTGATGGGCGGATCAAGGCGTGGCAGGGTGGCCCAGGGCGTGGCAGGTCAGACGTAGAAGTTGACAGAAGATAGCTAGGTGGAAACTGTTGACGTTGCTGGAACGCGGGGATTGGCGATTGACTGCTCACGACGTAACCATAAGCCAAGCAACGAGGCTTTATAGCAATCTCACGCCGGGGAATGCTCCCCACCACTACTGAAGGCATCAAGGCCACCAAACCCACAAGAAAAGAAAGGCACAAGAGGACCCATCAAGTGCAGCCGAAAGGCCCGTTCATCAGGCACAACAGACCCGCCACGCCGCCGGTCCCCCAAGACAGAACTACCAAGGAACGACCCGAGCGCCCCAACAGCAGGCAGCCCGTCCCAGAACAAAAGAGACAAACCAACACAAGGACCAGGGGAGGCCACGCACCACCACCCAGAAAACCAAGAAAGAGCCGTACTTTATTTATCAAGCTCTTAAAATACAAAATCATCCGACGCCCAAATTTACAAAACCGGGCGCCGGAGAGAGATGAAGTATACAGTTTTAACTTTTTAATGTTCCTTAATAAACCATAAAAATTCATTTATAGATGTTATTATCAATAAAATTAACTATTGTTGAATATATTAGTTTTACACTTCAATTACACCATAATGTTAAAAGGAACTATTATTTAAATCCATTCAAAGAAGTATTATAATATATATACTTCAAGATTTATAATTATTTATACTTTAGTCATAGCCACAATAAAGATAGAAATATATTTTAGTCGGGGCCATCACAGCCGATCCTAATACTTAAATTATCTTTCTCCGTCAAAACATCTTTCTTTAAAAAATTTTGTATGCAGGATCTGGTTAGTATAAGCTATAATTCCTATTTTATCAATTTACAAAGTAACAGTTTTATTATTTAAAATTTTATACTAAACACATTTTAGACTCGCATTATTGTTTACATAATATCTACACTTTATTTAGGGTCATATTGACAAATTCTGACGCCTAACAAAATCAGAACTTATATATAGAAACAATTATTTACAATTTACACAAAACACCATTAAAACCCAAAATATCTCTCTCAATTTAATTCAGCATTGTAATTCTCAAATTGTAGGGCCTTATTCGCCGATCCTAAAAAGTAGGCAAGGTTATAGTGCAATCAAAGGTAAACAACTATTGACAGGTTTAGAAATAGACCAAATCCTGAGCATCAGCTCTGGAGGTCTAGCCAATGAACATTAAATGCCCTAGCAATAACAAAGAATTCCAGATAAAATTTATTTTGTGTGACACAATTTTGATTTGGTCTATTTTGATCTTAATTCTTCACAATTTATATATTTCAGCAGCATCACATCCTGCAAACCCAAAAACAAAAGCGCCGTGGAGAAAATCCACCCCCTATATACAAGTTAAAACATATAATAATAGTCATAAATATATTTACAGGTAATTTACAATTTTCTTGGGATTAACCCTTGTTAACCTTTTCTTCTACGTAATACATCTGTTTCTCATATTCGTGGCATTTAAAGTACCCAGCATTATGGTCAGTATCTCTTAACGATCCATAATTAGAATTACTTAAGGCACAGTGAAACCACTCAGTTTTACAGGGTCCATCATGTCTGTCTTTACCACATTTATGACACATTTGTTGAGTAGATTTACACACTTTTGATGTATGACCATATTTTAGGCAAGTTCTACAGAATCTAACTGAATAGAAATCGGCCAATTTACATCGTTGAGAGTCCAGATATACAAAAGCAAGTTCCTTAACAGTTTTATAGTTTTCGGGAGATATTTCAATAATCCAGTGGCAGGACCTGGACTTTCCAGAGTTTGTTATTATGTTAAACAAAATTTTTGTAGTATCACGTGAGAAAACATCATTATTGAGTTTAATTTGTTCTTTGAAGTCCTCTAAATCCAATGTTTGACAGTATTTAATAATAAATTTTGGATTAATTTTCTGGGGAACAAACAGTTTGCATTTAGATAAGAGATCATGTTGATTAACAAACTCTCTAACTGGGGATTGGCAATTCCTAACCCAGAGCAAGGGCCAACTGGTAAATGTTTCAACCATGAGTTGTATCCGCCCCTGCCCGGGAAAAAAACCCCGGCGCAAGAGGAACAAAGTGTCAACCACACCTGCCAGTGTATAGAAAAACACACGACGAGACCCCCACGGACACGAGAGGGGCCAAGTCCACCAAAGCATCAAAGGCCCGCCCGCCACCGGACCCTCCAAGAGGGAAAAGCCAGAGGAAGACCGAGCAAAGATATATGAGAAATAGAAAAGGAAACTGGAAACTAGCAAGATGAGGATTACAATTTTTTCTAAGTTGATCTGGTTTAATAAGAAAAAGCTTTTATTATATCATAAAATTGTAAATGAAAGAAATTGTGATAGATTTAAATGCTTTCAGATTGTGGAGGATGGAGGTTATAGGGTACCTTTAACTTTGTTAAAATTGTGTGAAAATTTAAGACATTTTGAGGCTATACTATTAATATGATTAGTGAACGTGAGGCTGTTATCAATAATAATGCCTAGGAATATTATCGTTCGGGTAACTGACAGCACCTTGTTTAAAAGAAATTTGGTGGCAAAAGAAGCAATAGTAAAGTTAATGGGGGGGGGATACCCGATAAAACAGATAAAGCGCTATTAGGTGTTGTAATATAGGCTCCCAGGATCCTGATCAAAAAGATGCGGTGTAGAGAAGTAAGCTTTTGTAATAAATTTCTGTGTCCTTCTACCAGTGGTGGAGGTGTCCCAGAAGTTTTGCCACGAAATTAAAAGTTTAGATTTTAAAAGGATTTTAGTTTAGAAATGGGGGCTGGTATTTTAGCGGGGGTACCAATAAATACACTGGTCCTGGCCTAACAATCGGCTATTTCATTCCCTTCTATGTTATCGTGCCCTTTAACCCAATTTAAAGTAAAATGCTTACAGTTATTAATTAAATTAATTTTGGTGTTGTTAACAAAAGCCGTCGGCGCGCCTGTCCCCTCTAGTGCTGTTATTGAAGAGAGACTATCGGAGTGAATATTAACGAAATTATTGTTGCTTCCAGCCCAAGAGACAGCAAAATCAATTGCCGCCATCTCGGCCTGGAAGACAGAATTAAAATTATCAAGTTTAAAATAATAGATATCTGTGATGATATTGTTTTGAAAAACAACGGAAAAGCCAACGTTATCTTGTATCTTTGAACCGTCGGTAAAGATATCAAAGGTGCTGTCAGTGGTAAACGAGTTGGGAAAAGAATTAAGTTTCAGATGTCTATGTTTTGTAGGAATGGAAGCAAGAGAACACTTTGTATCAAAATTTGTGTGGCTAGGAATATTATCGTTCGGGTAACTGACAGCACCTTGTTTAAAAAGAAATTTGTTGGCAAGAGAAGCAATGGTTAAAGTTGATGGGGGGGGGGGGGATACCCGATAAAACAGATAAAGCGCTATTAGGTGTTGTAATATAGGCTCCCAGGATCCTGATCAAAAAGATGCGTTGTAAAGAAGTAAGCTTTTTTATTTGAAAGGATTTCAAAGCATCACCCCAGACGCCAGCAGCATAGGTCAAAATTTTTTCAACAACTGTAAGGTACCATAATTTAATGTAATTCGGATGAACTATCCAGTTGAAGCCTGTTACTTTTTTAATATGGTTGGAAATTAAAAAGCAGCGATTAAGGTAGGCGAATACCCAAAATTCCCCCTAATTCTAAAATTTTTACTATTACTTTAATCTTTTCCAAATTTGGCATGGTGATTTCAAATATAATGAATAATGCTATTTAGGCAGTTTTTTAAATTTAAATATAATTTATTTATTTTAAACGGTGTTTTTCAACTAAAAAAAGAGGTTCACGCCAACAAGCCTACCACATTGAATTTTCCTCCGATAAACATGAATTATGTGTTAAATTCTTCGTTTTGAACTGATCCGTGCAATGACCCTCTAGAGTTACAAACAAATCACAAGAATGTGTTTTACGACAAATTTTATGAATTAACTTGAAACAAACACAATGTGGCTAATCTAACGGCAGTGCCGGAAATCTGCGCAAGCGGATATCTCGACTTGAGAGCGAAACGTTTTTGTGAGCAGCCAAGTAAAATATCGCCAAGTTGTTAGTTAGGGTTGTAGTGAAGGTTTAGGTTGTTATTGAATATCAAGCGTTTACCCTCGCCGAACGTGTGCGTTTATGGATTATAATAGAATTATTGGATTATAACACTGTCCAATTCTAAGCCTATTTTATTCTGGGATCAATTGATGTAAGACTTTACATAATCAGACCCGCTTATAAACCTTCGTCAAGCAAGAGAGATACAACACACACACTTAAATGGATCCATCTAATTTTTAGAGACAGAGGCCAACTAGAGGATCCCCAGAATTGACTTGTCACATGTATTGATTTGGTATGATAACTTGGAGGACTTAGTGACCACGACGGATTTAACGTACACCAGTCATTTAGCATGGCTTTAGAAATTACGGTTATCAGTTAAAAAGCAACTTCCAGATCCATAATACATTTTAAATTATACAGGGTGGTTATAAAATAACGATCGCTATTCAGAGTGGTCTGTAGCTGTAATGAATATTCCAAATGCAAAAAACTTTGAGATACTTACTAATCAAGAAGGGGGGGGGGAGAGAATGGTATCATAAAAAACCAACTCGTCCCTTGACCAGGGTTCTAAATTACGAGGCGTAATTGGATGTGTTGGATGTGTTGGCCGTAATTAGCCATAATTGGTTGTTCCTCGTAATTTAGAACCTTTGTCAAGAGACGAGTTTCTTATTTATGATTTCAATCTTTTTCGAAAAAAAAAAACACCCTCGTAACTTGACCAGAGTTCTAAATTACGAGGCGTAATTTTTGGCCGTAATTGGCCATAATTGACGATGCCTCGTAATTTAGAACCCTGGTCAAGAGACGAGTTTGTTTTTTATGATTATTTTTTAGGATTCTATCTTTTTTTTTTATTCCATTCTTCCGCAACGAGGATCGATTTCATCTCAATCAACATGTTAATTTTTATTCCCAAAACCTTATCAACTTTGGGCGATAATAAGCCAACGTGACAAACTATCTTTCCCTTTCAGTATCCGTCTGCGCACGCGCAGTGGTTTTCCGTAAGAGAGCTGGATTTCCGGCAGATGTTGAGCATGCGCAGATGGTGCCGTAAGTGCAATGGGTTTAAGGAACTACCGTACTCGCAACTACCAATCAACACATTTTTTTTTCGATAAACTTACACTTTGACATTTTTTTAAACAAAAACTACTATATTTACACCAGATGTTAGAGGTTCATGGCACAGATGTATATTAAAATAGCATCTGTAAGAAATTTCAGGTAAATTAGTGTAAAACTTTTTATGCTAGAAGTGTTAGCGTAAACCCCCTTTTTTAGTAGAAAAACACCGTTTAAAATAAATCAATTATATTTAAATAGAAAAAATTGCCAAAAAAGCATTGTAAATTATATTTGAAATCACTATGCCAAATTTGGAAAAGATTAAAGTAATAGTAAAAATTTTAGGTATTCGCCTACCTTAATAGCGGAGTTTACATGGTGCGTGAAAGATAAAGTGTCGTCCAGGGTGATGCCAAGATATTTAAGCGTTCTAACTATGGAAATTGATGTGTTGTTTATTTTAATTATTGGGTTTCTGCTAAGAGAGCCGTTGGGGATCCGAGTAATCGAAACTCCCCTTTGGATAAATAAAAGTGCTTTGGTTTTATTAACTGCAATAGACAAGTTGAGTGAATTTAAAACTGATGAAACATTATCTAAAATTTGGTTGAAATTATTTTCTAAAATTTTTCGGGTATTACCAGAGGCGAGCACAACCAGGTCATCTGCGAAGGCTTGAAGAAAATGTTTGTCATTGTTAAGATTGAGAACTTCATTGAAGTAAATAAGCCAGAGAATGGGGGCAACCACAGAACCCTGTGGTGCCCCTTTAATGATTTGTTTATTGATTTTACAGCCCCCCTCTTCACAGACGACCGATCGGCCCGCCAAATAAAAACTTATGAATCTTTGGAAGAAGATCGGGAGGTCACCCATATCAAAAATATCAAATAATATATCCCAGTTAAGGTTATCAAACGCAGCCTTGATATCAATTGATATCAAGGCTGTAGATTTAAAGCAAGAAAGTCGATTTTTAATTTCAAGTTTAAGCTTGTGAACCGCGAGCTCGCAACTGCGAAGTTCGCGGAACCCATATTGTTTATCATGTAGAAAGTTATTTTTAGAAAGCCAACGGTTTAGACGGTTAACAAAAATACGTTCCAAAATTTTACCAAAGGTGGGTAATAATCAAATAGGTCGATAAGACTCACAAAGGGAAGGGTCTCTCCCTGGCTTAAGCAGGAAGAAGACCCTCCCCAGTGCGAGACATCTCGGAAAATAGCTAAAGGAAAAAGTGCAATTAATCAGATTATGTATTATGAAAGGGGCGACCTCATAAATCTTCTTCCATAAAAGGTAGTCCAAATTATCAGGTCCAGGGGCCTTACTCCCCTTGAGGTTTTTAAACACACAGAAGACTTCATCAGTGGTTATGTTCGGTACATGAAAAGAAGAGTTGAACGTAGGCAAGTCAAAACCAGTGTCAACGGTACAAAAAGAGTGATCTATTAATCTATTTAGTTTATCATGAAAGCAAAGGTTTGGGTTGTCAGGGAAATATATTGCAATACAGTAAAATTCCGTTACAACGAAATCCAAGGGACCGAAATAGTTTTTCGGTATAGTGGAATATTCGTTAAAACGGAATTTCACAAAAATTACTTAAATTTAAAAT
The DNA here is from genome assembly GCA_023701765.1 of Hylyphantes graminicola. Lineage (NCBI taxonomy): Eukaryota > Metazoa > Arthropoda > Arachnida > Araneae > Linyphiidae > Hylyphantes > Hylyphantes graminicola. The sequence continues at coordinate 48,924,871 of CM043122.1, forward strand.
GCTAAAAAAGTCTCTAAAAATAAGCAAAAACTTCATTTATATGCAAGCAACAATATTTATATTTTAAATAATTAAGTTCTAAATAATAACTAAGTATTAGTATAGTTTTAAAAGTTGAAGAACGATAAAAAAAAAAGTTAAAAGAACAAACCTTCTGGCTTGGGGGTAAAGCATTTATTCTAGCTTTCATGTAAGCATGAAATCAGTTATTTTCTTTTGTACAAGTGATTTGGTAGCTGAAGATGTAACAAAATTTTGCAAAGTATGAATTGATGAAAAAATAGTATCCGGGACATTTGCTTGGGAAAAAACAAAAGTTTTTTCTAAATTAGCAATGGCTTCAGAAGCGCTGACAGTTGTTAGCTCAGATGTTGCATTATATTCATATTCATCTGTATCTTCGTCACTTCCTTCAATTGCCTCAACTTGTGTCTGTGAATCTTTAATAGATTGAATAATTCCTGTATCGCTCATTTCATACGAGGTCTTAATATGGTCGTCCGCTGAAAGGAAGTCCTCCAACTCTATATCCTGAGGTGTATCTGTTGATTTTTTTACAGTGTCCCATAAGGCTTTTAAATCTGCATCATCTGAAATTGTCTCCACAGCTTTCGAAGTGTTCAAATCATCATTAGGATTTAATTGGGCATGTTTCCAACAATTTGAGATAACTTTTGGACTTGTATCGTTCCATGATCCGGAAATCCACTCGATGGCGTCTTTTACGTTGGCCTTCCTTCTGTTATTGCCTTCAATTCCCAAAACTATGTGCTTCAAAAGAAGTGTTCGATATTTGGACTTCACTGCCTTTATGATTCCTTGGTCCAGGGGCTGTAGAACGGACGTTGTTGCGTTAAAGCCTAGAAAAATAGGTAGAGCAAGTTCACTAACGCTCTCCTACCTACTGTTTTAATGTTTTAGTTTTTGGCATTGCTTAAAGTGAAAGTTGTAAAAATGTTATATCTTGTAACTTGTCAGTTGTTAAAATGTGTTTGAGAATAAAAGTTGTCATTTTTAGTGAGTTTTGAATATTTTCAAGTGATTATTTAGAGTTCGGGTTCTTCATTGCTAAAAGTAGCAGACTAGAATATCCTATTTCATCATTGCTGATTCGAAAGTCAGAACTGAACTTTGAGAATGGAGGACTTGAAGCGAGAACGTAAACAATACAGAAGAATGTTTACGAAGGCGTGTAACGAGTTTGAAAAAGTTTCGAAAGACCTGGGACTTGATGAGAGAGTTGAAAAGCTGCAAGTCATTGAAGAGAAGGCAAAGCTGATGTTGGCATGCGAAGAAAGCTGTAAGAAGCATGTTTTCGAAGAAACCGACGAAACAAAGCTTGAGAAAGAAAATGACGAAATGGAGGCGTACTTCGACCAAGCACGAGTATTCAAGAAGAAGCTAGAAAAGCTGACCTTGGAACAAGTTAGTAAAACCAACCCTGTCCTAGATGAATACGCTCCAGTTTCCGGTCAATCACAGAATGCCTTACGCTACCCAACAATTAAGCTGCCTACATTCGACGGAGATGTCCGAAATTATCTGAATTTTTGGGGACAGTTTGAGAAGGCAGATAAAGACCCCAACCTTGATCTCCACGACAAGTTTGCATACTTGGCTCAAACTATGAAGGAAGGCAGTCCCGCAGATGAACTCCTGAAAAGTTTCCCTCCAGGTGGTCAGAGTTACGAGAAGGCATTGAACCAGTTGAAAGCCCGCTTCAGAAGAGAAGAATTACTCATACAAGTTTACGTTAGAGACCTGCTATCGTTGGTACTGCAAAGACAGAACGTAGTTAAGTTTTCCTTGAGAAAATTGTATGACAGCTTAGTGTCTAAACTACCAAAACTAAAACCAGTGAAAAATATGCAGCTATGCTTTTTCCACTTGTTGAATCGTCATTGCCAGAAGAGATTTTGATCGCATGGGAACGCTACAGAGCTGTGAATCGACGAGTTCTAGAAGATTCTGTTCCTAGTCAAGGAGAAAAGAGTGAGCTGGAATGTATTCTAGAATTCTTGCAAAGTGAAGTCGAAGCAGAAGAACGTATAGAATTAGCTTCATACAGTCTAACCCAACATAAATCGAGAGAGCCGGGAAGAGGTTATTCCAGGGCTACCTACAACCCAGAAAGGGAGAGAGGTAGACAATCTGATCGTGTAAAAGAACTACCAAGTGCTACAGACCTTTTCACTGCATCACAAGTTCCAAAGAAGTGTATTTTTTGTTCCCTTCCTCATCCATCTGCAGATTGTTTGAAAGCTAGGAAAATGAAGTTAAAAGAAAGAGAAGAGCTAGTTCAACAATCGCGAAGCTGTTTTCTGTGCCTGAAGCCTAATCGTTCAGTTAAAAAGTGTTTTATGAAGACCAGTTGCTTATGTTGCGGCAAGAAACACAACATATTACTATGTAGGAGTATGCAGTGGAAAACCGAATTGACTGAGAAGAATAGTGTATCCGAAAACAAACCGGTGGTAGTATCAGCAGAGAAAGATCAAGTCCTGGCAAGTTTTTGTAGTAAGCCAAGTGTTGCTTTGCAAACCTTGAAGGTTATTATCAGAGGAAATGGTAAAAAACGTACAGCAAGAGCTATCATCGATTCTGGCTCACAGCGATCATATTTGTTAAGAGACACTGCTGAAGAAATGGCTTACCAACCAGAGGGTTTTGAGTTCTTGCAGCATTCTCTTTTTGGTGGCAAGAACACAGATGTGTGCAAGCATGATGTTTTTACTTTGTACTTATCAAGTGTTGATGATACCTACCACTGCAATTTCAAAGTGCTGAGTCAACCAGTCATATGCGAGTCGGTACCTCCATTAGTCGACAAGACTATCCTGCAAGAGTTTGCTCAGTGTGGTGTAGTTCCTGTGAATGATTGTCAAGGTCCAATCGAAATCCTCATTGGTGCAGATGTAGCGGGAAAACTGTTGACAGCCGGTCATAAATTATTACCCTGTGGATTAGCAGCTGTACACACAAGATTGGGATGGACGGTCATGGGTAGAGTACCACAGTCTTCTATGGATGGAAGCGCATCCTTGGTCGTGACTTCTATGCTTTCAAGAGTAGTATCAGTTGAAGATTTGTGGTCTTTAGATATTCTTGGCATCTCGGACCCATCAGCTAAAAGGAGTCAACTTCAACTACAAGAAGCAACAAAAGAACACTTTCTGAGTACAGTGGAAGTTAGGGAGGACCGGTTTGTGGTACATCTACCATGGTTAGAGGATCATACTGCGCTTCCAGACAATTATGAGTTGGCATTGAAGAGGCTGGAGACAACAGTGCGTTGTCTGAAGACAGATTTTTTATATGAAGATTATGAAGCAGTTTTAAAAGGCTGGTGTAATGATGGAATTATAGAAGAAGTCACAAGCTGTGAGCAGGTTCCAACTCATTACTTGCCCCATCGTGCAGTCGTGAAGGAAAATAGCACTACACGTATCAGACCTGTGTTTGATGCGTCAGCGAAGGTCAAGGGCTTCCCAAGCCTTAACGATTGCCTGGAGAAAGGACCAAATATGATCGAGTTAATCCCAAACATTTTGCTGCGTTTTCGTGAAAAGATAGGTGTTATATCTGACATTTCGAAGGCATTTCTTCAAATTTCCGTCACACCTTCAGATCGTGATTATCTAAGATTTTTGTGGAGGGACAGTTGTGGAGAGTTGAAGACCTACAGGCATTGCCGGGTGGTATTCGGAGTATCATGCAGCCCATTTCTGCTGGCATCTACCATCCAACTTACCTTACATGACGTATTGAACAAAATTGCTGGTGGAGAAAGCCATTATCAAAGAGAAACTATTGAAAGGCTGTTGCTTAGTTTCTATGTGGATAATTGCGTAACAAGCGTCGCAGACAGAGAAGAACTTGATCATTTTATGAGAGTGTCAACTGAAGTGATGGCAAGCAGAAAATTTCTACTCAGAGGGTGGGAGCATACTAATCCCAAAACAGAGTCTCCAGTTGATTCAACGGTGTTAGGTATAACTTGGGACAGAAAATCTGACACTTTGCGTGTAAATACTACAGGCTTGAAAGAGTTGTGTTTTGATAAAGTGACGAAAAGAACAATTTTGTCAGCGGCTCACAGAGTGTTCGATCCCATTGGAATTACATGCCCGGTCACTCTCATTCCCAAGCTTCTGCTGCAAAAGTTGTGGAAAATGAATTTAAGCTGGGACGATGAAGTAGATATAGAGACAAAGAAAGACTTTCTAAAATGGGTGGCTGATAGTGTTTTCCTGAATTCAATATGCATCCCAAGATACTTTGGAGGAAATAACGTAGAAAATTGTACTATCCATTTCTTTTGTGATGCGAGTAAGCAAGCGTATGCTGTAGTTGCTTGTAAATTGTTGACTACCTTAGTTAATGTTGAATCCATATTAGTAAACTTTTACAGGGTTTCTTTCATTATGTTGTCATGCTGAGTTTTGTTAGCATCCATACCCTTTAAGATCCTGTCAATATGTACACTTTCGTAAGTAAAAAATTTTTTACTAAGCGTTTCTATGGTGTCGGATACTGTCTTCAAAACCTCGGTACGTAATGCTTCCTCTTGTTTCGATTTTTGTGCGTATTGATCTTTAAGTTTGTCTAACAGATTTGACTTTTCATTGAAATTGGCTTCCAGGTTTTTGCTGCAGTAAGGGCCATGTCGGTAAGTTCCTTGGAGCGTGCTCCATATGAGGTCTCCATCATATTCTTAGCTTTTTTAAACTCTACAGAATTTCGAAGGTAGGTTTGATGGGATTCAATCATTTTATCTAATTGTGTTTCGAGTTTTTGTATCTTGGTTTTAGCCTCTGCCAGCTCTTGCTTCAATGCTGAGGTTGAATGATCTGTCGATAAGTCATGCAGAGAGGCCTCTGAGTTTCTCCTTGATGTATTAAGGTTATTGGTTAAACTAATGACCTCTTGATAGAGCTTGGTAATTACTGGTGAAACAAACTCGCCAATTATGAGATTCTGCGTAGTGAAGGACAATTGGTTTTTTGTATATACAATCAAACTCTTGTAGAGATTTGCATGTATCTATAATATAGTTCGATAGTTGCGGGTTTGAAGGATTCTTAATATTTGAGAATTTATTAATAAGTGCAACTAAAGGTGGGCATTCATTATATTTAGTCAGAGCAGAATTTTTTCCAGGCCTCTGATTGCCTTAGGTCGCCTGGCCATTTACCTGAGGAAGCCATATTTGTTATTAGTAACTAATGCTGTCAACAAGGCGCAAAAGCAAATGCAGGGAAGTTTAATATGGCTTATGATCAATCACAAAGCTCTCAAAATCAGTTGATAAACATAAGTAAGTGACGAAGCACTGAAAATCGGGCACAGAAGAAACTAATTAAGTTTCGTTGTAAACTGACGACTTCGTATTTCTCAGATTCGAACTCACAATGAACACCGTAACTTCCTAAAATTGAGTGTCCAACACTGGGGTGCGATCACAAGAAGCACTCAATAACGTAAGATACTAGTAGTGAATTCCACACACTAGAACCACGACGAAGCACTGAGATTTGATCACAAACTCACGAGAGACACCTCAATCTTTGTCCTCAATCTTTGAGCCATCAGTATAAACATCGTAATCACTATGAAATTTATTAGGAGTGTAATCCATATTAAAAAATCTATCCTCGAAAGGGATGGCATTAACAGGCTTCCTTGTATCAAAGTAACAACACCTAGGAAAACAAATGGATCAAAAACATCCTTCCCCAAAACCCAAAAACTAAATTTTTTATAAAGGGTATTAATTGTTAAATCGATTGGTGGAATCCCTGACAACACGCAGAGGGAGCTGGAGGGTGAGGTTTTATAAGCAGGTAATATTTTGAGTAAAAAACACCTCTGAATAGAAATTAGTTTTTTTTATATGGTGTTGTTTTAAATCCGAGCCCCAGACCCCGGCACCATAACAAATAATTTTTTCGATAACTGTAAGATACCAAATTTTAACTAAATCCCAGTTCAACCCCCAATTAAAACCTTGGACTTTATTAAATGTCAAAGAAAATTTAAAACACCTCGAAGCAATATCATTTATATGTTGGGTGAACAAGAGATTATCATCAATTATGATGCCAAGGTATCTGAGGCTCTTAAAAACACTAATTGAACGACCATTAATTGTAAAAATTGGATTTCTGGACATAAGGCCAGTAGATGTTCTAGAAATTTCAATTCCTTTTTTAATAAATACGACAGACTTAGTTTTTTCCACTGAAATATTAAGTTTTAAAGAATTTAATTCATTCAGAATTAAATTTAAGAAAAAATTAGCATTATCCTCAAGATCCCTCCGCCTATTGGCAGAGCAAACCAAAACCAAATCATCTGCAAATGCTTGAATGAGACAATTAGGTCTATTAAATTGTAAAATTGAATTAAAATAAATAAGCCAAAGTATCGGAGCAATAACCGATCCTTGTGGTGCGCCTTTAAATATTTCCTTAGAAATATATAAATTATTTTCTGAAAAGCAAACTCTTCTTTTATTTAAATAAAAAGAAATAAATGATTGTAAATATATTGGTAGCTTAATGTTATTAAAAATTTCAAAAAGTATTGACCAATCCATGTTGTCAAAGGCTGCTTTTATATCTATGGAGATAAGAGTTGTGAAATTAAAAAAAATTCTATTAGAATTAATAAAGTTTTTTAAATGTGTTACAGCCAATTCACAATTCCTTCTCTCTCTAAAACCATACTGATTATCATGTAAAATATTGTTTTGAAAAAGCCAAAAATTTAGCCTGTTAACAACCACCCTTTCGAAGATTTTCCCAAGGGATGAAAGTAAACAAATAGGACGATAAGAATTACAAGATGAGGGGTCCTTCCCCGGTTTAAGGAGGAAGAACACCCTCCCTTCTGCCAAGCAATTTGGAAAAAAGCCCCAAAGGAGAGCCTTATTAAAATTTTTTAAAGATAAATTATTATTTAAATTAAAACAAGTTTTCCAGATATTATAGTCCAAATTGTCCAACCCAGGGGCCTTCCCATTTTTCAATCCCTTAAAAACCAGAATGGGCTCTGATGGATGTTTGGGTTTTATGGCGCAAGGGCATCTAAGGCCATACTGCGCCAAACACTAGGTTTTAATTTTAAAATAGGTTTTAAAAAAACCCAAAAATAAAACAATACATTTAAAAAACAATTAAACATCTAAAATCAAACACAAGGTTTTTTTGTATGAAAAGTTTCAAATAATTATTAGCAGCACGACATTTCAAAACAGTGACACATTTAAATCAAAGAATAAAAGCCAATATCAACCAAAAAGGAAAACAAGGCATGATATGGGGGACGAGTTAAAATCTGATGAATAGATGGGTTTAGACTGTTAAAATATTTAAGTCTGCTCAGTGTAAAAGCCGGACAGTCTACTAAAAAGTGGCAAACACTTAGCGGGACATCACACATGACACACATGGGCTGACACGAGGGCTATTGGCGACGGGCGTCGTATTTTAGAACCACAGTCAGGTGACCTCATTACCCGGAATACCAACATGGCTCGGAACCCAGTAGAAACTTATTTTAAAACTATTGTTTTTGAGCTTTTGTAAGAGCTTTACAACTATGGAGATTAATGGGTGGGATTGATATGAAAAGTTACTGAGGGCTTGTAGCACACTTTTTGAATCCGAGTATATGGTCCAGGATTTGAAGTTTTGGTTTGCTATATAATGGAGGGCAAGATAAATGGAATATATTTCTGAGGTAAAAACCGAGCAAGAAGGATTTAGTGTTTCTGCTATTGTGATATCACTAAAGACTGCAGCTGAGCCAACATGTGCCATAGACTTTGAACCATCGGTGAACACTGGTTTATGAGAGAAATTAAAAAAGCGATGCTCATTAAAAATTTGGACAACAGCAGAATCGGGTAATGGTGACTTTTTAAAATTAATGATACTATGAATATGTACAGGCGATTCTTCCCAAGGTGAAAAGTTGTCGTTATAATGAAAAACTCTAAAATCTTCAAGATCAGGGTAATTTAAAAGTTCTTTCATACGAATCGAGAAGGTCGGAATAAATGACTTTTTGTTAATAAAGAACTGCTGGAATTGCGGATTAAGAATCTGGTGATATAATGGGTGGTTGTGACTACTTTTGATATTAAAGTAGGTAGCTAATGATAGTTTTTCCCGACGGTGCTACAGAGATGGCTCCTGGCACAAAACGTATAGGCTTTGTACAGGAGATGTACGAAAAGCCCCAGAAGCCAATCTCAGACCCTGATTGTGAATGGTGTCTAAATACTTGAGAGCTGATTTTCTGGCAGAACCATAGGCAGCGACACCGTAATCAAGCTTGGATCTTATCAAAGCACGGTAAATCCTCAGCATGGATGTTGTATCAGCACCATATGTTGCGTTCGAGAGCACTTTTAGTATGTTCAGAGACTTATTGCACTTCTGCCGCAGATGTTGAATGTGTGGCAAGAAGGTGAGCTTCGTGTCAAAAATAATACCCAGAAATTTTGCCTCTGATTTTACAGGCAAAGCCACATCATTCAAGGCAATTTCTGGGTCCGGATGAAGCCCACGCTTCCGGCAGAAATGCATGCAGATTGTTTTCTGGTTAGATATTACAAAACCATTGGTATTTGTCCAATCCGTGATCTTGCGGATTGCAATCTGCAGCTGCCTCTCAATTGTACTCATGTTAGTTGAGGCACAGGAGATTTGGAAGTCGTCCACGAACGAAGTGCCTTTGACAGCTGGTGGAAGCTGCTGGACTATTAAATTAATCTTTAAAATGAACAACACCACGCTGAGGACGCTGCCTTGAGGGACACCTTCTCGTTGATAAAAGTCCCGAGACAGAGTGGATCCGACACGAACTTGGAAAACACGGGTCTTAAGCAAGTTCTGAATAAAGACTGGTAAATTGCCACGAAAACCAAGATGGTATAGGTCTTTCAGAATTCCATACCTCCAAGTTCGATCATAAGCTTCTCCATGTCAAAAAATATGGAGACAAGGTGCTGATTTTTAACAAAGGCTTCACGAATGGAGGTTTCCAGGAGCAAGATATTATCTACGGTGCTTCTATGGTGTCGGAAACCACTCTGAAATGGAGAGAAGGTCCCTTTCTCCTCCAAGCAATAGAGCAGGCGGGCATTGACCATTCGCTCCATTAGTTTGCACAGGCAACTGGTCAGGGCAATAGGGCGGTAATTACCAGCATCGTGAGGGTCTTTTCCTGGCTTGGCAATTGGAATAACGATTGCTCTTTGCCAGGAAGTCGGGAAAAACTTTTCATTCCATATTCTATTGTACAGTTTTAGAAGGGTTTGCAGGCTGTTACTATTTAAGTGTTTTAACATTTCATTGTGGATTTTGTCGTGACCGGGGGCTGATGGATGGCATTTTTTAAGGGCATACATAAGCTCTCTCAGGGTGAAACTGCAATTGTAGTCATTATTCCGAAAAGATGTAAAATTTAGTTTATTGAGCTCTGCTTGATGTTTAACCTACAAAAATTCAGCACTGTAGTTCGTACCATTGGAGACAGCTGAAAATGCTGCTCCTAGCTGATTTGCTATATCTTCTTGGGAAGTATATAAAACGTTATTTTGTTTAAGCATAGAAAGCGGCTGTGAGTCAGCGTAACGACCCGGAATTCTTTTTACTTTCTTCCAAACTGTTTTTGATGTTACGTGACCACGGATAGAATTGAGGTATTGTTGCCAAGATGACCTTTGGCTTTTGCGTCGTATCCTACGGGCTTGGGACCGAGCCCTCTTAAATTCAATAAGATTTGCCTCAGTAGGATAGCGGCGGAAATTCCCCATGCACGCTTTCTTTGCTTTTCAGCCCGTGAACAGTCGTGGTTGAAGGCCGTGGGGATTTGAAGAAATAAACCGACACAAGTCTTTGGAGTAAATAAAACGAATACTTTATTGTAAAAGGAACATGTATATATATTAAAAGTAAAATATATAGCGACACCTGGCGCAGATAAAATGAAACAATAAATTTGCATGTTACCAGTCTTTGGTGATGCCAACAAACTCCCCCTTGGGAAGATGCAAATTTAACACAACGAAATTAGGCATCCTTAATCAGACCAACTTGATCTAGAGTCCACAATAGTTTGGTTTCAGGTACTGCTTTAGCACAAAAGTCTGCTAACATTTTATCAGTAGTACTGTGAATTAACTTTATTTTATTATTCTCAATGAGATCTCGAACGAAATGAAATTTTAAATTTACATGTCTAGTTTTAACAGAAGATTTAGCAGCCTTGCACCAATCTATTGCGGCTTTGTTATCACAATGTACTTCAATGGGATAGTTTACATATTTTGAACAATTTAACTCTTCTAATAAATTACAGATCCAAATCAGATTCTTAGTAGCATCAGCAATTACAAAAAGTTCAACTTCACAAGTAGACATTCCTACCGATTTTTGTTTATTTGCTTTCCAAAGAATTAAAGACTTACCAAACATAATAACTGACCCGGAGAAAGATTTTCCTCCTTCAGCATTTCCCCAACTTGAATCAGTATTAACACAAATATGATCAACACTTTTGTCATAAAATAAAATACGATCTTTAGAACCTTGTAAGTATCTTAGAACTCTCTTCAATTGCATGTAATGACGCTTTTCAGGTTCTTGGTTATATTGTGACAATAAACTAATTACAAAACTTAAATCGGGAAGAGTACGATTTGCAAGATACGATAATTCACCGATCAATTCTAAATACTTAGTTTTATCAACTAATTCTTCCGGTTCACCTGAAATTTTCTCTTGCGATTTAGAAATAGGAACTTTAACAGATTTACAATCAGTCATACCATGTTTTTCCAGTATATTTTCTATATACTGCTTTTGGGAAATTCCAATCCCATTTTCATTTATACTAATTTCTAAACCGAGAAATTTACCAGTTTTAGTAGTTTCGTTGAGTTCAAAATGATTTCGCAACTTGCAAATAATACTGTTACTTACATTCTGATCACTGCTAAAAAATCCTAGATCATCTACATAAACACATATAGCAAAGAAACAGTTCGGATCATCTAAAACAAATACACAATTATCAGAGGCAAGTTGTTTGAGTCCAATATTTAATAGCACAGATTTCAATTTGTGATTCCAATTCCTTCCGGATTGAGGCAATCCATAAATACTACGCTTAAGTTTACAAACCTTATTCTCACCGTATTCAAATCCCGGAGGATTTGACATGTATACAGTTTCTTTCAAATCACTGTGTAAATAGGCTGTTGAAATATCAAAAAATTGAACAATTAAATCTAGTTTTGCAGCTAATGACAGTAACAATCTGAAAGATTCTATATTAACAACTGGAGAATAACATTCATCATAATCTAAAGATTTGATTTGATTAAATGCAGATGCAACAAGACGCGCTTTATATCTTAAACCGTTTGAATCTTGTTTAACATTATAAACCCATTTACTTTTAACAATTTTTGCATTATCAGGTTTATCAACTATTTCCCACACGTTATGTTTTTCTAGCGATTTTAATTCCCGTTTCATTGCATTTAACCAATCGTTCGAATTTCTATTGGACATGGCTTCCTCGTAGTTATTCGGTATGTCACTAGTTACTAGAGCTGTTAAGTTTGGTTTTAATCTTTCTGATCGTCTCACGCCTTAGTTTTGGCTAAAGTTTCATAAATTTTAAAATTTGTTTCATATTAAATAAATCTTGTAGAATTACATATACAAAAATTATACTTGTATATTGAGCAGTTAAAAAATTACATGAAAGATCAAACTATGCTTTGTAGTTCCTTCTTTGGACATTTTTAAGACTCCTTAGACCCCTTAATGAGTGGTTTAAATTGATTTGCAGAAAATTAAGAGTAGTACTCAACTCGAGTACAAGCTAGACGCTGCTGTCTACGATGCTCAGAGCATCCGTCAGTTCCCGACATATGGTTTGTGGGTACGAGCTCCTGTGTACCATCATTTAACTTATTTTTCTTGTCACATATAAAACATTTGGTTACACAGTTTTTGCGGTCATGAGATTCCCCTTCGTCTTCTCCACATTTATTACACCTTTTACTAGAATAGGGACAGTGACCAGTAGTGTGACTATATTCCTAGCAGCGACCACATTTCCTTGCGGAAATGAAGTCGCAAACTTTGACTCTAGTATATTGAACAAAGATGGCCCCTGTCCTGTCACTATTTGGCACAAGGCCCAAACCACAATAAATAGTAGGCGAAATATCAAGAACCCAGTGAAACTGCGTTCCCGTGTTAATCTTAAATAATATTTTATATTCGTTATCTTTGAGGGGATTGGCGATTACTAACCCAGGGCAGAGCATTCAACTGGTATGTGTTTCAACCGTAAGTTGCTAAACGCCCTACCCGGGAGAGAAATCCCCGGAAAGAGGAACAAAGTGTCAACCAAAACTGCCAGTGTATAGAAAACCCACGACGAGACCCCCACGGACACGAGAGGGGTCAAGTCCACCAAGCATCACAGACCCGCCCGCCACCAGGCCCCCAAAGAGGGAAAAACCGGAGGAAGTCCGAGCAAATTATGAAAGGAAACTGGCAAGAATGAAAGGAAACAGGCAAGTTAAGGAATAAAATTATACCAGTATAAACTGGTAATAAAAATTAAGCTGATCTAATTATTTTAATGTTAAAGAAAACTTAATAGTGTTAAAATTGTTATATTTGATTTAAACTTTAGTGGAGGATGGAGTGGACTTTCCTGAAAGTATTAAAAAATTTTACATAGAGATTGATATAATAGACAGTACTATTAGAATACATTATGATGATTTGTGCTTCGTTGCCCAGGGAAGCCCAATGTGAATAGCAGCTGCATTAGAATTTATATGCGATGATCTAAACCAGTCGCTGAGAGCCGGATAGATTAGACTGTTTCGAGAAATAATTAAACAAATTGTCCTCTACAGATGCCCAAAAGAAAAAGTTAGAAAGTTTACTGTTTGGATGAACTTGGTTTGGGTTTTTATAAAGGTATTACAGTGAGGATGGACAGAAAATGAAATGTACACGGCTTCCCCGGGCAATTTAACTCTTATGATTGATTAACACAAGTTAATAAATATTTCTGAACTAGAAGGATTGAAACAATTTAATAAAATATATCTATTGGAATTATATACTTAACATTATTTGTAGAATTTACTGTATATTTGGAAGATCTCATACTTAATACTCTGGGGCATACTACAATGAAACCTCTAGGTGGATACAGAGATCTTGGTTTTCTGACCAGGGAGGCCTATGGTGAGTAGCAGCTGCATTAAAATTGTATGCACGGTCTAATCCAGACGCTCTCCAGTTACCTGGAGAGCCGGATAGCCTTAGCTGATAGAAAAGATTAAAATTAAAAATCCTCTGCTGAATTACCCAGAAAATCAGTTAACGGAGGGTATTGAATAAAGGAACCGGTTTTGCTTCTTATGAGGGTAGCACAGTGAGAATAAACAATGATGAGTGAAATGCAAGGCCTCCCCGATCAGAGCCACCAGTAGAATAAATACATCAGTTTAGGATTGAAGACAGGAAATTCAGATTTACTTCATTATTTTGCTGTGTGAAAATGCATCAAAACGACATTAGTTAGTATACATTAATTTCCATAATTCTTCTTTCTTTAAAATAAATTAAAAGAAAGGAAAATAAGACTTGGACGACCTAGATCAACCTTGCTGCGTTGTGGTACAATAATGCACCGGCTGAACTAGGCATAACAAAAGTAACACATAAACAAGACAGAAATACTATGTACAATATATATACATTATATAATATGTCTGCACACAAAAGTCCCTATTGAAAGAAAAGATTTGTTACTTGATCCCTATTATGAATTAAAGTTTAACAATTTAGAGGGCAGGTAGCTGGTCTTTAATGAAAATTTTGTTCATAAAGTATGTACTATTATATAATTTAGATTATTGATTGACTAATCTTTTGGCTATTTTTATACAATTTGTGAGTCTATTGATTGAGGAGGGGTTTTTTAAAACAGATCCCAGCCACCTGTCCTCTTTGCCCAATTCAGGTTTGCATAGATGGAAGTCTTTGGTAAACCCGCAGTCAAAAACGTAATGTTCAGGGTCTCCAAGATAGGTTTGGTTTTGGTTAGAGCAATGGCAGGAGGGGGAATAGATATGTCCCGTTAGAGGGTTCTTAACATTAAATCTGTGGAGGTATGCTGGGAAGGGACCATGCCCTGAAAGAAAATAAACCTGGTATTTATTGGTGGTTATATATGACTTTTTTGGGGGAGTTTTAATATATTGTCTAAGGTGTGATCCGTTTATAGTTGTTGCCCATTCTACTGTCCAGTTGTTTCTTAAAATTTTGTAAAGTTCTAGTTTTAATCATGAAATAGGGTATGGAACATTTATGGGCTTACCTAGGTGAGCCCCAAATTTTGCAAATAAATCTGCTATTTCGTTTCCCAGGATGTTGGCATGGCCCCTTACCCAGGTAATTTCAAAATTTATTTTACTATTGGAAAGATTGTATTTTACATTTTGCAGAAATGATGAGTTTCTTGATACCCCCTCCAGAGCCTGAATAGATGATTGACTGTCAGTATATATTTCAATATTTACGTTATTGATGTTTGCCCAGCTGACAGCAAAATTAATCGCTGCCAGCTCGGCTTGAAAGACTGAATTAAATGTGCTAAGTTGAAAGCAAAATACTTTTTCAATATTGTCATTTTGTAAGATTATTACTGAGAAACCAACCAAATCGTCTATCTTGGAGACGTCAGTATAAATGTCATAGTGAAAATGGGTTTCACTCGAGGGATGTTCTGAGTCCAGGCAAATGAAGCGATCTTTAAAAGGAACTGAAGGGAGAATTTTTTGGTCAAATTTATCGGGATGTGGAAAGTCTGGATCGGGTATAACAATCTTGTTATAAGTTACATTGAATTTGTAATATAAGGACTCTATTGTAAGGTTTATCGGTGGGATACCAACTAGAACACAGAGAGAATCTGTTGCTGTTGTTTTATAAGCAGATGTGATTTTCAAAAGAAAGCATCGTTGTAGGGATATTAATTTTTGTTTTTGAAATGTTTGAAGACGGGAGCCCCAGACACCTGCACCATAGCAAATGATTTTTTCGATGACTGTGAGATACCATATTTTAAGAAAATTTTTATTTACGCCCCAATTAGAACCAGTAACTTTATTGAATGACAATGAGAAGTGAAAGCATTTAGATGAGAGTTGTTTAATATGTTCTGTGAAGGAAATTCGGTCGTCTATTGCAATTCCCAGGTATCTGAGGCTCTTATTATTTATTTTTAAGAGAGGCTCTATTATTTATTTTTAAAGTTGGACATCTGGAGAGTAGACCATTTGGCATTCTTTTTACCGTAGAGCCCTTTGCCATAATAGCTATTGCTTGGGATTTTTCTGTAGATATTGTTATTTTAAGGTTTTGTAATTCATGAGCAATTTTTTTAAGTAATTGATTAATATTATCTTCAAGTTCTCTCCGTGTTCTGCCAGATCCCACAAGAACAAGATCGTCAGCAAATGCCTGGATCAGATTTACTGGGTTGACTGGGTCGTCCAGAATTAATACAGAGTTAAAGTATATGCTCCACAGGATCGGTGCGATCACCGATCCCTGCGGAGCACCCTTAAAGATTTCTTTAGAGATGAAATTATTATCTTTATTAAAACATATCTTTCGATTGGATAAATAATTGAAAATAAATGATTGTATATACAATGGTAGGTTTATTCTGGCTAAGATTTGAAAAAGGACGGCCCAGTCCATATTGTCAAAAGCGGCTCTTATGTCTATTGAGACCAGGGCATTATATTCATAGTTAGTTCTATTGTTTTCTATGTGAGCTTTTAAATGATGGACAGCCATTTCACAACTGCGTCCCTCCCTAAATCCGAATCGGTTATTATGTATAATATTTTCTTTAAAAAGCCATTGATTTAGTCTGTTAACAAGAATTATTTTCAGTATTTTTCCAAGGGTTGGCAGTAGGCATATAGGACGGTAAGATTTACAGGAGGAGGGATCCTTTCCTGGTTTAAGAAGAAAGAATACCCTCCTCTCTTTTAAGTTATTAGGAAAGTATCCCCAGAGCATGGACTTATCGAATAACTTGATAAAGAGATTATGATTTATATTGAAGCAAGTTTTATAAATTACGTAGTCAAGTTTGTCCATACCCGGGGTCTTCCCTGATTTTAAGAATTTAAATATGGGAGCTATTTCGTTGAAGGTTATATCGTACATGTGGTTAAAGTTTTTAAAGGTAGGGCATATGAAGTTATTATGATTGGCAGTTGTGAAAATAGCGTCCATCATATTTGAAATTTTTGACAAGTATGGTAGGTTAGGATCATCAAATTCAACAAGTAGGTTATTCCCTCGAGTGATTTTCCCAAAAACAGTTTTAAAGGTTGATCCAAATTTATTAGTAGTATAATTGTTGCAATGATTCTGCCATGACTCGTTTTTTGCGTTGTTGACTGTGCGCTTATAAAATGCCCTATTTTTCTTATATTCAATGTGGATTTTATTTATATGCTTTGTATCTTCTTTATTTTTTATCGCTTTTTTATACCTTTTCAAAAGAGCAGAGGTTTTGTTCCTTTGTATGGCCAGATCCCTCGTCCACCAGGAGATTTTAAAAGTTTGTTTTATAGGTTTTTTTCTTTATTGTTTTAAAAGCACAATTTTGGACGTTTGTGATTAAATTATTATATATATTTTCAAGTTGTGATATGCTATTCGAATTGTTTAACTCTAATTCAATATTACTTAAAATGGGTGTAACTTTATTTATAAATTTCGGCATTGGGTATTTAGTTTTAAGATAGAAATCATTAATATTATTGCCTATTGCTTTGTAACTAAAGGTAATGTAATGATGGTCGCTAAGGCTTTCTTTGTCTGATATGTTCCATTCACATTGATTATTTAATAGGTCAGTTGTGCATATTGTTAAGTCTGGATTACCTCTTCCCCTGGTGGATTCGAAGGACGATATTGATAATGTTTAAGTTATTTGATAGCCAAAAGTACCTCAGGAGTTCTCCTCTCTCATTTGTTTGGAGATATCCCCAGTCTGTTGATTGGCAGTTAAAGTCACCCATTATTAGATAGCTATTGTTAACAAAGTTAATTTTATTGAGTTCTTCTATTTGAGGGGGGAGGGGGGGTCTCTATATCTTCGTGAGGTCTGAAATACATGGAACTTAATATTATATTTTTATTGTTTATGGTGGCTTCGATGAATACAGTGGAGATTGTTCTACATAGAGGTTTAACAGTTATATTACTATTGTTTATTATTATTTGGGCTCCGTTGGATTTAGAGGAGAACACCCTGAGGCCTTTAGGAAATGAAATGGGCAAGTTTTTACATAAATAGGGATCTTGTATACAAATGACATCATAATCAAATTGCTTAATAAATAATAGGAGACAGTTGTGTGCAGGACAAAGAACGGTTAATATTTATTTGAACAAATTTTACAGAGTTAGTAAACAGTATTTATTCTTGAGCGGACCATTCGCTCTTGACGCCGGTACTCCGGGCAGTTTTAGGAGGCAATGCGATGGTTTGTTTTAACTAACTCCCCATGGCCATCATTTGATTTATTTTTAGTTGAGCAGGTAAAACATGTTAATGTACATTCGTCTTGATGTGCTAGCTCCCCACATTTAATGCATCTCGCCTCCCCGTACGGACATTTTTTGGTGGTATTGCCGTATAGGCAGCATTTTTTACAGTGTTTAATGGACAAGAATTCTACTACTTTGAATTTCGAGGACCCCAAGTAAATGTAGCCATTGTTCGCAAGTGATTGGTATGTCTTGTAACCATTGTGAGGGATTTCAAAAACCCAGTTAGGGCACCCTAGGTAGCGCCCGTTAACTCTCTATTTTGAAGATTGGTTTAGATAATAAGTCTTTTAAAGCGGGATTTTTTAGGGTGAATTGCTCTAATAACTTAGCTTCGTCTACTATTTCCGTAAATATGATCATAAATTTTGGCACATCTTTAGATACTATAGAAACTTTTAGGCTGGAGGTTAATTCGGAATTGTTGATGATATCCCTTATTTTGTTAGCCTGTGTTAAGTTTGGGGCAGATATTTTGGCTCCCTTCTTTGACTCAAAAATCCCGTTGCATTGTATGTTTTCGATTTTTAGTTTTTCGTCCAATATTGATTTTAAATCTCTGAAATTCATTTTATTTTCACCTTCTGTGAGTAAATCTACAAACATTGAGGTCGCAAAGTCCTTATTCGTTTGGGCAACTATTGCAGCATAGGTGTTTGATGTGGTTGAGGAAGTTAAATTTTTAGAGTCAAGTTCGGTTTTAAACTCTTCTAGGTTTTTAGTCACTGAATCCTTAGCTTCTTTAATTTCTTTACTTATTTGATCTATTTTTTTCATTTTCTAGTATTCAGTTCTAGTATTTTATCAGTGGAAGCTATTTCATTTGTTCTTCCTTTTACCAGTTTGTCTAAAAATTTGGTGATATTTTCATCTCTTTGTTTTTCGAGATTATCTAGGGCAGTTAATTGCTTAGAGTATAAGGAGTTCAACTATGCTGTTTTCTTTACCGATTGTTTCTCTAATTCTTCGATTGTCCGTGACAGCGAAACCCCGTTCTCGAGGTACTTTCTAATTGACTCCCTCTCAGCAGTTCCTATTCCCGGGTTTCCAGCTGCATGCGCAGTGGAAAACGAGGGGCCAAGCCCAGGAATATTAAATAAAACAAAATCATTTTCAGTTATGAAATCTTTCAGGGCCTCCCCTCTCGTATCCGTTATATTGTAGCCCCACTCCCTGCCTTTACAGTTAAGGTCGCCGGAGAAAATAAAGTTTTTTGAAATAAAATCAATGTCTTCAAACTCTTTAAGCTGTAAAAAAATATCATCATGGGGTTTTAAATAAACTGAACCAATGTAAATTAAGAAATTGTTGTAATTGATTTCAATAAAGACAGAAGAGTTGGAGCTACAGAAATGACTGACTGTAAGATCATTATTGCAGATGATAATTGCGGCACCATAGAGACGAGAGAGAGGAAGGTCTTGCAAAATGAAGGTACGCCCGGAATATCTTTGTTTTTGATGTATGGATCCTGTATTAAAATTATATCGTAATTGTTACTAATTGAGAATTGTAGCATGTTAATGATGGCTGTGGGGGTGTGGTTTGCATTTAATTGAATAATTTTTGGCATATAGGACAATATAAAGGGTTAGAGCAAGCTTTATATAAAAATGTTAAAGTAGGGAAAACTCAAACTTAACACAATACAAAAGTACCGGGGCTGGGGAGCCCAGTCGGTTAAGCACTCGCTTAGCATGCGGAAGGTCCCAGGTTCGGTTCCGGGCATCGCCAAAATAGCTGCCGACCTATAAACGGCCCGTGCAGCCAAAAATGTCCGACGAATAATACCCCGTGTAAGGGAGTGCACGTTAAATATCCTTCAAAGTCCTAACGCTGCGTACGATGTCGCCCTTAACGGTTGCGTTGGGTGCCTATTCAGGTGTTGGCTCGTCACCTGACTGTGGTTCTAAAATACGACGCCCGTCGCCAATAGCCCTCGTGTAGCTCTAGTGCGACGATAATTCAAACATAACATAACTAACAAAAGTACCCCCAAATGGGGATTAAATTAATGAAAAGAAGAATAAATGAATGTCCCACAACAGGGGGACAAAATGTCAAGAACCAAAATATGTAAAAATGCCAACTGGCTGTGGCTGGCCTTAATGGCCGAGCCTAAAGGAAACAGGGGTTAAAATTCTATATCAAGATTTTGTCAATGCCTGATCTTGCACGGGCAATTTTCTTTTGTCTAAGAAATTCGGCGCAGGTGTAGTGCCCTGAACTATGGAAAACAGGGTCAGTCCTGCCCGTCTTGGTATTGGATTCGGTGCAGTTTAGCCACTTTGGGGAGCACAGGTGGATTGGTTCGGGAGCAGTAATGCCGCAGATCAGACAGCGGGATGACACCGCCTGACATCGAGCTTTTGAGTGCCCGTAGGCACCGCACTTCTTGCAATGATTCACTGATATGAAGGGTTCACATACACATCTTTTGAGGCCAATGAATAGGTGTTTGGTATTAATGAGGTAAATATGTGGATTGAAGAGTTCAATTACCCAGTGGACATCGCTACTAGCCTTCATAGAGAATAGGGCCTTAAAGGCATCAGGAATGAATAAATGGTTTTTGCGTGAAATTTCCTCTTCCAATTTTTTAGAATCCTCAACAGTTGTAAACTTAATAAGCATTTTAATTGGAGGTGCCTTAGGGGCATGTAACTTATAGATGGCTTTAAGGTCAGGGGCATTGAAAAGATCACACACTAATTGCTGGTCTTCCATTGTAGGTACTATCATTTTTACACCTTTTGGGATGGGGACTAGATTAATGCATTTAATGACATGGTTGTTAATTTGAGAACAGGCTTCAAGATCTTTTTTGAGGTTTTGGAGGCTAATGGTTTTATCGGGGTCCGCGGAGTAGAAAAGGATGATGAGACTTATATCGTCGTTGTTTGGTTTGGTTGGCAAGGCTGTAGCAGCTGCAGCTGCGTAGGTTTGAGGGGTGATTAATTGGCTATCAGGATTGTCTGTAACATTGTGGGACGTAACTTTCTCTTGAAGGGTAGTGACTGCATTTAATAAAGTTGTATCGATACTAGTGAATTTGGCCAGAGTGTCTTTCATGATCGAATCCTGTTGTTTCTTGTTTTCATCCATACCTTTGAGAATTCTGTCTATATGAGCGCTTTCATTGGTAAGAAAGTTCCTGCTGAGAGTTTCAATTGATTTTGTCATGGAGTTCAAAACTTCTGTACGGAACAATTCCACCTGTTTGGATTTTTTCTAGACCTCAGCTTGGAGTTTGTCGAGAAGGGCAGCCTTTTCGGAATAATTGGATTCAAGGCTTTTTGCAGCCGTTAAAGGGAAGGGCGAAGGGGATTGGCGATTGTAATACTCGAGACGTGGCTACTTAGTAACAAGACCGAAAGCGTTTGCGCCACGCCCGAGAAGCCCCCGCACAGCCAGAGGACAAAGCCCACCCACAACCACCGGAAGGGGAGGGCACCAGAGGAAACCCCCAATGCGCTGACCGCAACCCAGGACACCATTTATTAAAAAGAATCTCATAAAAATACAAAAACATCAGGCACAATGCCTTTTGGCAGGCCCCAAGAAATAAAAAATCTAGCAATCTAGCATAAATAAAAGTAAGACATGAACAGCATTAGGTTACCATATAATAAAACCAAAAATCATAATCAATAATAATTTCAAACACTAGTAATTAGTACTTTATTAATACCAATTTCAATATACTAAACATCACCACCGTGAATCATAACATAACAAATCTTTAAATTCAAAAAGCACAATATATATCAATATTATGTAACAAACTCTCTTAATCATCAAAAATTGAGTTCCTCAAGAGATCCAAAAACTCTAAACATTAACAAACCTCAAATAATTAACCACCCATTGGTATACCAAAGGAAAAAAAATATTTAAATATATAAAAATCAAACCCCACAAAACACAATTGTAACTAGTTAATTTACCCAAAATCAAATATAAAGCAGGTTTTTACTTGCAAAGCAAGCCAAATTAAAAATTAATTTACCCAAAATCAAATCAATAGCAAGTTTTTACTTGCAAGGCAAGCCAAAAAAAAAATAATAATAATAATTCCAGATTAAAAGCTAATCTAAACAAAATTCTAGTTCATAATTTTTAACCAAATTTGCCAAAATAAATAAAATATAACAGCCCATTGGTATACCAAAAAAATAAATAAACACATTTAAAGATCAGATCATTTCAAAGGAGCAATTGACATACATCAAAGAAAAATTAAATATCTTTTAACCAAATTTGCCAAAATAAATAAAATATAACAGCCCATTGGTATACCAAAAAATAAATAAACACATTTAAAGATCAGATCATTTCAAAGAAGCAATTGACATACATCAAAGAAAAATTAAATATCTATACCTAAATTTACAAAATCAAAGAAATATAAGCATCCATCAGTAATCCAAAAGGCAAATAGGTACATTAAACAAATATTTACTTGCAAGGCAAGCCAAAAATTTAAATAATTAAGAATGGAAAGGGCAAAAACATTTTTCTTCTAAACAAAAAAAGATAACAAGACAAAAGAAAGAAATAGACGAAGTAGACCCCCAAACCACCTCAGCACCATATACCAATTAATCTTAATGATTAAAAAATTCAAGCTAATAAAATAAGCCATAAAATACCAGGTTCATTAATTAAAAACTTCCTAAGATAATCATCATGAAATACCATCTAAATCAATAATCCATTATTAGATAAGAAAGTTTAAAAATAAAGTCAAAAATTACAGGCCAAAAATATAACTCAGGTGCCAGAGTGGCCAGGAGAAGTCTGAAGGGGCTTCGAAAAACGTTAAAAAAGAAACACTAAGTCGGTCCGTAATCTGTACGTCCCTCCATGATCTGTTCCTGCTTGATAAAAGTTAAACATTTTGAGGTGCCAGCTCTATGGTTTATATCGATCTGACTATTGTACTTTTGATTAGTGAATCTACATGAGTAACAGTGTAATGAACAAGGGGTTACCCCCATTTCGTGAGAAGGTTGACCACATCTAACACAGAGATTAAGAACAGATTTACACCACTTTTTGGTATGGTTGTGGTGCAAGCACTTGGTGCAAAATTTTATAGATGAAAATTGTTCAAACTCACAACTGTAGATCAATAAAAACAGTGGCATTCTTAAGTTTGGAATAACAGTTGGGGTTAACCTCAATCACACAATGTTTGAGACCTCCACCTCTATAATTAGAATTTATATTAAATAATACCTTAACATAAAAAGAGTTTCTTGCAGAGTAAAAATTTTGTCTAGTCTCTCAGAACCATTTTTCACTGAAAAGGGCCTTCGACAAGGAGACTCCCTTTCTTGCTTACTGTTCAACATAGCTCTGGAAAAGGCCATTAGAGACTCTGGTTTAAACACAAGTGGTACTATATTGCAAAGAACTATCCAACTACTTGCCTTTGCCGATGATATTGACATTATTGGAAGAACAAAAAGCTCTGTTGTCAATGCTTTCGTAGCCCTTGAGAGCTCGGCAAGGGAGATGGGACTTGTTATAAATGCAGACAAAACAAAGTTTTTGATTTCATCAAATAATTCTCCTGATTTGTCCCCTTTAAAGATAGGTAACTACACTTTCGAAACTGTAAAACAGTTTACCTACCTGGGAACTCTGATCTCAAGAAGCAATGATCTAAAAATTGAAATAAATAATAGAATCTTCATGGCTAATAGAAGTTTTTATGGCCTCAGAAACCAATTTAAGTCTAAATTTATTTCTGTAAACACCAAGTTGAGCATTTATAAGACTTTGATCAGACCTATTGTCCTATATGGAAGTGAATGCTGGACCCTCAATAAATCAGTAGAAGAAAAATTGCTAATATTTGAAAGGAAATTGCTAAGGAAAATATTTGGACCTATTAAGGAGAACAATGAGTGGAGAATACTTTACAACTATGAAATTTACAGAAAATTCGGTAAATTTGGCGGGACCGACATAGTGAGAACTAAAAAAGCATCCCGAATTAGGTGGCTGGGCCATCTGTACAGATGTCCCGAGGACTTTCCCACCAATAAAGTGACTTTTTCCAAAATTGAAGGTACAAGACGTAGGGGACGACCACCCACACGATGGTTAGACGATGTCGAAAGGGACCTCAAAATAATAGGAGTCAACCGATGGAGAGCCATTGCGGCTAATAGGGCCAACTGGAGGAGGATCAGCGAGTCAGCCTTGGCCTGCAAAAGGCTGTTGAGCTTGTGAAGAAGAAGAAGAAGAATACCTTAACATTGTCATCATTAAATGATTCATCGTTAAGTTTAAGTTTATACATCAATTTAGCTTTATCATTAATAGGAGTGTTCCTGATAATTAATTTAGGCTTAATCAATTTGGGTGAGAAAGAATTCTTAGACTTGAATGGGGATTGGTCAAAATAAATTTAAATGTTTTCAACATCTTGCTCTGAAGCCAAGATGAATTTAATGCCCTTAATTAATTTTATGGTAGTAATAACTTTGATAAGAATACCACTATTTGAACAATAAGTATTGAAGTCCTTTTTAAGTTCAGTTAAATCCTCAACCTTACATTTGGTTTCATCAAGCTCTATAACGAATTGGTGTTTACCTTGATCAGGAGTTGGTTTTGCTCTGGTGGGCTGTCGAGTCTTCGAGACCTCCACCGGAGGCCGCGTTGATACTCTGCCCGCCGATGAAGCCTCGACCCTTTCAAAAATGGGAAGGATCCTTTCTTCGTAATTGGTCGAGAAGACAGCTAACCTGTCCAGGAGTTCAACCTCCCGGGCAGCCATGGCCTCCACAGTCTTCTGCTCGACAGATCGAGCCTCCTCTCTTGCTTTAATTTCCTCAGATCTAGCTTCCTTAATAGCTTCAGACAGTTCTTTACACCTATGGTCAAATTCTTCACCATTTTTCTTTGTAGATTCTATCGAGGTGGTAACAAGATTTTTAAGCTCTTTAGTTTCCTTATACCGTTAAAAATTAACTTATGAGATATATTTGTGGGTTCTTCTACCAGGGTAGAAGAATCCCAAAAATTTTGCCATGAAATAAAAAGTTCAGATTTAAGAAATGATTTTAGTTTGGATATTGGAGCAGGAATGGATGTTGGAGTGCCAATGAAGGCGCCGGTCCTGGCCCAAAAGTCAGCAATTTCATTTATAGAAATATTACTGTGTCCCTTTACCCAATTTAAAGTAAAATGGTTTTTGTTATTTATAAGAGAAGATTTAATATTTTGGATATAAGCCGTCATCGCGCCTGTCCCCTCTAAGGCGTTGATAGATGACAGACTGTCGGAAAAAATATTAATAAAACTATTGTTTTTATTGACCCATGTGACGGCGAAATCAATGGCCGCCATCTCTGCCTGAAAAACGGATTATATTGGTCAAGTTTAAAGTAAAATAAATCATGAATAATATTGTTTTGGAATAAAACAATTGCAAATCCGACATTGTCTGTCATCTTTGAACCATCGGTGTAAACTTCGAATGTATTTTTTTCTGGAAAGGAGTTCGGGATCGTGTTAAGTTTTAAAAATCGACAATTAAACGGAATGGAGCAGAGTGAACATCTTGAATCGAAGTTATTTATCTGAGGGATAGCATCGTTATCAAAATTAAGTTCACCCTGAAGAAAAAGGAATCTTTTTGCCAAAGAAGTTATGGTTAGATCGATGGGGGGGGGGGGGGGGATACCCGTCAATAAAGAAAGGGAACTATTAGGGGTAGTTCGGTAGGCTCCCAGGATTCTGATCAAAAAAATACGCTGTAAAGAAATGAGTTTTTTTATTTGAAAGGTTTTTAAGGCATCACCCCAGACTCCCGCTGCATTAGTTAAAATCTTTTCAATGACAGTCAGATACCATAATTTAATATATTTAGGATGAACCCCCCAATTGAATCCCGTGACCTATCTTATATGGTTAGAACAAATAAAACACCTATTGATAACAGAGGTAATATGGTGAGTAAATGAAAGTGTGTCGTCTAGGGTGATGCCTAGGTACTTAAGTGACCTGACTACTGAAATGGAAGTAAGGGCTGGGGAGCCCAGTCGGTTAAGCACTCGCTTAGCATGCGGAAGGTCCCAGGTTCGGGTCCGGGCATCGCCAAAATAGCTGCCGACCTATAAACGGCCCGTGCAGCCAAAAATGTCCGACGAATAATACCCCGTGTAAGGGAGTGCACGTTAAATATCCTTCAAAGTCCTAACGCTTAATACGATGTCGCCCTTAACGGTTGCTTTGGGTGCCTATTCAGGTGTGGCTCGTCACCTGACTGTGGTTCTAAAATACGACGCCCGTCGCCAATAGCCCTCGTGTAGCTCTAGTGCGACGATAATTCAAACCAAACTGAAATGGAAGTATTGTTTATTCTAAAGATCGGATTTCTGCTTAGTGAGCCGTTCGTTGGGGAGGCGGGTGATCCGAACTCCCCTTTGTATAAATAAAATAGCTTTTGTTTTGTTAACGGCAATAGTTTAATCTAAGGAGTTTAAAGTACTGGAACTATCATGCAAAATAGACTTAACATTATCCTCTAGGTTTTTTCTTTTATTGCCGGAGGCAAGCACGACCAAGTCATCCGCGAAGGCTTGGAGGAAGAATATGCTGTTATTAAGAAGTAGAATATTATTGAAATAAATTAGCCATAAAATAGGGGCAACCACAGAACCCTGAGGCGCCCCTTTGAATATTTGTTTTGTTATTGTACATCCTCCCTCCTCTCAGACGACTGATCGGCCCGCCAAATAAGAACTAATAAATTTTTTGAAGAAGATCGGGAGGCCACCCCTCTCAAGAATATTGAATGGAATTTCCCAGTTAAGATTGTCGAAGGCAGCCTTGATATCAATTGATATCAAGGCTGTAAATTTATGAGAAGTTAACCTCCTTTTAATTTCAGTTTTTAGTTTGTGTACCGCGAGTTCGCAACTGCGAAGCTCGCGGAATCCGTATTGATAATCATGCAGAAAGTTATTATTATAAAGCCATCTGTTGAGTTTATTTACAACGAGCCTTTCAAGGATTTTGCCAAAGGTTGGTAAGAGGCAGATGGAACGCACTGAACTGAACTGAAACTCTGGAAGAAGCATCCCGATGATAAGCTGGTGAAGCTTTTTTTGGGGTCACTTGGCGACAGCTTTAGGGAGAATATGTGCCATATTTGGCATAACCTCGCCGATCAAAATGGACACATGACTTGCAGTTTGCATTGGATGTCGCCAATCGCTCGCCAAGAATAGTACTCCAAGGAATTTAAGTTTTAAAGATTGTTGCCGTAATTCTATTTTTTTTTAAGTATATGTTTCCGAAACTTCATTATGTAAAGAACCTTCTAAAGCAATAACCTATCAATTTTCTGCTTAAAAAATTCTTGAAAAAGTTGGTTTTAAATGTCTATTTTAACAGGTAAAGTATAGGATTGGCGGCAAAAGTTGGGTTACTCTTACAGGGTTGCCGGCCTTCACCGACCCGTTTGACGAGTGTTTCGATACTCGTTCCAGAGTTTCAGTTCAGTTCAGTGATGGAACGATAAGAGTCGCATGAGGAGGGGTCTCTTCCTGGCTTAAGCAGGAAGAAGACCCTCCCCAATGCTAAACTTTTAGGAAAATATCCAAAGGTAAATGAACACTTAATAAGGTTAAAGATAAGGTCAGGGGCGACCTCGTGGATCTCCTTCCATAGAAGATAATCAATGTTGTCCGGTCCTGGGGCCTTACCTCCATTAAGATTTTTAATTACACAGAAGACTTCATCTTTTGATATATCAGGGGGAGTAAAAGGAATATCGAATGTAGGCAGAGCAAAACCAGTGTCGGTGGTAGAAAAAGTATGGTTAAGTAGTCTATCTAGTTTATCCTGAAAGTTTAGGTTTGGATTGTCTGGAAAATGAATATTAATATTATTGTTTCTATGTATTTTGCCAAAAACTGTTTTAAAGGTTGTTCCATATTTGTCACTGGTTTTGCTGCAGAAATTTTGCCATGCATTCTTTTCGAATTTGATCATACGTTTGTATAAAGCTCTTTGTTTTTTATAGACTATGAAAAGGTGATTAGTAATATCTGGATTACCATTGTTTCTACGGGAGGATTGATATCTTTTGAAGTGTGCAGTAACTTTATTCCTGTGCTTGGCCAACTCCCCCGTCCACCATTTAAAATTGAATGGAAATGATTTTTTTCTTTTTTCGGATGGTATTGAAGGCGGTATCTTGTATGTATTTAAAAAATGATACATAAAAGGAATCGATTTGATCTATTGACTTGATATTTTTCAATTCAGAGGTGAAGTCGTTAATGTTTAGTTTGAAATTATGGAAAAATTTATTAAGGGGGTATTTAGTTTTGAAGTAAAAGTCTCCTGAGTTGTTGTAGTTGAAATTAGGGTGGATTTCAAATGAAATGAATTTATGATCACTATTGGTTTCAGTATCATGTATGCTCCAATTAGAAATTTGGTTAGACAGGGCCGGACATCCCAATGTGATATCCGGGTTGCCAACCGCGTGAGCGGTTGAGAACGAGGGACCAAGCCCTGGAATATTAAGTATAACAAAATCATTAACGGTAATAAAATTTTTTAAGGCCTCTCCTCTCGTATCGGTGATATTATATCCCCATTCTCTGCCCTTGCAGTAAAAATCTCCAGAAATGATAAAGTTATTAGCAAAGAAATCAATTTAATTAAATTCGTCAAGTTGCGTATCGATGTCTCCGTGTGGTCTAAGGTAGACTGAAGCAATAAAAAATTTTAAGTTGAAAGAATTGATTTCTGCAAAGACAGAAGAATTGGAGATATAAAATTCAGTGGCTTTAATGGATTTATTACAAATTATAATATATGCACCATATAACCGAGAAGAGAAGACCTTACAGAAAAATGGTATACCTGGAATATTATTATGTTTAATGTATGGATCTTGCAATATTATAATGTCATATTGATTAGATAGTGCATATTGAATTAGGTTATATATTGCTGTTGGGGTGTGGTTAGCATTTAACTGTAAAATTTTTAGCATATATAAAATAGTTTAATGGAACACAAGAAATATGCTATAAATATGAGCAGGTATAAAAAACCTGTAAAGAGGTAACTAAATGAACGAACAATTATACAAAGCACCAGAAAATAAAGAAAAATAACTAAATAATTAAATAGATCAAATAGTTAAATAAATCAAAAGAACTGGCCGAGAAGCTCTAAAAATAGAACATATAAATTGGGCTAACTAGCCCTCCAGTCCCGATCTGATTCGAGCTGAGCGGAGTGCTAATTCAAGTGCCGGGCATTTGAAGAAGCCCGACTTATGTTCGGTTGGTAAGTTGCCATTGTATTTTTTGTTACTGAGGGTACAGTTAAGAGAACATGGTTGTTCGTTAGAATGGGCATCTTTGCCACATTTCAGGCATATTGTGTTAGTAGATGGACAGCGCTTTGATGTATGGTTGTATAGACCGCATTTTTTACAATGTCCGACTGAGACGAACCTCTCAGTCAGACATTTTTTAAACCCTACAAAGACTGAGGAAATATCTTTTAGCGGACTGAGTGAATGGGGAAGTTCAATAACCCAGTGGGTGTCACTGCCCGCTTTCATGGAGAATAGAACCTTAAATGGTTCCGAGGAAAATTGTGGGTTTTTAGTAGTTAACTCCTCGGTCAGCTCTTTTGAAGTTTTTATCTGGGTAAATTTTATAAGAATCATGGGAAGTATTGGCTTGGGAATAATTAATCTGTATAGATCCTTGATAGAAGTATCGTTACATATATTGATTATACACAGTTGATCTTCTTTAGAGGGTGTACTGATTTTTATTCCATTTCTGATTTTGTAAAAGCCGTTGCATCTAAAAGAAAGGTTTAATTCTTTGGATTTGGAAGCCAGAGTGTCCCTTAGAAGATTTTCATCAATTGTGTCGGTGGCAGAGTTGGTATAAAGTAGAATGGGAAAAATCTCAAAAGATGGCTGAGGGGTGATCGGAGGGAAGTTAGTTACAGCGGCGTAAGTTTTAATCTGCGGTGGGTTTGTTTGCACCTCAGACAACTTGCTTGTTAGGTATGTTAGCAAGGATGCGGCAGTGTCGCTCAGAGGGATAGATGACAAATTTGTCTTAGCCGTTTCAATTTCTTTATTCAATTTTGTTACTGTGTTGTTTAAGGCCACCTCTAGATCGGCAAGTTTCACTATGTTCTCCTTAACCAAATTCCCCTGTGTCTCTGCTTCGTGGTTTATGCCCTTCAAAACCCTGTCGATGTGTTCACTTTCCTCCTTAAATAATTTGGATGACAACTCATCGAACTGTTTTTTCATGGCCTCCATGTTCTTTTGTCTCAAATTTTCCTCTTTTTTTGCATTATCTTCCCTTTCTTGGTGAAGCTAATCCAAAACTTCAAGTTTCTCTTTCAATCTACTGTCGACACTGTTGTTTGCCAAGACATTAGCCTAATCCAGTGTGTCACAGCGGTCTTTGTGAGATTCTTCTAAAACCTCCTTGGCATCCCTGAAAGCCACCGCGTTCCTTAAAAATTCAGCCTGTGCATTTGTGAGGTCGGTAACTTGATTTTCCAAGCAATGAATTTTTGCGTTAGCCGTGGCTAACTCTTTTCTAAGCATGCCTACCCCTGACTCTTCGCTGGCATTATCTTCTGGGGCGCTTAATGAATTTGATGCATCAAGTTGTTTTCTAGATTGCTTGAGGGCGGATGCAAGTTTAAGAATTTCACTGTATAATTTATTAACCACTGGGAGGTAGAATTCTCCAATAATCGTATTTTGGGTTGCAAACGATAGTTGGTTTTTACAATACTTTATCATAAAGGCTCGAATATTGGTGAATGTCTCAACAAGGTAGGCGGAGAGCTGAGGATTATAGCCTTGTTTATTATCAGTATATTTCTTAATTAGAGTGGTAAGGGGAGTGCATTCTGTGGCCTTCCCAACTTTGGGGTTGTGGCGCTGGTACAAGGATGTTGATTTTAAGTCTGATGGATGGTCGGAGGACGGCATGATTGGGTCAGAACCTGAAGGCAACAGCACACTGGTCAGGGGATCGTAAAAACTGACTCTTATAGTAAATTAGTTAAGGTAGGCGAATACCCAAAATTCCCCCTAATTCTAAAATTTTTACTATTACTTTAATCTTTTCCAAATTTGGCATGGTGATTTCAAATATAATGAATAATGCTATTTAGGCAGTTTTTTAAATTTAAATATAATTTATTTATTTTAAACGGTGTTTTTCAACTAAAAAAAGAGGTTCACGCCAACAAGCCTACCACATTGAATTTTCCTCCGATAAACATGAATTATGTGTTAAATTCTTCGTTTTGAACTGATCCGTGCAATGACCCTCTAGAGTTACAAACAAATCACAAGAATGTGTTTTACGACAAATTTTATGAATTAACTTGAAACAAACACAATGTGGCTAATCTAACGGCAGTGCCGGAAATCTGCGCAAGCGGATATCTCGACTTGAGAGCGAAACGTTTTTGTGAGCAGCCAAGTAAAATATCGCCAAGTTGTTAGTTAGGGTTGTAGTGAAGGTTTAGGTTGTTATTGAATATCAAGCGTTTACCCTCGCCGAACGTGTGCGTTTATGGATTATAATAGAATTATTGGATTATAACACTGTCCAATTCTAAGCCTATTTTATTCTGGGATCAATTGATGTAAGACTTTACATAATCAGACCCGCTTATAAACCTTCGTCAAGCAAGAGAGATACAACACACACACTTAAATGGATCCATCTAATTTTTAGAGACAGAGGCCAACTAGAGGATCCCCAGAATTGACTTGTCACATGTATTGATTTGGTATGATAACTTGGAGGACTTAGTGACCACGACGGATTTAACGTACACCAGTCATTTAGCATGGCTTTAGAAATTACGGTTATCAGTTAAAAAGCAACTTCCAGATCCATAATACATTTTAAATTATACAGGGTGGTTATAAAATAACGATCGCTATTCAGAGTGGTCTGTAGCTGTAATGAATATTCCAAATGCAAAAAACTTTGAGATACTTACTAATCAAGAAGGGGGGGGGGAGAGAATGGTATCATAAAAAACCAACTCGTCCCTTGACCAGGGTTCTAAATTACGAGGCGTAATTGGATGTGTTGGATGTGTTGGCCGTAATTAGCCATAATTGGTTGTTCCTCGTAATTTAGAACCTTTGTCAAGAGACGAGTTTCTTATTTATGATTTCAATCTTTTTCGAAAAAAAAAAACACCCTCGTAACTTGACCAGAGTTCTAAATTACGAGGCGTAATTTTTGGCCGTAATTGGCCATAATTGACGATGCCTCGTAATTTAGAACCCTGGTCAAGAGACGAGTTTGTTTTTTATGATTATTTTTTAGGATTCTATCTTTTTTTTTTATTCCATTCTTCCGCAACGAGGATCGATTTCATCTCAATCAACATGTTAATTTTTATTCCCAAAACCTTATCAACTTTGGGCGATAATAAGCCAACGTGACAAACTATCTTTCCCTTTCAGTATCCGTCTGCGCACGCGCAGTGGTTTTCCGTAAGAGAGCTGGATTTCCGGCAGATGTTGAGCATGCGCAGATGGTGCCGTAAGTGCAATGGGTTTAAGGAACTACCGTACTCGCAACTACCAATCAACACATTTTTTTTTCGATAAACTTACACTTTGACATTTTTTTAAACAAAAACTACTATATTTACACCAGATGTTAGAGGTTCATGGCACAGATGTATATTAAAATAGCATCTGTAAGAAATTTCAGGTAAATTAGTGTAAAACTTTTTATGCTAGAAGTGTTAGCGTAAACCCCCTTTTTTAGTAGAAAAACACCGTTTAAAATAAATCAATTATATTTAAATAGAAAAAATTGCCAAAAAAGCATTGTAAATTATATTTGAAATCACTATGCCAAATTTGGAAAAGATTAAAGTAATAGTAAAAATTTTAAAATTTTAGGTATTCGCCTACCTTAAGTTATGGAAGGGATCACAGTAGTGGCAGACGTAACCTACAGGACGTGATCAACCGGATCCAAAGTTGTTTATGTACTAATAGGTTGCAGTGTCAAGAGAAATCTGGCCACAATTTCCAATAAGCAGAACACAAACACAACAAACAACAACTGAAGACACACAGGTTGACTTTCGGAGAATAGCAGGGAACCCGCGCACAATTTGATGCAGTTATGGCCAATGAGTGAAAAATAAGCTCTTCCTCATACGTTCCGCTTGGCACATAGAATTACAGTGTGGCAATTAGAAATAATAGTCTGACACTCATAAAAAAGATCAAATAATGGCGTATCTCGAAAGAAGCAAGGGCAGCTCACTCAATATCGAAGAACCCAGGGCAACCGGTCAAAGCACAGCAAGATCTTGTCTTCACAACACTACACTCTAAAAAAATATCTGTAAGGTTACTAAGAATTATCTACTCAGCTTCCATAAGTTTTTTTAGTAATGTTACATAAGAAATATGTGTATATATTACTAATTAAAGCTTAGTAAGTTATGCTAAGAAAACTGTAGTAGATTTGCAAGGGATTTTCTTGTATGTTTACAAAGAGACTGGTAGTAAACTGGTTACAAAAGTTTAAAACCAGAGGGCACCACTATTTTTTCTGTTATTCAGGTTTGCATCCAGAGAAGGAGTAAGGACAGAACCCAAGATCCTCGGTATCCGCATGCCTCGCAACGTAGAACTGCGCGTTAGTCCTCGCTGCTATCGGGGACTTGCATTTTGTTTGCGTGTAAATAAAGAGATTAAAATCTTGATCGTTAAAGGAGTTTTATGTTATTGATTAAGAAATTTTAAGATTCTTTTTTTTTCGGATGTGAAGTTTTCGAAATAATTTAACGTAATTTTTATATACTAAAATAAAAAAAAAAACCCACGTTTTTAGGTTTTTTTAATCGTTGCGATATTGATTCGTCATAATCTCTAGAAAAGATAGCCAGGGGGCGCTGTAAGCGTTACATCAATTTACTTAGTATTGCTTAGTATTACTACAGTAGTTTCTTTAGGTTACAGATGATTTTCTAGTAAATGGTGAAAACCTGTAAAGTTACTAAGTATTCGTTAGTAAATTCAAGCCAAATTTTTTACAGTGTAGGTGACGCAAAGTACTAAACGGTGACCAAAACAAACACACTCTAGCAATAAACACTGTTGATGTAAAGTAGGAAGGATGGAAGAAGGCTGTCGCGTCCGTCCCACTCTAGGACGAGGGAGGAGAAAGGCGTGGATGGGCGGCGATGGGCGGGAACAGGCGTAACAAGGCGTGGTAGGGCGTGTCCAACGGAAGGCTGAAGTATCGTACCCGATGGTTTTGGGTGGGATGTAGTGAAAGCTGGGCGCCTTATATGTAGTACTTCTGCTTCTGCGACGGTAACCAGACACAAGGCATCACGTCAGTCCAGGATGATGAAGAAAAGCTACGTCATAAGATAAGAACCAATCTGGAGGTTACGTGAGGTATCCAAGATGGCTATATGCTCAGTCTTCGAATTTAGGTAGAGTACTTGCGAAGATTAGACAAATACTCAATTTATGAGTTAATTATGATTTATGCATCAATACATACATCTTTAGAATCGTCTACACATAGGCATTCTTTTAGTATATAACACACATTGTAAAACGTTCCTATTGCAGAATTATAAGGATATTTGTCGGAGCTTCTTGAAAAACACAACCTTCTACATGTTGGCTAGTTGGCGAGGGGGGGGGGGATTGGCGATTCAAATACTCAGGGCGGGACCAAGCTAAGTAACTAGACTTTATAACAACCCATGTCCCGCCCGAGAAGTGGGCCCCACCACGAAAGAAGAAACGTATCACCCAAACCGGGGGAGCGAGAGAGCACCAGACGACACCCCCAACGCCGCACGCCCGGGCCAGGGCACCACAGACCCGCCGCAGCCAGGCCTCCCAAGAAGAAACACCAAAAGCAAAATATCACTAAATAAGTCAAATTACCAAAAACAAAGGTTAATCCGAATAACGATCCAAGCGCCAACCAGAAGGCCAGAGCCCCGCCCACCACCAGAACCAACCAGACAGAACACCACAAGAGCCAGCCGCGGACACACAACACCACCCCCGAAACCAAGAAAAAGCCCATTTATTTAAATAAAAATCACAATCTTGTCATTACAAATCATCCGGCGCCAAAGTCTCTAAAACCTGACGCCGGAGAGAAAACAGAAATATAGTGAAAGACAAAAATATAGTTATTATATCTATTTAGCAATTAACAAAAAACTTTAATAAAAATAAAAGTTGTCTCCCCAGGGCAATAGGCTGATCCTAAAAAGAATTTAGGCAAGGCAAATAACTCAAAATTCCAATACAACTCAAAAATATAAGCTCTCCCAATCACTGAGTAACCCAGTGAAGGGCAGCAAAATTTAAGAAATAAGAAATTACCCGAGGGAGAAAACTGTAAGATACAAACATATCCCAAGATTAAAATATCAAGAAGTATCCAACCAATCATTTAACCCTTATTATCATTAAACAAATGCCTTAGTAACTCAACATAATATTATGATTAAGCTAAACAATTAGAATCAAATATAAATAAACAGAATAGGTCATTTGACCATATAACATAATTATAATAATTTTCATAATATTACATAATCAAAATTTGCACCTTTTGTTCATAAATGTTAACAAGGAGCTCTTTCATGTTAACCAAGTTTAAAAACAAGCTAAATCTCAAAACTTGCACATTGATAATAAATCAAATATCACAGTAAAGCAAAAATATGAATCTTCACATCCGTAAAGTCCATCTTTTTTTACAGAGCTCTTCTGTCATCTTCTTTCCAAAACTAAAACAAATAAGAACCCGGGACATCTCCCAACAAAGCAAAACCACCAAAAACCCAAACCACTCCCCAAGTATAGAATCCATTACATAAATACAAAAACATAATTATCATGACCCACAACTGACTACGACAAACTAATTATCTAAAAAACATTTGAAAATTTACTAAAGTTTAAATAAAGTCCCCAAAATCATCCTTAACCCGTATTGCTATTTTCAAGCAGCTCTCCAATCTAGAGACAGAAGTCCGATTTCCCAAAACCGAAATGAGCCACGATTCCCTGAGACCGTCCGAGGGTTCTGTAAGATGATATTCTTTGGTATAAGAACATGTAAAGACATAGTGACCCATACAAGGGCAAAAGGGCGATGAAACAACCTTAAAACGGAACAGGTAGCTTAAAAATGGGCCATGGCCAGTCAAAAAGTAAACAATAAACTTATTTTTAATCAAAAGTTTTAAAGAAGGATGTTGAATGTAGGCAAAGGTCAACCTCCCCGTGTTGGTGACCCCCCAAAATTCATCCCAAGTTTCCAAAAGATTATCCCTGAGCACAAGTTTTAGCCTTGAAATAGGATCGGGATTACCATGGGGACCCCCACAGAGGAGGCGATCTTCGCCCAAAACGTAAAAATTTTATGTACATCATTATTATCGTTATCAAAATCACATACAGAAAAGCCAACTTTATTTTCGATTTTCGAACCATCAGTATATGTATTAAAAATATCATTACCCGCGGGCGGTCCCAGGGTAAGATCAAAAGGAACTAGATCCAAAGACCTGTTAACAAGAGGGACCTCCGACAAGAGTTGTACGGAGTCTAGAAAATTTAGTGGGGGGATAGGAAGGGAACCGTCAGGGAAGACCCGAAGAATCAGCATTACAATTTTTTTTATAAAGAATACTTATTGTAATATGCAAAGGGGCAATACCGGCCAACACACAGAGAGCACTCGAAGCTGTTGTTTTGTAGGCACCAAGAATTTTTAATAGGAAGACAGAAAATATGAACAGAAAATAGTTTTTTAATATGAAAACCCTTTATATAATCCCTCCCCCCCCAAACACCGGCGCCGTAGCAAATTATTTTCTCTATTACCGTTAGGTACCATAATTTTAAAAGAGCCCTGTCCGTGCCCCAATTAAAACCTATTATCTTATTAAAACCATTTGAAAAAGCAAAACATTTACTAAAGATTTCATTCAGATGAGGAACAAAATTTAAATTAACATCTATAGTTATGCCTAAATATTTTAAGAAAGTAACAACATAAATTGAAGAACTATCTATTCGAAATATTGGGGGACGAGACAGGGCTCCCGAAGCAGTTTTTTTTTAAATTCTATACCCCTTTTTAAGAAACACCAGTGCCTTCGATTTTGCGGCAGAAATATGCAATCTGAGGTCAATCAAAACTGAATGGATTTCATCCAAAATATTATTGATTTTTTCCTCGAGCGCCCCCCGCGTGTCACCAGCCCCCACAAAAGCAATATCATCTTCAAATGCCTGAATAAAAACAGTTGAGAGAGAGAGAGAGCAGAATTTATATAAATGATCCAAAGTATTGGGGCAATAACCGAGCCCTGAGGGGCTCCCTTATAAATTAATTTCTCAATCTCAACCCCCTTTCCAACAAACGTAACTGTGCGATTTGAAAGGTAACAGGACAAAAATGAAATAATATAATCAGGAAAATTAAACCTAAAAAGTATATCAAATAAAACACCCCAATCCATGTTATCAAATGCAGCCTTAATATCGAGTGAAATCATAGATGTAAGGTTATTGAAAGTTGAGAGTTTTTAATAGAGGAAAAGAGTGTGGACAGCTAGCTTCACAGCTCCTTCCCTCTCTAAAACCAAATTGATTGTGGTGCAAAAAGGACCCAAAAGGACCCCTGTGGTGCAAAAGGCCCAGCCGAAAATTTAACTGATTAACAATTATTCTCTCAAAAACTTTTCCTAGTGTTGGGAGTAAACAGATGGGACGATAGGATAGGCTGGACGAGGGGTCCTTACCAGATTTTAAAAGAAAAAACACCTTTCCTTTAGTTAAACACTGCGGGAAAAAACCAAAACGCAAACATTTATCAAAGATATTAAGAAAAAAGTTCGGATCCACCCCAAAAATCCCCTTCCATATTAAGTAATCTAAATTGTCTAAGCCGGGGGCCTTCCCCCCCTTCAAATTATTAAAAACAGGAATTCTTCAATTGTAAGTGGAAAATAATCAGAGCTGGGTATACATTGGGGACAAATAAAACCTTTTCAATAGTACAAAATATTGAGTTAATTAAAAGGGTGATTCTTTCCCTGAAACCCAAATTAGGGTTATCACCAGTAACAAGAATTTCACTGTTTTTAACACGTTTATTGAAAGCTGTACAAAAGACGGACCCCCACTTGTCTTGAGTAGAGCCACATAAGTTTTGCCAAGCTAAATTTTTAGCATGGTTTATGTATCTTTTATAAAAAGCTCGGGCCTTTTTATAAGAAAGCAATAAAATATTATAGCGATCGGAGTGACAACCCCTTGCCTTCGCATTTCTAACCCATTTGTATAAAGCAGTAACCCTCTTTCTCTCCACCAATAATTCTCCTGTATACCAACTGAAAAACTTTCTTTCCCTCCTTCTTCTTTTTTTTAATAGTTTTAAACGCCAAACTTTTAACATTATTAGTTAAATCAATAAAAAAAGGATTTAATTCATCAATATTAGATGCGTTAGAAAATTGAAATGAAAGATAAGAGATAAGGGGTTCAAACTTATTTAAAAATTTTCCAATATTAAATTCATTTGAATCTATGTTAGAATCGCCCAATTTAAAAGTAATGTAGCGATGGTCGCTATTACTTTCAATATCCAAAATTTCCCGATTTTGTATGAAGGGGCACAACGAGGGTGATACAATAGTCAAATCAGGGTTGCCAGAGGCCTGGCTGGAGAAAAAGGAGGGTCCAAATGAAACATCATTGATGACTGTTAGTTCATGGCCCAACAAAAAAGATGCAAGGGCATTGCCCCTCCAATCGCTAACCCGATATCCCCATAGAACATTTTTACAATTAAAGTCCCCCAAAAGTAAAAAGTTTGAATTAGAAAAATGTATTCCCCTCAGCTCGTCAATTTGCTCAAAAATATCCTCATGAGGACGAAAATAAATTGATCCAAGGATAAAACGAAATCCCAAATACTTAATTTCCACTAAAATTGATGAGCGTGAGGAAAAGAAAAATGTGGCTGAAATATCATCATTATTAATTAAAATTTGTGCGTCGCCCTCAGTTGAGGAGAACACCTGAAAAGTTTTAGGCCATGTCATTTGTACTCCTCTCGACAAGTAGGGGTCCTGAATACAAATAATGTCAAGTTGTGAATCATCGATAAAAATTTGTAGGGAATTCTGAGCAGTTAGGGAGTGGTTAAGGTTAATGTGAGAGAAACGCATTTTCTAAAACAAACGCAACTACAAAAGGAAACACAACTATAAAAAACAGCTCTTTTAACCCTTTCAGTCCCAGTGATGCCATTTGGCATCATCACTTTCAATATTTTTTTTCTAAATGTTTATGCCCCGTTATGACATCCAAACACACATTATTCGATTCTTCACACTCTGTTCTATTAGACAATATTTTACATTAATCTCAATAGAAATCAGAACTACTATTTTTTTTATTCAGAAAATAGCTAACAAGCGTTTCACCTGATTTTTGAAAAGTTAACTTCAGTTCCTCATATTTAAAACACAATTTAAACTATTTCGGTTAAAATAATTATTAAATTTTTTTTCATAATATGGTCAGATACCTTAAAATATATAACTCGAAGGGTTTTTAGGTAATATATATTTTTTTATTTTGTTGTTTTCCACAGTTAGAAAATTTTGGCATTATTTCAAAAACCATATAAAAAATTAAAATGAATTTTTTTTTCTTATGGAAATCTTATATTTGACCTAAAATAAGCTTATTTTGTGAATATCAGATGTTTCTGTAGTGTAGTAAATTTTTGGGACTGAAAGGGTTAACTTAAAGAGCTAAAATTGCAAGGGTGGCCTTTACCCTTTGTCCACCCGCTCCCTGACTTTGTCCATCTCTCTTTCAAATAGTGGACATTTGGATGTTCCAGCGTAATGTTTATTGCAAGAGGGATGTTGCATTCTAGTATTTTTAATTTTACAGTTTAAACATCTGATTTCCCCACATTCTCCCTCATGTGCTCCTAATCCACATTTATAACATAGATTATCCTTAGATTTACAAAATTTAGCGGTGTGCCCATATTTTAGACATTTCTTACAGAACTTAAGGGAGTCAAAGTCCAAAACTTGACATGCGTCAAGATCGAGGAACAGATTACCCCATGCCTTAATAGCTTTGTATAATGATGAAGGTAACCTCTAAGACCCAGTGGAATCTATCTCCAAATCTCAACTTTAAATGGATATTAAATAATACCTTTATTCTCTCGTCTTTAAAAAGATCACTGTTTGTTATTAACTTACTCAGTAGTTCATCTTTATTAGTTACAGTAGTAAATTTGATTAAGGGGGGGGGGGGGGATTGGCGATTACATGGCCCAAGACTGGGAACGCAAGGCAATTGAATGCCCTGTGCGTTATGACCTAGGGCCCCCAGTCCGGGAAAGGTGCCCCCGGATGGTAAAATGCAATGAAAGAGGCCCAACAGGCACCCAACCAGCCAGTGTATAGTAATCACACACGACAAGACCCTCACGGACACGAGAGGGGTCCAGTCAACCCAAGGCAGCACAAACCTGCCCGCAGCCGGGCCCCCCAGGGAGAAACACCGGGGGAAGTCCGAGCAGAGGAAATATAGAAAATTAAATTTTGCAACAATTATGATTTGATCTGGACTATTATAAAGGAATTGAAATTTAAAGGAATTGATGGAGTGAGGAATTGACGGAATTAGAGGGTCGCCATCCCTCAAAAATTTAAATTTAAAATGAAAGAATAAACTGTGGAGGAAGGAGTGGAGGTTGAAGGAATGTAGGGGTGACCCGGCAATTTAATGGGGGCCCCCGGGAATTGTGTTAAAGGGATGGCGATTGGGTTGGCGATGGGTAAACGGTTATCGGCGATGGGTTAAACGGTTTGGAAATAAAATTATGTTTAACAATTTGATTTTCAGCCAGAGCTCGCCCGTCTCAGAAAACCACACGAACCAAGAGCAGCCCAATCCAGAACCCACGGAACAAGAAAGAGCTACTCTTTATTGGTAGTATACGGAAAAATATCAAATTTACAGCAATTGGAAGTAATAAACAGTAATTAACAAATGGTTGTTTTTGCAGGTGAAATCAGTTGACAAGATTACAGATGAAGATAACTGGATGATAGGTTGAGTGAATGTACAAGTGCCAATAACCCCAACCTTAGTTAAGATTTTTAGTTAGGTAGATTTAGGACTGTATTTTACTGTGTACCTTTATTCTTATTTCTGATTTATGTTTTTCTTAATTTTTATGATTTATAATAGTTTTACTGTAAACTCTTCCCACTAACCCTTAGAAGAATTTTGATCAGTTGTTTTGAAAAGAACTTAGAAAATTTATTTTAGTTCGCTTTTTGATTAGTTGTTTTGTCAGTGGGAAGAGGAAGTCGGAGGTTAGGGCGTGGCGCTCGTATTACAATTAAAGAAATATTTTACATTATTACTTAATCGGAGGATATATCATAATCAAAACAATTCATAATTAATAATGTTATATATAATAACTGTTTTCTAGCACAAAAGGAAGTTGTAATATTATAACTAAATTAAACATCTTTCTATAAAAATTCACAATGGGGCTCAGCTCGAGCGAGGGGCCCATAAATAATAAACAAAATTTAACCAAGGTTTCTCTTTATATAAACTATATCTAGAATGATGGAGGATTGCAAATATGTTTAGATATGTTAATGCACTGAGAAATTTTATAAATCGAATTTTTATTTTTAATTACGTTCTGAAACCACACCTCCTCAAGACCAGAAGACGGCATGGTGAGATGGTAATCCTTTGCGTACGGACATGAAAAAGTATAATGGTCGGGGTCTCCCTCTCCTCTATTGCAGGGACAGACGGGAGACGGCTTAATATTGAATCTAAATAGATATGCTAGGAATGGGCCATGACCGGTAACAAAATAAAGTATTGATTTGTTAAATAATAAGAATTTTTTGTTGATTTTAGGAATAAATTTGATGGTTCTTTGCCCAGTGGAGGCCTCGTTCCAATAGCTTTGCCAGTGGATTGAAAGTTGCGTTTTAAGGTAAGATTTAAGTTTAGAAATGGGGGTTGGTATAGAAAAGGGTTCACCGATAAATGCCCCGGTCCAGGCCCAGAAATCGGCAATTTCGTTTCCTTCCAGGTTAGCATGTGCTTTCACCCAATACAGATTGAAGTGTTTTAAGTTATTTATTAGAATGGTTTTGCAGTTGTGGACAAAAGCCGTCGACCCGCCCGTCCACCTCAAGAGCTTAAATTGAGGATAAACTGTCTGTAAAATATTAGCAAAATAGTTGTTATTACCAGCCCAAGAGACGGCAAAATTAATTGCCGCCATCTCGGCCTGGAAAACTGAGTTAAAAGGGGATAGCTTAAAATAAAAGTTTTCAATGATTATATTATTCTTAAAAATAACTACGCCAAAACCAACATTTCCTGAAATATTAGAACCGTCTGTATATATATCAAAAGTGTCTTCTGGCGAGAAACTTTTGGGTAAAGAGTTTAATTTTAAAAATTTAAATTTAGAAGGAATAGAACAAAAAGCACATTTGTCATCAAAATTCTCAAAATTCGGAAAAGTAACGTCTTGGAATTTAAAAGAGTTTTGCATAAATAAAAATTTTCTCGCCAGAGATAGAATGGTTAGATTAACGGGAGGGATACCCGACAACACGGACAAAGAGCTATTGGGGGTAGTACGGTAAGCCCCTAGGATCCTAATTAGAAAAATTCTCTGAAGTGAAATGAGTTTATCTGCTTGAAAATTGGTTATTGCATCACCCCAGACCCCGGCAGCATAGCATAAAATTTTTTCAATAACTGTCAGGTACCAAAGTTTAACAAAAGAAACGTTTACTCCCCAATTAAAACCAACAATTTGTTTAAAGTTATTTGAGAAATTAAAGCACCGGTTAATAACTGAATTAATATGTTGTGTGAAAGAAAGGGTGTCGTCAAGGGTGATGCCCAGATATTTAAGAGTTCGAACCACTGAAATAGATGAATTATTGAGCCTAATTACTGAGTTTCTTTTTAACCCGTAACTGGTAATATCCGTCTGATAGACGGATAGTTTTCCACGATTGACGCTAGTTCCAATTAGTCTGATAGTCTAGTCTGATATGTTACCAGTTACGGGTTAAGGTTCCATTGGGGTTGCGAGTAATTCGCACACCCCTCTGGATATAAATTAATGATTTTGTTTTATTTGTAGCTATGGGAAGGCTAAGAGAATCTAAAACAAAAGAAATTGCATAGAGTAAAACATTTGAATTATTCTCCAGATTTTTCCTGGTACTGCCAAAAGCGAGCACGATCAGGTCGTCTGCGAAAGTTTGGAGAAAAAATTAATCGTTATTTAAGTGTAGGACATTGTTAAAATAAATTAACCAAATAATGGGGGCTACCACAGAACCCTGCCCTGATATCAATTGATATCAGGGCAGTGAATTTATGTAGGGAAAGCCGGTTTTTGATTTCTTTTTTGAGGTGGTAGACCGCGAGTTCGCAACTGCGAAGCTCGCGGAAACCATATTGTTTATCGTGCAAAATGTTACTTTTATAGATCCATCGGTTTAGCTTATTAACAAATAATCTTTCAATTATTTTTCCCAGAGTGGGAAGGAGGCATATTGGTCTATAACACTCACAGAGGGAGGGGTCCCTACCTGGCTTAAGAAGGAAGAAGACCCTCTCCTCCGCGAGACATTTAGGAAAATAAGCTATTGAGAAAGTTTTATTAAGAAGGTTGTAAATAAATCGAGGGGCGGCCTCATAGATCTTCTTCCAAAAAATATAATCTAGGTTATCTGGACCTGGGGCTTTACCGTCTTTTAGTTTTTTGAAGACACAAAAAATTTCTTCATGGGATATTGGGGAAGGACTAACTGAATTGGGGTAGGTTGGCAAAACAAAACC
Source organism: Hylyphantes graminicola (assembly GCA_023701765.1). Lineage (NCBI taxonomy): Eukaryota > Metazoa > Arthropoda > Arachnida > Araneae > Linyphiidae > Hylyphantes > Hylyphantes graminicola. Next base: position 48,968,584 of record CM043122.1, read on the forward strand.
AGTGGGTATGGTGCAGAATGAGTATTCAATTAACCGGTTAAGTTTCTCTTGGAAAGAAAGATTGAGATTATCTGGGAAAGAAATAGCGATATCTTTGTGTCTTTTAATTTTTCCGAAAACTGTTTTAAAGGCCGCACCATACTTTTCACTGGTTTTGCTGCAAAAATCCCTCCATGCCGTCTGTTTAGCGGATTTCAAAGCACGTTTATAAATGGCTCTATTTTTCTTGTAAATTATAAAAAGATTCTTTGTAGCATCGGGATCTGTGTTCGATTTTCTGATGGAGTTGTATTTCTTGTAATGAGCTGTAACTTTGTTCCTGAGCGTGGCCAACTCCCCCGACCACCACTTGAATTTAAAGGTATTCGGTTTCATTTTCTTTCGAATGTTTTTGAAAGCCAGACCTTGATGAAGATTTAGAAAGTAAACGTAGAAGGATTCAAGTTGTTCTGGGTTATTGGCATTGTTAAGCTGTATTTCGAGGTCAGGAAGGCATGCTAGAAATGCATTGATAAATTTATTTAAAGGGTATTTAGTTTTATAAAGGAATTCGTTGCATTGGTTAAGTTGTATATCGGGAAATAAATCAAAAGCAATAAATTTGTGGTCACTATTTGATTCAATATCCAAAATTCTCCAGTTAATGAGGTGGTTGGTTTGGGCCGGACTTCCCAAAGTGATGTCCGGGTTTCCCGCTGCATGAGCATTGGAAAACGAGGGGCCAAGCCCAGGAATATTAAATAGAACAAAGTCGTTTTCTGTAATAAAGTTTTTCAAGACCTCCCCTCTCGTATCCGTAATATTGTAGCCCCACTCTCTGCCTTTACAGTTGAGGTCACCAGAAAAAATAAAGTTTTTTGAAATAAAATCAATACCTTCGAATTCTTTTAACTGTAAATAAATGTCATGTGGCCTTAAATAAATAGAACCAATGTATAGTAAAGAATTGTTGTAATTAATTTCTATAAAGACAGAAGAGTTGGAGCTACAAAAATGGTTGACAGTAAAATTGTTATTACAGATAATAATTGCAGAGCCGTAGGAACGAGAAAGGAAGGTCTTGCAGAATGAGGGTCCACCAGGGATGTCTTTGTTTTTAATATAAGAATCCTGTATTAAAATTATATCATATTTGTTTCTGATTGAGAATTGTAACACATTAGTAATGGCTGTGGGGATGTGGCTCGCATTTAATTGTATTATTTTTAACATATAAACCAATTAAAGAAAGGAGTAAGCTTAGTTAACCCTCTAATGCATGAATTTTTATTTTCATCCCAAAAAAATATATATGTATCCTCAATGCTCATACATTATGGGAAAAATACTGAAAAAAATTTAACTGCATTAGGTTTTAAATAATTTCAATTTAAAAAAAAATTTCCATGTGACAAAAACCAACTAAAAAATTCCAATTTTGATAATAATGACTAGAAAACTACTAAATATATTTTAAAATAACACTTTTTAACTATATATATTTTTTCAAAACAATTTATTTGCATTTAGTACTAAAATTATTATACTTTGACTTACGCCAGAAAACGTAATTTCACAACAGTTAATAACCTCCCTCTTTAATTTTGAATACACTTTTACTACTGTCATATATGAGTTTTATTATTAACTAAAACTTCAGAATGGAATGTAATAGATGAAAAAAACACAAATTTATCAAGATTGAGGTCTACTTTAATAGAATAAAGTGGATTATGTTACTTGTTACCAAACGGTAACAGTATGCATTAGAGGGTTAAAATTGAAAACAGAGAAAGCCTATATTTAAACACAATGCAAGAGAACGAGAAACACCTGGTAAAAAGGGTAAACAAGGATTAACAAAAGGTCAAATCCTAAAAAAAATACAAATCAAAAAGCAAACACTGGTTATAAAATGAAAGTTACAGGAGTAGGACCCTGGTCCAGATCTCCTGGTCGTGCCCTGAGCGAATGAATGCCTGACGACGTTGTTTTAGAAGCTCTGGACATCTATAAAAGCCTGATTTGTGATTGGTTGGTTCGGTTCCATTTAAGTTCTTGTTTGTAAGGGTACAATTAAGACATCGTAAGTTACAGGGAGAGTTGGGATCGTGAGACTCATGACCACATTTTAGACATTTAGGTATTTCGGCTGTGCACCTTTTGGCGGTGTGACCATAATTGCCACACTTTTTACAATGGTTCACGGAAACGAAGGGATCAAATGGGCAGTTTTTTAGTCCAATGAAGACAGATGTTACTTTGGAAATTGAATGATAATGGGAAGGAATAATTTCAATTACCCAGTGTGTATCTGTTTTTGCCTTCATTGAGAATAAAATTTTGAATGAGCCTTCATTGAAAATTGGGTTTTTTGAAACTAGCTCCTCTGCCACCTCCTCAGGGGAAGTAATATTAGTGAATTTTATGGCGAAAAGGGCATTAGATGCTTTGGGAATAATTATTTTATATTTTGTACAAAGATCGGGGTCCTCAAGGACCGACTTAGCAACAAGCTGATCTTCAGATGCAGGAAGATTAATTTTAAAGCCTTTTTGAATGTTGAAAATACCAGTACATTTAAATGGTAAACCCTTCTTTTTGGAGGTGGAATGTAAGATATTTTGGAAATTACTGAGATTAGTGTCATTGGATGCTGGCTCAGGGTACACTAGAATAACGTAGGGGTTGGTTTGAATGAGGGGGCGACCGATCTCCTGTCGAGGTGGTAAGGAGGCAGGAGTTGATGTCAGTGTCTTAATAGTAGAAATCTCTTTCTGGAGATTTGATATTTAGTTTAACTTTTCTGGATATTTGATAGCTCCTCTGCCACCTCCTCAGGGGAAGTAATATTAGTGAATTTTATGGCGAAAAGGGCATTAGATGCTTTGGGAATAATTATTTTATATTTTGTACAAAGATCGGGGTCCTCAAGGACCGACTTAGCAACAAGCTGATCTTCAGATGCAGGAAGATTAATTTTAAAGCCTTTTTGAATGTTGAAAATACCAGTACATCTAAATGGTAAACCCTTCTTTTTGGAGGTGGAATGTAAGATATTTTGGAAATTACTGAGATTAGTGTCATTGGATGCTGGCTCAGGGTACACCAGAATAACGTAGGGGTTGGTTTGAATGAGGGGGCGACCGATCTCCTGTCGAGGTGGTAAGGAGGCAGGAGTTGATGTCAGTGTCTTAATAGTAGAAATCTCTTTCTGGAGATTTGATATTTCAGTGGAAAGACGACCGTCCAAGTTACCAAGATCTGCAACAATTCCCCCGACAAGGTTGCATTGTGTGACACTTTCATTGTTTACAGATTTTAGAACTCTATCAATATGCTCACTTTCGATTTTTGAGAGCTTTGGAACTTATTAGGTCAAAGTTGGTACGGATTTCCTCCAGGTACTTCTGTCTCGTTTTCTCTTCATTTGCTGTTTGCTCAAGTCGATCAGCTTTCATTTCATCCAATAGATGAATTTTTTGTTGATAGCGAGACTCATATTCTTGGGCTGCATTTTCCGCCACTGCTTCAAGGGTGTCACATCTAGCTTTGTAGGATATTTCTAATTGCTCCCTAGCGTCTTTAATTGACACTGCGTTACGCAAAAACTCCTGTTGAGTATTTTGAAAATTGAAAATCTGAGATTCTAATTCTTTAATTTTATCATATGCATTATTCAAATCTTGCTTCAAGGACTGGACCTCCTGGTCATTGCTAACATCAAGAATAGAGGATTCTGATTTTCTTAGAGATTGGCTCTGGGAAGAATTAAGACTCGTGATTTCTTTGTATAGCTTTTGAATCATGGGAGCGAAGAACTCACCCACAAGGACATTGGTGGTGGTAAAACAAAGTTGATACTTTTGGTAAGTTAGAAAAAAGTCCTTCATACTGGTACACATATCGATTAAATATTTAACGATTAAAGGGTTGGCTGGACTTTTGCTTGCATTAAGTTTATTTATCAGATTTTCCAGTGGAACGCACTCTTTATGTTTCGCCAAGGTGTTGAACTTCTTATATGCATCCGATTCCTTCAAATCATTAGGCCATTTCAAAAGCACTGGGCCTGGACTATTAGCCATTGTAGAATGAAGGTAGGTCTGCTGTAATGGCAAGGTGTAGTTGGGCAATAGGAAAACAGGCACTTAGGTAGAAGAATGCAAGCAAGTTTGAAGATGTAGCTTAATTGCAAAGCGATCCGTTGACGATCAAAAACGTCTAAGGCAAAGATTGTAAACAAACACGGGTAGCACTCAAAACGAACACTGGTCGCTCGGAGATTGGCGATTCCGACTATTCGGGGTTGTAATATAGGCACCCAGTATCCTAATCAGAAAAATTCGTTGTAAGGTAATTAACTTCTTAGTTTGGAAGGATTTCAAGGCATCACCCCAGACTCCAGCAGCATAAGTTAAGATTTTCTCAATGACTGTAAGGTACCAGAGTTTAATATAGTCTGGGTGGACTCCCCAGTTGAAGCATGTGACTTTTTTGATATGTTGAGTAAAAATATAACAGCGGTTAACAACAGTATTGATATGAGGAGTAAAGGATAATGTGTCGTCCAGGGTGATGCCAAGATATGTAAGTGTTCTGACCATTGAAATTGATGAATTGTTTATTTTAAATATAGGATTTCTACTAAGGGAGCCGTTGGGGAGTCGAGTAATCCTAACTCCCCTTTGGATAAATAAAAGTGCTTTGGTTTTGTTGATTGCAATAGATAAATTAAGTGAATTTAGAACTGTTGTAATATTTTCTAAGATATGATTAACATTATTTTCTAGGAGTTTACGGGTATTGCCAGAGGCGATCACGACCAGGTCATCTGCGAATGCTTGCAGGAAAAATTTATCGTTATTGAGATTGAGTATTTCATTAAAGTAGATAAGCCAGAGAATAGGGGCAACCACAGAACCCTGTGGTGCCCCTTTAAAAATTTGTTTGTTAATTGTGCAGCCCCCTTCTTTACAGACGACCGATCGGCCCGCCAAATAAAAACTAATAAAACGTTGGAAGAAGACCGGGAGGTCACCCATTTCGAAAATATCAAATAAAATGTCCCAACATAAGTTATCAAAGGCTGCCTTGATATCAATTGATATCAAGGCCGTAAATTTAAATTTAGAAAGTCCGTTTTTAATATTTAATTTGAGGTTATGGACTGCGAGCTCGCAACTGCGTAGTTCGCGATACCCATATTGGTTATCGTGTAAGAAGTTATTTTTAAATATCCAACGGTTTAAATGGTTTACAAAAATACGTTCTAAAATTTTCCCAAAAGTGGGAAGAAGACATATAGGTCGATATGATTCGCAAAGGGAAGGGTCTCTCCCTGGCTTAAGCAGTTAAAAGACCCTCCCCAGTGCGAGACATTTTGGAAAATAGCTAAAGGAAAACGTGCACTTGATTCAATTGTAAATTAAGGAAGGGGCGACCTCGTAGATCTTCTTCCATATGACATAATCTAGATTATCAAGTCCGGGGGACTTCCCCCCCCCCCCTCTTAAGGCTTTTAAATACACAGAAGACTTAATCAGTAGTTATTTCTGGTGCAGAAGAAAAGGAGTTAAAGGTAGGTAAGTCAAAACCAGTGTCCACGGTACAAAAGGAATGGTATATTAATCTATTTAATTTGTCTTGGAAGCTAAGGTTGGGATTGTCGGGAAATGAAATTGCAATATTATTGTTTCTATTGATTTTACCAAAAACCGTTTTGAATGCTGTACCGTATTTTTCACTGGTTTTGCTGCAGAATGTTGTCCATGCCGTCTTTTTAGCAAATTTGATCATTCGTTTATATATAGCTCGATTTTTTTTATAGATAATAAGGAGGTTGTTAATAATTTAGGGCTATCGTTATTTTTGCGTGAGGCTTTGTATCTTTTGTAGTGAGCTGTAACCTTGTTCCTGTGCGTGGCCAACTCCCCCGTCCACCATTTAAATTTAAAGGGAAAAGATTTCTTTTTCTTTCGTATTGTTTTAAAGGCAATTTCTTGTAGAAAATCAAAGAGGGAAATATAAAATGATTCTAAGGAGTCGATGGTGTTTACATTTTGAAGTGAAGTAGATAAATTATCAATGTTTAATTTAAGATTGTGCACAAATTTGTTAAGAGGGTACTTAGTTTTGTAATAGAAGTCGCCGGAATTAATAAAACTAAAATTAGGGTGAATCTCAAAAGAGAAGAATTTATGATAGCTGTTTGTTTCTATTTCCAATATATTCCAGTTTAGGATATGGTTGGACAGGGCCGGACATCCAAGAGTGATGTCTGGGTTGCCAGCTGCATGAGCAGTGGCAAACGAGGGGCCAAGCCCAGGAACATTAAAAATAATAAAATCATTAATTGTTATAAAGTTCTTCAGGGCCTCTCCTCTCGCATCCGTGATGCTGTAAACCCACTCCCTGCCCTTGCAGTTAAAGTCACCAGATATTAAAAAAAATTTCGAAAGAAGATCAATATTGCGGAATTCATTTAATTGAGTATCGATGTCACCGTGAGGTCTGAGGTAGACTGAGCTAATTATAATATTGAAGTTGGAATAGTTAATTTCTGCAAAGACAGAGGAGTCGGTGTTACAAAATTCGGTGGCTTTGAGGTTGGGGTTACAAATGATTATGCTTGCACCGGATTGACGAGAGAAGAAGGTCCCGCAGAAGGAGGGAATACCGGGAATTTTATTGTTTTTTATATAAGGATCTTGTAAGAGGATAATATCATATGAGTTTGAGAGTGCATATTGGATTAAGTTATCGATTGCGGTTGGAGTGTGGTTAGCGTTTAGTTGTAAAATTTTGTGCATATGAAAATTTATTAAGTCCTAGATTTGCTATAGTAAAAGAATATTTTAATACAGGTAGTTGCAGTTACTGATAATTTAAGAAAGAAAGAAAAAAAATAAAAAAAGAAGAACACGGAATCAATAACTTAACACAAAAGGTGCAATTAAGTAGATACCTGGTAAAAAGGGTAAACAAGGATTAACAATAGGTCATATCCTAAAATAAGACAATTCAAAGAACTAGTATTTTATAGCAATATAGATGAATAACCCAACGGGGGAAAACAATCGAAAACGCCAATGGGCAAAGCACCAAAAATTTTAGGATTATGAAAAGAATCTGTCGATTCCTGACCTGAGTCTGGATACCTTTTTTTGTTTTTGAAGTTGAGAACATGTATGGTGCCCCGATTTATGAAAGGTAGCGTCATTCCCTCCCGTTTTGGTATTATATTCGACACAATTTAAGCATTTTGGACTACATAGATGAAGCGGTTCTGGTGAAGAGGCGCCGCATGTTAGACAGCGTGCCTCAGGAGCTTGACATCTGGCTTTGGTATGGCCGAAACCTCCACACCTCTTGCAATGCATAATGGAGATGAAAGGTTCACATTGACACTTCTTGAGGCCCACATATAGCGACTTGGTAGTGATAATGCGTGAGTAGGGCTCCTTGATTTCCAAGACCCAATGGAAGTCATTAGCGGCTTTCATGGGGAATAAGACCCTGAATGCATCTGAAGGGAAAGTAGGATTTTTTGCCGATATTTCTTTTTCCAGTTCATGAGGGTCCGAGAAAGTTGTAAATTTAACCAGGAGCTTGAAGGTTTGGGCTTTGGGGACGAAAACTTTGTATAGAGATTTGAGATCAGGTGAGTCAAAGATATCAACAACTATTTTTTGGTCTTCAAGGGTAGGAACAGACATTTTAGCACCTTTGGGGATAGAAATAATATTGTTGCATTTTAGGTTTAGATTTTTATTTTTCAAGGCTGTTTCTAAAGTATTCTTGAGATTAGCACTATTGACTAATGTAGATGTAAGTAGTGTATTCTTATCTATTTCTCACTTTGGAATTTTTGTTTTTCTTGTTTGTTATGATTTTTTAATAGTTTTACTGTTTCCTCTTCCCACTAACCCTTAAAATGGATTTTGATCAGTTGTTTTGAATGGACTTGGGAAATTCCTCTCAATGGGGATTATGGACCTGGGAAAAATTCAATGAAAATATTAATCAGATGTTTTAGTAAATTAAGTCCGTGGGAAGAGGAATTTATTAGGGTCGGGTGTGACTCCCGCTTTATATCTAGATTAAACAATGCTAAAAATAGTAATGGGAAACGTCTATACAATACAATTGTAAATTATTGCACTATTATACTTCTTTCTATAAAAATAATAAAATGAAAATATAAAAATATGGGGATCCACTTGAGCAAGGGGCCCATAAAATAATACGAATGATAACACTATGTAACTTGATGATTGTGAGGATTTTAACAGAAACATTAACTCACATTAACTATTACATACATGAGGAAATACGTAAACAGTGAGTTATTTTGTTAAAAGATCCATTATTTTTAATTACATTGCTAAACCACACCCCCTCTTGTCCCAGGGACGGCATGGTTAGATGAAAGTCCTCTGTGTAAGGGCAAAAGAAGACATAATGATCAGGGTCCCCCTCACCTTCATTACAGGGACAGACGGGAGACGGCTTAACATGAAATCTATGTAAGTATGATAGAAAAGGGCCATGACCGGTAACAAAATAAACTAACTGTTTGTTGTGTAAGAGAAAATTAAAGTTAACTTTTGAGATGTATTTGTGGGTTCTTCTACCAGTGGTAGAAGAATCCCAAGAATTTTGCCATAAAGTAAAGAGCTCAGTTTTACGAAATGATTTTAATTTAGAAATTGGAGCTGGAGTGGATATTGGAGAGCCAATGTAGGCACCGGTCCTGGCCCAAAAGTCTGCGATCTCGTTTCCAGCAATGTTACTATGCCCATTTACCCAATTTAGAGAGAAATGGTTTTTGTTTTTTATAAGAGAAGATTTAACATTTTGTATGTAAGCCGTTATCGAGCCTGTCCCCTCTAAGGCATTGATAGATGACAGACTGTCGCAAAAAATATTAATGAAACTATTGTTCTTATTGGACCACGTGAGTTTAAAGTAAAATAAGTCGTGAATAATAAAAATAAGTCGTGAATAATATTGTTTTGAAATAAGACAATTGCAAATCCGACATTGTCTGTCATCTTTGAACCATCAGTATAAACATTAAATGTATTTTTTATTGGAAAGGAGTTCGGAATGGCATTAAGTTTCAAAAATCTACTATTGAATGGAATATAGGAAAGTGAACATCTTGTGTCAAAATTATTGATCTTAGGAATAGCCTCGTTATTAAAGTCAAGTTCACCTTGAAGAAAAAGGAATTTTTTGGCCAGACAAGTGATGGGTAGATCGATGGGGGGGGGGGATACCCGTCAATAAAGAAAGAGAACTATTGGGGGTAGTTCGGTAGGCACCCAGGGTTCTGATCAAGAAAGTGCGCTGCAGCGGGAAGTAAGTTTAATAATTTGGAAAGATTTAAGGGCATCACCCCAGACTCCCGCAGCATAAGTTAAGATCTTTTCAATAACGGTTAAGTACCATAATTTAATGAAGCTAGGATGAACCCCCCAGTTGAAGCTGGTGACTTGTCATATGTGATTAGAAAGAGTAAAACATCTATTAATGACGGAATTAATGTGGTGGGTAAAAGTAAGGGAGTCATCTAGGGTGATGCCCAGATACTTAAGGGTTCTGACAGCTGATATGGAAGCATTGTTAAGTTTAAAGATCGGATTTCTGCTTAGTGAGCCATTGGGAAGCCTGGTAACCCTAATTCCCCTTTTTATAAACATGATAGCTTTTGTTTTGTTAACTGCAATTGTTAAATCAAGAGAATTTAAAGTACTGGAAATGTTGTGAAGAATAGAATTAACATTATTTTCTAGGTTATTTCTTTTATAACCGGAGGCGAGCACGACCAAGTCGTCCGCGAAGGCCTGGAGGAAGAACATGCTGTCGTTATGATAAAGAATATTGTTAAAATAAATTAACCAAAGAATAGGGGCAACCACAGAACCCTGAGGAGCCCCTTTAAAAATATGTTTAGTTATTGTATAGCCACCCTCCTCGCAGACGACTGATCGGCCCGCCAAATAAGAACTAATAAATTTTTGAAAGAAGACCGGGAGGCCACTCCTCTCAAGAATATTAAATAAAATTTTCCAGTTAAGATTGCCAAAGGCAGCCTTGATATCAATTGATATCAAGGCTGTAAATTTGTGTTTAGAAACCCTATGTTTTATCTCGGTCTTTAATTTGTGGACCGCGAGCTCGCAACTGCGCAGCTCGCGGAAGCCGTATTGTTGATCATGCAAGAAGTTATTAATGTATAGCCATCTATTAAGCTTATTTACAAACAGTCTTTCCAGGATCTTGCCAAAGGTAGGTAGGAGACAGATGGGACGGTAAGAATCGCATGAGGATGGGTCTCTGCCTGGCTTAAGCAGGAAGAAGACCCTCCCCATGGTTAAACATTTAGGAAAGTAACCAATCGAAAATGTGCATTTAATCAGGTTATAAATAAAATCAGGAGCGGCCTCGTAGATCCTCTTGCAAAGTAAGTAATCAATGTTGTCAGGACCTGGGGCCTTACCACCTTTGAGATTTTTAAAAACACAGAAGACTTCTCTCTCTCTCTCATCTTTTGAGAAATCAGGAGCAGTAAATGATATTTCGAATGTGTGCAGAGCAAAACCAGTGTCTATTGTAGAATATGTATGGTTAAGTAATCTATCTAGTTTATCGCGAAAGTTTAAATTTGGATTATCAGGAAAATGAATTTTAATATTGTTATTTCTATTTATTTTACCAAAGACAGTTTTTATTCAGGTGTTGGCTCGTCACCTGACTGTGGTTCTAAAATACGACGCCCGTCGCCAATAGCCCTCGTGTAGCTCTAGTGCGACGATAATTCAAACCTAACCTAACCTAAAGGTAGTTCCATATTTGTCACTGGTTTTGCTACAGAAATTTTGCCATGCCGTCTTCTTTTCGTATGTGATCTTGCGTTTGTATAGGGCTCTTTGTGCTTTATAGACCATAAAAAGGTGGTTAGTAATCTCTGGATTTTCATTATTTCTGCAAGAGGATTTATATCTTTTGTAGTGAGCAGTGACTTTATTCCTGTACGTGGCTGAAGATGGTACTGAAGATAGAAGTATTTTCTGGTCAAATTTATGGGCAGGTGGAAAGTCTGGAATGGGAATGTCAGTTTTATTGTACGCAACATTAAATTTATGATATAGAGAGTCTATTGTAAGATTTATTGGTGGTATACCAGCGAGAACACAGAGAGAATCGGTGGCCGTTGTCCTGTAAGCAGAGGTGATTTTTAACAGAAAACATCTTTGTAGAGATAATAGTTTTTGTTTTTGAAATGTTTGCAAACGGGAGCCCCAGACACCTGCACCGTAACAAATGATTTTTTCGATGACTGTAAGGTACCATATTTTTAAGAAACTTTTTTGCACTCCCCAGTTAGATCCTGTGACTTTATTAAATGCTAATGAAAATTTGAAACATTTGGATGAAAGTTGTTTTATATGTTCTGTGAATGATACACGATCGTCTAGGATTATTCCCAGGTATCTGAGGCTCTTAACTATTTTAATGTTATTATTGTTTAGTTTTAATGATGGGCATCTTGAGAGCGGACCATTTGGCATTCTTTTTACTGTGGAACCCTTTGTCATAATAACTATTGCTTGTGATTTTTCGGTGGAAATTGTTGAGATTTTGTAATTCATTAGCAATTTTTTCAAGTAATGGATTAATATTATTTTCCAGTTCTCTCGGCGTCCCGCCAGATCCCACAAGAACAAGATCGTCCGCAAATGCCTGGATTAAATTGACTGGATTGACTGGGCCGTCCAGGATTAAGACAGAGTTAAAGTAAATGCTCCACAGGATCGGTGCAATCGATCGACCCCTGTGGAGCACCCTTAAAGATTTCTTTGGATATATAATTATTGTCTTCACTATAACAGATTTTGCGGTTAGATAAATAATTTGAGATGAAAGATTGCATGTATATAGGTAGTTCTATTCTTGCAAGGATCTGAAACAGGACAGCCCAGTCCATATTGTCGAAGGCAGCTCTTATATCTATTGAGACCAGGGCATTATATTCGTAATTAGATCTATTTTTTTCTATGTGAGATTTTAAATGATGGACAGCCATTTCACAACTGCGTCCTTCCCTAAATCCAAATTGATTATCATGTAAAATTTTATTTATAAGGAGCCATTGATTAAGTCTATTAACAAATATTCGTTCAAGTATTTTTCCTAGAGTTGGTAATAAACATATTGGACGGAGATATACTGGAGGAGGGATCCTTCCCTGGTTTAAGAAGAAAGAATACCCTCCCCTCTTTTAAAGTGGTAGGGAAGTAGCCCCAGAGCATGGACTTATTGAACAACTTAATAAAGAGGTTGTGATTAATATTGAAACATGATTTCCATATTGTATAATCAAGTTTGTCCATGCCCGGGGTTTTTCCTGTTTTTAACGATTTAAAGATGGGGGCAATTTCTTTGAAGGATATATCATGAATGTGGTTAAAATTGTTAAAAGTTGGGCATGTGAAGTTATTATAATTAACAGTTGTGAATATAGCGTCCATCATATTTGAAATTTTTGAATTAAATGACATATTGGGATCTTCGAATTCAACAAGTAAATTATTCCCTCGAGTGATCTTTCCAAATACCGTTTTGAAAGTTGTACCAAATTTATCAGCAGCTTTATTACAGTGATTTTGCCATGAGGTATTTTTAGCGTTATTGACTGCGCGCTTATAAAATGCCCTGTTTTTCTTATATTCTATATGCAGTTTGGTTATATAAGTTGAATCTTCATTGTTTGATATCGCCTTTTTATATCTCTTCAAAAGCGCTGATGTTTTGTTTCTTTGTATGGCCAGTTCCCTCGTCCACCAGGAGAGTTTTAAGGTTTTCTTTTTTGGCTTCTTTTTAATTGTTTTAAATGCACAGTTTTGGACATTAGTTAATAGTTTACTATATATTGCTTCAAGTTGCGTAATGTCATTTACTTTATTAATTTCTATTTCCAAACTATTAAGTATTTCCGTTACATTGCGAGTAAATTTTGTTATTGGGTATTTAGTTTTTAAATAAAAGTCGTTATCTGTGTTGTCATTAGAAGTTAGTGTGAAGGTTTTATAGCTATGGTCACTCAAGCTTTCTTTATCTGATATACTCCAATTATTTAAATCATTTATTAGATCTGCAGAACAAATTGTAAGGTCAGGATTACCTCTTCCCCTGGTGGAAACAAAGGACGGGCCATACTCTGGGATATTGATTACATTTAAATTATTTTCCAATAGAAAAAGCCTCAGGAGCTCTCCTCTCTCATTAATTTGTGGGTAGCCCCAATCAGGTGATTGGCAGTTAAAGTCTCCCATTAAAATATAGCTGTTATTGTTGAAGTTTATGTTTTCCAATTCCTCTATCTGTATTTTAATTTCTTCATGTGGTAAAAAGTATATTGTACATGTGGTCTAAAGTATATTGAACTCATGATAATTGTCTTATTATTTAGTTCTGTTTCTATAAATACGGTTGAGGTAGTACTGCATAGAAGATTAGCTTTAATGTTACTGTTATTTATTATTATTTGAGCTCCGTTTGATTTCGAGGAGAACACCCTGAGGCCATTTGGAAGGGAAATGTGCAGATTATTACACAAATAGGGATCTTGAACACATATAAAATCATAGTTAAATTGTTTAATAAGTAAAAGGAGACAGTTGTGTGCGGACAATGAATGATTAAGATTTATTTGAACAAAGTTAAAAGGATTAGTACACAGTGTTAATTCTGGAGCGGGCCATTCGCTCTTGGCGACGGTACTCCGGACAATTTTGTGATGCAATTCTATGATTGGTTTTGATTAATTCTCCATGCCCATCGTTGGATTTATTTTTAGTGGTACAGGTGAAGCAGGTTAAATTACAATCTCCCTGATGAGACAACTCTCCACATTTAATGCATCGTGGTTCACTGTATGGGCATTTCTTAGTGGTGTGACCATAAAGGCAGCATTTCTTACAATGTTTAATAGAGAGGAATTCAACTACTTTAAATTTTGAAGCACCTAGGAAAATGTGGCCGTTGTTTGAGAGTGCATTGTAAGTTTTGTATCCGTTATGTGGTATTTCAAAGACCCAGTGGTAACGTCCATTTACTATTTCTATTTTGAATAATGGTTTAGGTAAAAGATCTTTTAACGAGGGATTTTTTAAAGTTATCTGTTCTAGCAATTTATCTTGTTCTGCAATTTCTGTGAATTTAATCATGAATTTAGGTATGTCTTTGGAGATCTTTGTGACTTTTTAGTTGGAGGTTGAGTCTGAATTAATAATTATCTCCTTTATTTTATTCGCCTCAGTAATGTTTGGGGCAGAGATCTTGGCACCCTTTTTTGATTCGAATATAATAATATTACATTGTATGTTTTCTATGGTTAGCTTTTCATTTAAGAAAGATTTCAAGTCCTTGAAACCCATCTTGTTCACCCCTTCTCCTGGTAAGTCAACGAACATTGAGGTAATGGAATCCCTACTTGATTGGGCAACAACTGAAGCATAAGAATTTGTTGAGTTTATGGGTGTTAAATTTTTGGAGGCAAGATCACTTTTAAAGTTCTCCAAATTTTTTGATACAGATTCTTTAGCCTCTTTAACTTCCAGACTTATTTTTTCAATTTGTTGATTTTGCCTATCAAATTTTTCCTGGTATTGTTCCAAAATTTTGTTAGTAGAAGTTATTTCATTAGCTCTGCCCTCAACTAATTTATTTGGGAATTTAATTCTATTTTCCTCTCTTTGTTGTTCGAGGTTGTCAAGGGCAGCTAACTGTGTATCATAAATAGTTTTTATTTCTTCGGTTTTCTTGTCCGAGATTTTACCCATCTCCTCAACTGTCCGTGACAAGGAGACACCGTTTTCGAGGTATCTGCGGATTGCCTCTCTCTCTGCAGCCAGCTCTTTTTGAAGGTCAGCTATGTTTTTTTGAAGGGTTTTATTTGTAGTATTTAATCTCTCAATTTCAGTTGTTTTTCTTGCTATATCTGAATTTAATTTATCTAATTCCATTCTTTTTTTGGTGCTGTCCACTTGTTTATCCACATTAGATTGGCTCGAAGATGATAGCATATTGATTATTGGGGAGAAAAATTCCCCCACAATGACATTCCTCATTGCCATTGACAGTGGGCACCTTTGATTTTTTTCAAAGAACGATTCAAGACTTGTTAAGCGTTCATGAATATGTTTACCTTGATTAGAGTCATCATCTTTAAAGCTGTCAATTAGATCTTTTAATGGAACACAGTGATTAGGCATGGGGCTATAAGGATTATGTTTGATATACAGTGCTGACTTAGTGAAGTCAGACATAGTTTGAGCCTCCAGCGTACCGAGAGAGAGACAATCAGGTTAATGGGGTTGTGCACAATCTAAATGCAGTTTGTAAAGTACGAAAAAATCAGATAAACAAAATATAAAACAAAAGTACAAGGGGAGTATAATTAGAATTTGAAATTGTAGGCACAATCACAAATCAATAATCATCAGTTATTAATATCAACAACTCTACATTAAACATTAATAGACATTGTCAATCAAAGAATATTATGCTATCTAAAATATCCAAAAGGAAGACTCAGTAAATTAAAGTACAAATAATTAATTTTAAATCCAATAATTATATTTGACGTTAATCAACACTTTCACAATTCAGTATTATCCAGTTATATATCATAGGTTAATTCCCAAGAACGTAAAGTCAATTAGCTGTTAATAACCGGGACTTGACACGTTAAGTGTCAGAAAGTATCAAATTAATATTGTTAAATATCAATAAATTTCATCTTAATGTAAATATTCAGCAATCTGACTGAGTAAACCTTGTAGTGTAGATTCACAGTAGAGATAAACAAATCCAGGTCACGTGATCTGAAGACTACGGTCGAGGAGGCCAAGATGGCTGATAGAGGTCAAAGGGGATTGGCGATTACGTAGCCCAAGACTGGGAACGCAAGGCAATTAAATGCCCTGTGCGTTGTGACCTAAGGCCCCCAGTCCGGGAAGGGTGCCCCCGGATGGTAAAATGCATTGAAAGAAGTCCAACAGGCACCCAGACAGCCAGTGTATAGTACTCACACACGACGAGGCCCCCACGGACACGAGAGGGGTCCAGTCAATCCAAGGCAGAACCGACCCGCTCGCAGCCGGGCCCTCCAGGGAGAAACAGCCGGGAAAGTCCGAGCAACGAGGGGCAAGAAATTGAAAATTTGGCAAGGTTAAATTGCGCAGGATTAAATTTAAAGGAAATGAATTTTAAAGGAATTGATGGAACTTAAAGGAATTGAAGAATAAAGGAGTTGATGGAATTTAAAGGAACATTAAAGGAAATGACGGGACTTAAAGGAATTAACGGAAATGGGACTTTTAGGTAGAAGCATTAAGGCATTAAAATGCGGATGGATGGAGCGGAGGTTGGTGGAAAGTAGGGGTGACCCCGCAATTAGGGGGGCCCCCCGGGAACATGGGAAGGGATGGCGATCGGGTTGGCGAAGGGTTTTTGAAATTAAGAAAGTGTTTACGTTTTTAAGTTTCAGCTAGAGCCCGTCCGTCTCAGAAGACCACACAAACCAAGAGCGGCCCAGCCCAGAACCCACGGAACCAAGAAGAGCCACTCTTTATTGTAAAGTATACATATTACATTTTAATTAAAAACATAAATATTGAACAAAAATCTTCTTGATATACGTTAACATTTGGTATTTTTTGCAGGAACAGATGAACATTGAACTGGTCGAAATGTTGGTATGATAGGTTGAGAGAATGAGAGAGTGCCACTAACCACAACCTTAGTTAGGATTTTGTAGTTAAGTAGGTTTAGGAATTGTATGCTTGTGTATCTATTCTTTAATTTCAGTTAAGTTTTTCTTATTATTTATAATTTTTAATAGTTTTGCTTTCTTTTCTCACTAACTCTAAGGGGTAAATTGATCAGGTGTTTTGTAAAGCACGTAGAAATAAAATCAGAAATAAACAAGGTAAGTTTCATTAATCAGATGTTCTGCTGAAATTCTAGTTATTTATTTTTATTATAACTATTATTATTGAACTCTAATTTTTTTGTCCATTATTTTTATTTATTTTTTTTTAATTTTTTAATCAGATGTTCTGATAAAATTAAGCAGTTGGAAAAGGATTTCACAGGTTGTGGCGTGGCACTCTTATTACAATAAGGATGAAATATTTATAGTATCATGACAATAAATAAACATCCGTCAATAAAAGTATATATATAAAATAGAGAAAAAGAAAGACACAATGGGGCTCAGCTCGAGCAAGGGGCCCATAAAAAGAAAATAAACATAAAATATATTGGAGCAAGTTTCCCTTTATATGCATAATATCGCTAGAATGATGGAGGGTTACAGATGTGCCTGGATATGTTTATACATTGAGAAATTTTAAATATTGAGTTTTTATTTTTAAATACATTCTGAAACCACACCTCCTCAAGACCAGAAGACGGCATGGTAAGATGGTAGTTCTCTGTGTATGGACATGAAAAAATATAGTGGTCGGGATCTCCCTCCCCGCTATTGCAGGGACAGGCGGGAGACGGCTTGATATTGAATCTAAATAAATGTTTTAAGAAAGGGCCATGACCGGTAACAAAATAAAGTAGTGATTTATTTGATAATAGGAATTTTAGTTTGACTTTAGGAAGAAAATTGATTGTCCTGCGCCCGGTAGTTGCAACATTCCAGTTGTTTTGCCAATTAGCCAAAAGTTGGGTTTTGAGATACGATTTAAGTTTTGACATCGGGGCTGGTATGGAAAATGGCTCACCAATAAATGCTCCGGTCCTGGCCCAAAAATCGGCTATTTCGTTCCCTTCAAGATTGGCATGTGCTTTTACCCAGTTAAGATTGAAATGATTTAAATTGTTGATTAGTGTGGACTTGCAGCTAAGGACAAAAGCCGTCGGCCCGCCCGTGCCCTCAAGAGCTTGAATTGATGATAAACTGTCTGAAAAAATATTGGCGAAGCAGTTGTTTTTCCCAGCCCAAGATACGGCAAAATTAATTGCCGCCATCTCGGCCTGGAAAACTGAATTAAATGGGGAAAGCTTAAAATAAAAATTTTCGATAATAATATTGTTTTTAAAAATGATCACTCCAAAGCCAACGTTTCCTGAGATTTTCGAGCCGTCAGTATAAATATCGAAAGTATCCTCCGGAGAGAAGCTATTGGAGATAGAATTTAATTTTAAATATTTAAATTTGGAGGAAATGGATGAGGAAGCACATTTGTAGTCAAAATTATCCAGGTTCGGAAAAGTGTCATCCTGAAAGTTATATGAGTTTTGCAGAAATAAAAATTTTTTTGCAAGAGAAAGAATGGTTAAATTAACGGGAGGGATACCCGACAACACTGATAAGGAACTGTTAGGGGTCGTTCGGTAAGCCCCCAGGATCCTAATAAGAAAAATTCTCTGTAATTAAATTAGTTTATCGGATTGAAAATTGGTAAGGGCATCACCCCAGACCCCAGCTGCATAAGTTAAAATCTTTTCAATAACTGTTAAATACCAAAGTTTAATATAGGAAATGTTGACCCCCCAGTTAAAGCCCACTATTTGTCTAAAGTTATTTGAAAAAGTAAAACAGCGGTTGATGACAGAGTTAATATGTTGAGTGAAGGAAAGGGTATCGTCTAGGGTGATGCCCAGATATTTAAGAGATCGTACCACTGAAATAGAGGAATTATTAAGTCTAATAACGGGGTTTCTTTTTAGAGTTCCATTGGGGTTCCGAGCAATTCGTGTACCCCTCTGAATATAAATTAAGGCTTTTGTTTTGTTTGCAGCGATAGGAAGACTGAGGGAATTTAAGACAAAAGAAATAGCATGTAATAGAGCGTTTGAATTATTCTCAAGGATTTTTCGGGTACTACCTGAAGCGAGCACGATCAGATCGCCTGCGAAAGCTTGGAGAAAGAATAAATCATTATTTAGGTGCAAGACATTGTTAAAATAAATTAACCAAATGATGGGGGCCACCACAGAACCCTGTGGTGCCCCCCTAAAAATAGGTTTTTTAATCGTAAAGTTGCTCTCAGAGCAGACGACCGAGCGGCTCGCTAAATAGAAACTGATAAATTGCTTGAAGAAGATCGGGAAGCCACCCCTATCCAAAATATCGAAAAGAATACTCCAGTCCAGATTATCAAAAGCCGCCCTGATATCAATTGATATCAGAGCGGTAAATTTGTGTATAGAAAGCCGTTTTTTAATTTCATTTTTGAGATGAAAAACCGCGAGCTCGCAACTGCGAAGCTCGCGGAAGCCATATTGTTTATCATGAATAGTATTATTTTTATAGAGCCATCGGTTAAGTCTGTTTACAAAAAATCTTTCTATTATTTTTCCCAAAGTGGGTAAAAGACAAATCGGCCTGTAAGATTCACAGAGGGAGGGGTCCCTGCCTGGCTTAAGCAGGAAGAAGACCCTCCCCTCCGCAAGACATTTAGGAAAGAAAGCAAATGAAAAGGTTTTGTTGAAAAGGTTATAGATAAAAAGGGGGGCGGCCTCGTAGATCTTCTTCCAAAATAAATAATCAAAGTTATCTGGTCCTGGGGCTTTACCACCCTTAAGTTTTTTGAAGACATAAAAGATTTCATCATGAGTTATTGGGGGAGAATTTGTTGGAGTGGGATAAGTAGGCAAGACAAAACCAGTGGGTATGGTGCAGAATGAGTGATCAATTAGTCTATTGAGTTTCTCTTGGTACGTGAGATTGGGGTTGTCTGGAAAAGAAATAGCAATGTCGTTATTACGTTTAATTCTGCCAAAAACTGTTTTGAAGGCTGCACCATACTTCTCACTGGTATTGCTGCAAAAATCTCTCCATGCCGTCTTTTTAGCAGATTTTAAAGATCTGTGGCGACGCGCTGATTCTAGAAGTTCGTGAGATCGGCAGTGGCGGCGCTCTTCTCCTGTGTACACCAGTGGTGGCGCGCAAGTACTGTTAATGCCAATACGCATGCACCACACTTCAAGCCAGTTTATAAAAGGACTGCACGCCAGACTATCTTTCTCTTTTACAGTAACTTTTTACCAAGTTTACTGCCTGCGTGCGGTGCCAGTAATCTAAGCAACTTTAATTATTTACTTTTACTAATAACCTTCTTGTTAATGTTTTTGTTTAATAAATTTTGTTACAAGCGTTGAATTAGATGGTAGTTATTTAACCCAGCATTCACTCACGCCTGTACAGTGGTGACTATGGACTTAAGAAATTTCTCAACTTTAAGTTTATTTTGAAATGCGCTGCACCGCACGCGGGTAAACGCCCCCAAATACGTTTCAACGCTACAGTTTCACCTTCAACGTTCCAGTTCAACTTCAACGCTCCAGTTCAACTTCAACGCTCCAGTTCAACTTTCAAGTTTTTCAAATGGTTGTTGGTGAGTGGAAATTCATCGCTTTTTTCTCTTGACCGTGTTGTTTAATATTTGATATTTTTTTCTGTGCAATTTTACGTAGCTCTCTCGTTTGTTTACTGTTCGCGAGCCATTTCATCGTCGTATTTTGTAAACAATACTTTAAAGGTCAACTTTTTAAAAAAAAAAAAATTCGTAATGGCAAATGTTGATGAAGCCTCAATTGAAACGCCCCCCACCCAGAGTGTAAACAGAGTTGCTTTCCGACCCCCGCCTTTTTGGGAGTCTAATCCAGAGTTGTGGTTCGGGCAGTTGGAGTCTCAGTTTCACATAGCTGGCATATCAGCGGATGCAACCAAATTTCATTCCGTTGTAGCTGCTTTAGATGTAAACATACTTTCATGCGCGACGGATTTGATCCGTACTCCACCAAGTGAGAAAATGTACGACACTTTAAAGCAGCGCATCCTTGACCAATATGTGAAATCAGACTCCGCTCGCCTGAAACATTTACTTCAAGACCTAACCCTCGGCGATAAACGACCTTCCCAGCTGTTACTCGAAATGCGTAATTTAGCTGAAGGTAAAATATCAGATGAGGTTTTGCAGTCACTATGGCTACAAAGACTACCTATTTCAATACAGCAAGTGTTGTCGGTATCTAGTGAACAACTCGCAGGCCTCTCAAAAATAGCCGATAAGGTTAACGAAGTTTCGGGTTGCACAATGGGAATATCCAGTGTCTCACACGCAGAAAACTTGGATTTTAAATCGCTTAAGGAGGATATAGCCTCGCTTAAAGCGGACATTAAACGTTTAACTTTTGACTCAAAAACTCGCAATAGAAGTCATAGCCGTGGCAGGTCCCAAAGTCGGGATAGTTCAAGCAATAGGTCTGAAACTCGGGGGCAGTGCTGGTATCACAGACGGTTCGGTAATAAAGCACGTTCTTGCAATAAACCTTGTAACTTTTCGGAAAACTTTTAAGCTCGTCTGTTTCTTCGGCGGCAGATGAAAATTTAAGCTCCAGCCGTTTATTTGTAATTGACAAAAATACTGGTTATCAGTTTTTGGTTGATTGTGGCGCGGCTTGTAGTTGTGTTCCGGCAACACTGGTTAAAAATTGCAAACCAACCGAACTTGTCCTGTATGCCGCAAATAACTCTACTATCAAAACCTACGGCACTAAAACTTACGATTTAAATTTCGGGTTGCGTAGGTTAATGCGTTGGACATTCTTGGTAGCTGATGTTTCCCAACCAATTTTGGGTGCTGACTTTTTGGAAAGGTTCGGATTAATGGTTGACGTTAAAAACCGCCAGCTTGTGGACGGGCTAACTTCCCTCCGAACTAAGGGAACAATTTCTTCTGCTCCTTCTTTAGGATTAACTTATATTTCGGAGGAATCCCAGTACCACAATGTGGTTTCAAAATTTCCACAACTGTTTAATCCGAATTCGAACCTTCAACTAAAAACTCATGGGGTTACACACTGCATTGAGACACGAGGTCCTCCAGTGTACTCAAAAGCAAGACGTTTGTCCCCTGAAAAACTAAAAGCAGCGAAATCCGAATTTCAAACCCTTTTGGAAAAAGGTGTGATTCGACCTTCTAGTAGCCCTTACGCTAGTCCCATACACCTAGTACCTAAGAAAAATGGTGAATGGCGTATTTGCGGTGATTTCAGGCGTCTTAACCAGCAAACTACGGCCGACCGATATCCACTCCCACACATTCAGGATTTTTCTTTTGGGTTGTCGGGCAAAAAGATTTTTTCGAAAATCGATTTGGTAAAAGCATACCACCAAATTCCTGTTGAACCCAAGGACATTCCTAAAACTGCTGTAATTACTCCATTTGGACTTTACGAGTACGTTAAAATGTGTTTTGGTCTTCGTAATGCTGGCCAAACATTCCAAAGGTTTATGGATGAAGTTTTGCGTGGTTTAGATTGTTGTTACGCATATTTGGACGACGTACTTGTTGCGTCATGCGACTCTAAAACACACGAGGCTGACCTTGAACAAGTGTTTAATCGCCTTAGCGAATACGGGGTGGAAATTAACCTTGCAAAGTGCGAATTCGGAAAAAGTGAAATCGAATTTCTTGGTTTCAACGTTTCTGGAGACGGAATAGCCCCACTTCCCGATAAGGTTAAAGCGTTGCAGGACTATCAACTTCCTAAAACCGTTGACGAACTCCGTCGTTTTTTGGCAATGCTTAATTTTTACCACAAATTTCTCAAAAACACTGCTGCCACGCAGGCTTGCTTGTATGAATTAACTAAAGGTAAAGCTAAAAAAGACAAAACGCCAATAGTTTGGGCGGAACAAACTGAAAACGCCTTTTTAGAGTGCAAAACTGTCCTGGCTAACGCTGCCTTATTGGCTCACCCTGCTCCAAACGCCGATTTGTCTCTGGTGACTGATGCATCAGATGTTTCTATCGGTGCTGCTTTGCATCAGTCAGTAGACAACAAAATCGAACCTTTGGGTTTCTTTTCTCGTAAACTAACCCCTGCGGAGTGTAAATATAGTACTTATGACAGGGAATTACTAGCAATATATTCTGCTGTACGTTATTTTCGGCACATGTTAGAAGGACGGGAATTCGTGGTGTTTACCGACCATAAACCCATAACTTTTGCCTTCGTACAAAAATCGGATAAAACGTCCCCTAGACAGCAACGTCACTTGGAATATATTGCTCAATTCACTACTGACATAAGACACATTTCTGGGCACGAAAATTCTGTTGCCGACGCATTTTCGCGCATATCTGAAATTCAAGTCCCTGGTTTTTTAGATTACGATGAAATGGCTTGCGCGCAGGATTCCGATGAGGAGTTGCGAGCTTTGCTCCAATCTGAAAATACCGGTCTTGAGTTAAAGCCTTTGACTTTTCCCTCGTCAAACAAACCTATATACTGTGACACCGCAAAAGGACATGTGAGACCCTACGTACCAAGAGATTTCAGGCACAGAGTCTTTGAAAGCTGCCATGGACTCTCACACCCTGGTGTCAAGGCCACGATAGATCTTGTGCGCAAACGCTACGTCTGGAAGAACCTTTCTAAAGACTGTTCAAACTGGTGTAAAACTTGCATTCCTTGCCAAAAGTCGAAAGTCAATCGTCACACCAAGACAAAGTTCAAAGAATTTCCTATTCCAGACTCTCGTTTCAGCCACATTCACATTGACATCGTTGGTCCTTTGCCGCCCTCACAAGAGTTCCGGTACGTCCTCACATGTGTGGACAGGTACACCAAATGGCCGGAGGCGATTCCACTGAAGGATCAAACAGCGGATACAGTAGCAAAAGCCTTTTACGCTAACTGGATCGCTCGCTTTGGAGTTCCTGATGTCATCACCTCAGACCGAGGCACCAACTTCGAGTCTAACCTGTTTTCTTCTCTCTCCAAGCTCTTAGGTGTACGCCGAATCCGGACTACCTCTTATCACCCGATCAGCAATGGACTGGTGGAGAGAATGCACCGACAGCTGAAAGCCGCTATCAAGTGCCACGCTACAGATCGATGGACGGATACTCTCCCTACAGTTCTCCTAGGGATCCGCAGCTGCTTGAAGGACGACATCCAGGGCTCGGTGGCCGAAATGGTTTACGGTACCACCTTGAAACTCCCCGGAGAATTCTTTCGCAACTCTTCCTCGGCTCCAGAGATGTCAGAAGCGGATTTCGTCCAACGTCTGCGTTCACAGATGAGACAGTTGCGCCCAGCTACTGTTACTTGCCATGCCTCCCAGAAGACGTTCGTCCACAAGGATCTCCTGAGAACTTCGCATGTCTTCATCAGGACAGATGCTGTGAGACGACCACTTGAACAACCTTACAAGGGTCCATTCAAGGTCATATCCCGATCTGACAAGTTCTTCACCCTGGACATCAACGGGCGTCAAGATACAGTGTCTCTAGATCGACTCAAGCCTGCATTCATCCTCTACGAAGACGACTCTCCTCAGGATTCGAGCAAATCTACAACTGCACCCTCCACTTCGACGGTCCCGAAGGCTTCCACTTCGACGGTCCCGAAGGCTTCCACTTCGACGGTCCCGAAGGCTTCCACTTCGACGGTCCCGAAGGCTTCCACTTCGACGGTCCCGAAGGCTTCCACTTCGACGGTCCCGAAAGCTTCCACTTCGACGGTCCCGAAAGCTTCCACTTCGACGGTCCCGAAGGCTTCCACATCGAAGGTCCCGAATGCTTCTACTTCTACGGTCCCGGAGACTTCCACCACTGATACGAGGACGTACACTACACGATCTGGAAGGCGCGTACGCTTCGTTGATCGTTGAACTATCGTCCTTCGGACTGGTGGGGGACCCCTGTGGCGACGCGCTGATTCTAGAAGTTCGTGAGATCGGCAGTGGCGGCGCTCTTCTCCTGTGTACACCAGTGGTGGCGCGCAAGTACTGTTAATGCCAATACGCATGCACCACACTTCAAGCCAGTTTATAAAAGGACTGCACGCCAGACTATCTTTCTCTTTTACAGTAACTTTTTACCAAGTTTACTGCCTGCGTGCGGTGCCAGTAATCTAAGCAACTTTAATTATTTACTTTTACTAATAACCTTCTTGTTAATGTTTTTGTTTAATAAATTTTGTTACAAGCGTTGAATTAGATGGTAGTTATTTAACCCAGCATTCACTCACGCCTGTACAGATCGTTTATAAAGAACTCTGTTTTTTTTTGTACACTATGAAAAGACTCTTAATTACATCTGGATTTGAATTTGATTTTCTGGCAGAATTATATTTTTTATAATACGCAGTGACCCTGTTCCTAAGCGTTGCCAACTCCCCCGACCACCATTTGAATTTAAAGGAGTTCGGTTTTATTTTCTTGCGTATGTTCTTAAAAGCAAGGCCCTGCAGATAGTTGAGAAAGTAATAGTAAAAAGACTCGAGTTGATCAGGATTGGTAACGTTGTTTAGTTGGAGTTCAAATTCTGGGAGGCATGAAAGAAAAGCTTGGATAAATTTATTTATGGGATATTTAGTTTTATAAAGAAAATCATTGTATTGATTAGGATGAATATCGGGAAACAACTCAAAAACAATAAATTTGTGGTCACTATTTGATTCGGTATCTAGAATTTTCCAGTTAGTGAGGTGGTTGGTCAGGGCCGGACTACCCAGGGTAATGTCCGGGTTTCCTGCTGCATGAGCAGTGGAGAACGAGGGGCCAAGCCCAGAAACATTAAAAAGAACAAAGTCATTTTCTGTAATAAAGCTTTTCAAGACCTCCCCTCTCGTATCCGTAATATTGTAGCCCCACTCTCTGCCTTTACAGTTGAGGTCTCCAGAAAAAATAAAATTTTTGGAAATAAAATCAATATCTTCGAATTCTTTTAACTGCAAGTAGATGTCGCCATGTGGTCTTAAATAAATGGAACCAATATATAATAAAGAATTGTTGTAGTTAATTTCTATAAAGACAGAAGAGTCGGAGCTACAAAAATGGTTGGCAGTAAAGTTGTTGTTGCAGATGATAATTGCAGAGCCGTAGGAACGAGAAAGGAAGGTCTTGCAAAATGAGGGTACACCAGGAATGTTTTTGTTTTTGATGTAAGGGTCTTGTATTAGAATGATATCGTAATTATTACTAATTGAAAATTGAATCAGATTAATGATGGCTGTGGAGGTATGGTTTGCATTTAATTGGATAATTTTTAGCATATATTAATGTAAAGAGTTAGAGCTAGATTTATATAAAAAGGTTATATTATGAAAAATTCAAATTTAACAGAGAATAGTTTAACACTTCTATATTTTACCCTCAACAGGGGAACAAAAAATAAATAAATAGAACAAACAGACAGATGCGGGAATGACAAAGAACAAGGGAGCCAACGGGCAATTATAACATAAAAGAACAAAAAAAAAAAAGAAAATGAGCACAAAAGAAACAGTACCAACTGAAGTAGGGATCTAAGGGTCTATGCCTGCTCTTCTGCAGGCTAGCCTGTGTTGCCGGCAGAATTCTGGACATCTGAAATTACCTGTTTTATGGTCTGTTGGGATGGTTTCCCCTCTTTTTATGTTTGAAGCATGGCAGCTTATACACCTGAGGTTATTCTTGCATTTTTCTCCGTTGGCGTGAGCGTTATCACCACATAGTAAGCATTTAGAGATTGGTGATGAGCATCTTTTGAGGGTGTGCCCGTAAGTGCCACACTTTTTACAAAGCATGACACTCACGAAGTCTTCCATCTCGCAGCACGTCATTCCCACGAAAACTTTGAGATCTTTATGAACGGAAAATCGGGAGTAGAGGTCTGGTGTTATTTCAATGACCCAATGAAAGTGTGCTTTGGCCTTCATGTTGAATACAATTTTATATGGATTATTTGCAAATATTGGATTTTTCAATTTTAATTCATTGTCGAGAGCGTCCTGGTTATCAATATTGGTGAATTTAATTAGGAATTTAGGGTTGAGTTTGTTAGGAATACGGGCTTTGTATGCAGAGAGCGATGTAGACAATGTAAATAAGTTAGATAGCTTTTGCTGGTCTTCCTCGGTGGGAACAAATATTTTGTAGCCGTTTGAGATGGGATATGTACCGAGAGCTCTAAAGTGGATATTGTTGACGTGGGCTTCCTCCAGGACTAACTTTTTAAAATAGGAGATGTCTATCGGAAGCTCTTGGGGTTTATCAATCAGAATTATGTGTGCTTGCTTAAGGTCAGTAGAAATGGCGCCTTGGGTTGTAGTAATTGTGCTTATATTAGGTTGAATATTAGGCATTTGGGTGTTGGTTATAGCTAAGCGCTCAATGCCTTCACATAGATCCGCTGCTGTTTTTGAAAGATCTTTTTGCATTGACTCAGATTTGGTAACGATCTCTTTAACTAGGGGGAGCTGTCTATCCTGGTCCTCTTTGATGGTTTTCAGGACTCTATCTATATGTTCGTTATCGGCGTCGAAATGCTTGTTCATATTTTTTCTCATTTCCTCTAGCTCCTCCGCTCTCTGCCTATCCAGTCTTTTAATTTCGTTGTCTCTTTCTTGTTTAAATCTCTCTAATTCCATCAAGCGTTGGGACATTGATGAGTCGAGTACGGATTTTGTATTCTCAACTGATTTATTAAGTTCAATAGTATGATCTTTGTAGGCTTCGTCTAAAGTGGATTTTGCAAGTTCTAAATTGACAGCATTTTTTAGATATGCCTGTTGGGCCTCAATATGTTTTGCAATTTCGTTTTCAAGTTTTGAGATTTTATCTGTAGCCAGTTGAAGTTTTTCTTCTAATGCAGATGACTGTTTAAGTTGTCCTTCAAGGAAGAGAACACGTCTACGTGCCTCCGTAAGGTCGATTTTAGCTTTTCGGAGATCGGTATCTGATAGACTGAATGATCTTTTGAGGTCTGCTGAGGCAAGTGGAGAGGATTGATTAGAAAGATTGATCCTCGGTGAAGTAGGTTGCTGTTTGATAGAGACCAGGAAGGCATTGAAGAGAGGGGTTATAAATTCTCCTACCAGGACGTTTTGGGTGCCATAGGACAGTTGTGTTTTCATATAGGTTTTCATGAATTTTGCCATATCTCTGCAAATTGTCAGAACATCTTTTTCGAAGGTTGGAGTATTTACATCATATGAGATTTGCAGTTTTTTAATCATGTTATTAAGGGGGACACAAACATCTTGCGTCGCTCCCGAATTGTGCTTTTTGTATAAGGCGGTATTCCTCAGTGCGCTGTCTGCCGACATGTTAGAATTTAGCACAGTGACTATGAAAATATTGGAACGGATCACAACGGTAAAGGCGAACGGATCACAACGATGCAGGCGAACGGATCACAACGATGCAGGCGAACGGATCACAGCGAAAAAGTTGAACGGATCACAACGATAAAGGCGAACGGATCACAACGATGCAGGCGAACGGATCACAACGATAAAGGCGAACGGATCACAACGAGGAAGGCGAACGGATCAGTGCCGTCGATCGTGTTTGGGTAGGTAGTAGTATGAACTCTGCGCCTTCTATGTAGGTAAGTAGGATTGGAGAGCTTCCCGGTGGATCACAGAATCGAGTGCTCGGACCAGATAATTCTGTCTGTAGATAAAGCTTTGAGATCCGGGTTCTGTTATAGTGACTATATTGTAGGTGGGCGTTTCAACCGTTATGACGATGAGAAGTCGTTCGGCTTAATGGATGTCGTCACTGAGCACGTAATAGCACTGAGGAATAGGTGTTCTTAACACAGGGGAGGCGTGTGCGGGCCAGTTGTTGGATAGCAATGTATGAGCACACGTTTCAGTGGATGACGTCACTGGGCACGAGGGAGATGACGCAGGAGATTCACGCACGCATCACAGCACACGTTTCAGTGGATGACGTCACTGGGCACGAGGGAGATGACTCTGTAGATTCACGCACGCATCACACTTGGGAGGATAGCAAAATGGCGGAGGCTGCGTAGTAGTGAATTTCATAGAGTTTACTGCGCTGATTTTCATTAGTACAAGATTTCTCATTAATTATGCAGCCAGATAAGTCGTATGTTGGTTTAAAATGATCGTAAATCTTAGACGAACATTTTTGTAGAGTTTTGGGGTTTTAGGATAGTATATTTACCGAATTATTTGAAGAATTACAGGAGCTCCAGAAAAACGCAACCTCATGCTACATGGTTGGCGAGAAGGGGGGGGGGGGATTGGCGATTGACTGCCCACGACGTAACCATAAGCCAAGTAACAAGACTTTATAGCAAGGTCACGCCGGGGAATGCTCCCCACCACTACTGAAGGCCGCAAGGCCACCAAACCCGCAAGAAAAGAAAGGCACAAGAAGACCCCCCAAGCGCACCCGAGAGGCCCGTCCACCAGGCACCACAGACCCGCCACACCGCCGGTCCCCCAAGCCAGAACCACCAAGGAACGACCCGAGCGCCCCAGCAGCAGGCAGCCCGTCCCAGAACAAAACAGACAAAGGGATTGGCGATTGACTGCCCGCGACGTAACCATAAGCCAAGTATCAAGACTTTATAGCAAGGTCACGCCGGGGAATGCTCCCCACCACTACTGAAGGCCGCAAGGCCACCAAACCCGCAAGAAAAGAAAGGCACAAGAAGACCCCCCAAGCGCACCCGAGAGGCCCGTCCATCAGGCACCACAGATGAGATCAGGCACCACAGGGATTGGCGATTCCATTGCCCAAGACGGGGAACGCAAGGCCGGGAGCCCTGTGCGTATCGACCCATGTGGGACCCCCGTCCGGGATGACGAGCCCCCAGAGAAAGAGATCCAGAAAGGCACCAACTCCTGCCAGTGTATTGGAGAATTTTTTTTTTTTTTTTTTTTTAAAGGCAGCCAGTGTATCAGAAAAATCAAATAAAATGCAGCCAGTGTATTGAAAGAAATAGACCAAAAGCCAGTGTATTGTTCATGCACACGACGAAACCTCGGCAGCACGCGAGGGCCCCACCCAGGGGCAGCACAAACCCGCCCGCCGCCGGGCCCCCAAGAGGGAACGGCCGGACAGGGATCAAGCTAACATACTTAATTGGAAAGAATTGACGGAAGTAAAAAGTAAAAGATTTGACGGAGTCTAATAGAAGAGGATTAATTGAGTCGTCCCTTTTAGCAAATTTTGTCGGAGGATGGAGTGGAGGATGGAGGCTGTAGGGTGTGACCCCATAGATGGTGGGGGCCCCCGGGAATGGGAAATGGGGATGGCGTTTGGGATGGCGACTCTGCGCGACAATTTAGATATAAGAATTTTAAAACGTTGAACGCGTCCATGATATTAAATTTCAGCTAGAGCACCCGTCCGCATCAGACGAAGCACCACACGAACCAAGAGCGACTCTCGCCCACCGCCCACTGGTCAAGAAAGAGCCACTCTTTATTGATAAGTATCTAAACAATACAATTTATATTACAATAGTTAGAACACAATTAATGTTTTCTTCTTTTTTACAGGTGAACATACACATGAAGAAGTATAAGTGATTGAGTGAGTGAGAGAGTGCCACTAACCCTGACCCATAGTTAGTATTTTTAGATAGGTAATTTTAGGATAGAATAGGCTATGTCTTTTTCTCTGAACTTTCTTTTTAGTATTTCTTATTATTATGATTTTTAACAGTTATTCTTTTTTTTTCCCTATTAACCCTAAAATTAAATTTGATCAGTTGTTTCCATGGACTTAGTATTTTTGGATGGATTGATTAGTTGTTTCCAAGGACTTAGATTTGTCAGATGGTTTGATCAGTTGTTTCGTTAAATAATAAGTGAATAGTACTGATGGGTCAGGGCGTGGCACAAATTTATAACATATATTACAGTATAGTTGTACACATCATAATATAGTAATGAGATTAAGTAATCTGTCAAAACTCTTCTTTCCGAGGCTGATTAATTGTTTAACAGGAACAAAATCATAAAGAAGATAAGGAATATATATTATGCACCATTTCTACTTGTAAGTTATAATAAAGAATATATACAAATACAATGAGTTACTATGAAAAAGAATAAATATTTAAATTGGTGGATTGCAAATTTTTTGTGAGATTTTAATACACTGGGTGATTTTTGAAATTGAGCCAGGGTTATTTATTACATTAAGGAACCACACTCCCTCAGACCCCACAGACGGCATGGTGAGGTGAAAGTCTATAGTATATGGGCAGCAAAAAACATAGTGATCCGGGTCTCCCTCACCATTGTTGCAGGGACAGGTGGGAGACGGCTTAAGATTAAATCTAAAGAGATAAGCAAGAAATGGGCCATGACCGGTGACGAAAAAAACTAAATATTTATTACCAAGCAGAAATTTAAAATTAATATTTTTAATATACTTAAAGGTACGACGCCCCGTTTGGGCAGATTCCCATGCGGTTTGCCATTCTTTGGTTAAGTGTTGTTTAAAATGATACTTAAGCTTGGAGAGAGGTGCAGGAATAGAAAATGGAGAACCTAAGAAAGCACCGGTCCTAGCCCAAAAGTCCGCTATTTCGTTGCCCTCTATATTGTCATGGGCTTTGACCCAGTTAAGATTGAAGTGAGGCTGGTAGTTAATCAAATTAAGTTTATTATTGTAAACGAAAGCCGTCGTCGCACCTGTACCCTCGAAAGCAGTTATTGAGGAAAGGCTATCTGAATAAATATTGACAAAGTAATTATTGTTCCCAGCCCAAGAGACGGCAAAGTTAATTGCCGCCATCTCAGCCTGGAAAACAGAATTAAATTGGGAAAGTTTAAAATAATAAAGGTCAGAGATAATATTATTTTGAAAAATAACCACCGAAAAACCGACATTATTATCAATTTTTGATCCATCAGTATAAATTTGGTAGGTATCCTCTGGCAAAAAGTTATTTGGATATGAATTAAGTTTTAAATATCTTTTGTTGTAGGGGATTGAACAAAGGGGGATTTTTCTATCTATATTGTCGAGGGATGGTAAATCATCAGTATTGAATGTAATTAGGCCTTGAGAAAATAAAAACTTTTTTGCCAGGGAGCGAACTGTAAGATCAATGGGAGGGATACCCGTTAATACTGAAAGAGAAATGTTGGGTGAAGTTTTATAGGCACCCAGAATCCTGATAAGAAAGAGTCGTTGTAATGAGATGAGCTTTGAGGACTGGAATTTTGTGAGGGCATCACCCCATACACCGGCAGCGTAAGTGATGATCTTTTCGATAACGGTTAAGTACCAAAGTTTGGTAAAAGTGGACGACACCCCCCAGTTGAACCCAACTACCTGATTAAACCTATTTGAGAAAGTAAAACATCGATTGAATATTGAATTAATGTGTTGAGTGAATGAGAGGGTATCGTCCAGGGTGATGCCCAGGTATTTAAGGTGACGGACTATTGAAATAGTATTGTTGTTAATTCTTAGAATTGGGTTGCGGCTAAGGGAGCCATTGGGGGGTAACCAGAAATTTCTCACTTCGGAAATTTCTCACATCGAAATTTCTCACAAAAAGACTCATTCGAATGATTTTGTCACAGGGACCATCCACAAATGACGGCAAGCTTGGCAAATGAGGGAGGAGGATTCAATTGTTTGTGGATATGGATTGGAGTGTATGTGGGAAGGATGGGGGAGGGGGGGGGGGGCGTTCCGAGCGATGTTCGAAAGTTATAATAGTATCGAACTATAATGAACTAAGATAAAGAAGGATATAAGTTGGCGCGTATAAGTGTAATAATTTTTTTTCACAATTAATTACATTTTCTACTCAGGTTAAGTTAATGTTTAAATTACGCCTTAAGTACATGATCGCATATAAAAATAGTGTAATACTTTTTTAAGGAAGAAAATAAAATACGAAAAAAAATTAGTTTTGTTTGATTAGCGTTGCACTAGAGCTACAAGTGGACTATTGCGATGAGGGTTTTAATTCTTAACAACGGTCAAGAATTTAAACAAATCTAACTGACTACGTGCAAGCAGATATGGTGCATGTTAAAGCAGATTGTGGTCTGATGTCTTGTTTTTATATTTAGTTAAATATGACGTTTCTCTATCAGTGCACAATGGAATGCCAAAAAAGGATTAACTTGATCAAATCCTACACTACTGAACATACGAGATTACACCTCGAGACAATTAAAGAAGACATTGTTTGATGTTCCCACTATAAATAATTAAGTTCTTAAAATGCATTAGATTTGGTTGAATTAATATCGCAAACGAGTACTATGATTGGAAATGCATATTTTTTTGTTTATGTTTCAGTGAAATGTTTTTGGATCCAGTTCCAGATGAATTTTATTTTCTACCCAAGCATAAGGCAAATGCTTATAAGTGATATTTTAAGTAAATGTAAAATGTAGCATTAATATTTCAAAATAAACGTTAATGAATGTTTGTTTCTTTGCAACTGACTATTTCTTTTTTAAAAAATGAAGTATAAATTACTGATGAAGCATAAAAATACTTGAAAGTGGTCTTAAACTTATAAATTTTAAATCAATAATTTAAATTTATTCCTAAAGTCAGGGAAATTTGGGATTTCCCGAAATGGCTGGACAAATTTACGTAATTAAAAAAACATAAAATATACTGCAATTTATAAAACAACCATGCAAAAAGCTTCACAAACCGAAAATTTTGGACACTTTGCTTGATCGCAACGAATTTCAAGTGCACCAGCTATCTCTGAAATAATTTTTTTATGTTATGGATAAGGTACGGAAATAATAATATACAACAAAGATTTCTTCCCAAATTAACAGTTGCTTTTGAATCAAAATCATTTTTTAAAACAGATGCAAATTTTATTTTTTATATTGGTTTTAAAAACTATGACAGCACAAATGCTTCCAAGTTCCATGACACAAAAAAGACTGTCCTTTCACGAGACGCCGGGCGACAGTACAGGCCTCCGAACAATGGTGCGGTAAGTTCATATCACAAAGGCTCGGCCGATTCTGGGAACCTCACCCCTGACATACCTGAGGGCACAGATAATCTGAGGGGAGGGACCACATGTTTAGCGTGTGTCCCTGTTCAGAGACACATGGGGTTGGACGTAATACGGCATAGCTTAGTTTGCTAGAACGGCATAGCTTAATCTAGCAAAAATGCGCTTCAAAAGACTTTGCATCAATCTCTTTATTTTCATTGTTCAATATATAAAACTTTTTTTTTCAAAAATTAAAAAAATATATCACGTGTAAAGGAATAAAGGCAAAAGACAATTTGTATTTTCTTTTGCTTCTAACTTTATAATAAATGTCTTTATGCAACAAAAAATAAATTTGTTATCGTATTCGGAAACTCAAAATGTTTCCAAAAGTATGAAAACGAAGTTTTGCTACAATTATTCAATAAAATAGATTTGATGGGTCATAAATGACTGAATTCCACATTAAATTTGCTTAATATAACAATTCTATAAGTAAGAAAGACTTATTATACCGTCAAATGGTAGGGAATTTTCTGCACTTCAATTTGATATGCTGTTTTCTACATAAATCGCAAGCCTTCTTGTACGTACCGTACAAATGAAAAATCGCAAATAAAACCTTTTTTTATGGTTATAGGTAAAAAAAAAATTTCCCCGCAACTTTAAAAAGTTGGCAAA
Organism: Hylyphantes graminicola; assembly: GCA_023701765.1. Lineage (NCBI taxonomy): Eukaryota > Metazoa > Arthropoda > Arachnida > Araneae > Linyphiidae > Hylyphantes > Hylyphantes graminicola. The sequence continues at coordinate 49,003,041 of CM043122.1, forward strand.
AGTTCAGGATCGTATTAACACCTTCGAAAACATACCAAGATACCAAACAACAATTAATAACATTATCCCATTTTTAAAAAGATTTTTTTTTCTAAATGTGCAATTACTTTTATTTAAATTGAAATCGTTTAGTTACCAATTATCTTTAGTTAGAACTACACTGTAAATGTGTTGGCGGTAATACAAAACTGTAAATGCAACTTATAAAAAAAATTAACTGATATTTATATAAAACTCTTGAATTGTACAGGGTGGTTATAAAATAACGCTCTCTATTCGGAGTGGTCTGTAGCTTGAATGAATAGTCCAAATGCAACAAAAATTGAGACATTTACTAATCAAGAAGGGGGAAAAAGAATGGTATCATAAAAAAGACAGAATCCTAAAAAATAATCATAAAAAAGAATCATCATAAAAAAAAACCTCGTCTCTTGACCAGAATCTAAATTACGAAACGTCGTCTATTATGGCCAATTACTGCCAACACAGCTATTTACGCCTCGTAATTTAGAACCCTGGTCAAGAACCGAGTTTCTTTTTTACGAAAAAGAATGGAATTATAACACAGAAACTCGTCTCTTGACTAAGGTTATAATTGCGAGGAGTAGCCAATTACGGCTTATTACGGCCAACACATCCAATTACGCCTCGTAATTTAGAACCCTGGTCAAGTGACGAGTTTGTTTTTTATGATTCCATTCTTTTCCCCTCTTCTTTATTAGTAAGTGTCTCAATTTGTGTTGCATTTGGATTATTCATTCAAGCTACAGACCACTCCGAATAGGGAGCGTTATTTTATAACCACCCTGTATAATAAAAGAAATAATATCGAAAGTTTTGTTTTGATTCTCCAAATCTACAAAAGGGGGCTTTTGGAGCCCTATCTATTTATCTAAAATACGATGCCCATCTCCAATAGCCCTCGTGTAGCTCTAGTGCGACGATAATTCATTCGACGATAGTTCATTTCGTCTTTATAATTTAATTAATTGAATAACTGTATCCAGCAACTTTGAATTCAATTTATTGCTCATTTATTTAATTATGTTATAAGTTCTCAAGTATTTTGTTCAAGTAATCAATAATCAAATGTTTTGTCAAGTCAATAATCAATTACTATTTTGTATTTATCTGTGATTGTACTTATTTTGATTTTGTATTTATTTGTAAAAAAAAAAGTTTGAAATTTTTGTAATAAGTTTCTGTTTAGCCACAACGAGAGTGTATTCTAGAAGCATAAATTTTTTAAATACAAAAGTATTTGCTTATTTCATCTTTATAATTTAATTAATTATATAACTGTATCCATCAACTTTGAATTCAAATTATTGCCAAGTTATTTAATTCTGTTATAAGTTCTCAAGTAAATTTTTATAAAAATTTTAGACAACTTTAAAGTTTACTTAAACTGATTGAAATTATTTTTCATCAATTGTAAAAACTTTTCTGTATTTCACATAATATATGTCAACATTTCATATCGTTCTACTTCATTGTTGTTAATTCACACGAAATTAAACGTATTAATGGGTCATAGGAATCTTAAACTTCAAAATTTTCGAACGTTAGAAGCATAGTTTGCGATTTCATGTAATTTTTCAACTACTCAATATATAAGTATAATTTTTATATGTAATTCTATAAGATTTATTTATTAAAAAAATTAAATTTATGAAACTATAGCCAAAAATAAAATAAACGATAACAAACATAAAACTATTTACAAAATTGAAAACATTTGGATTCGGCTTGCGCGCCACATTTTGAGGTCAAAATTGAAGAAATGACAAATAAAACGACTTTATATTGTACAAATATGTACACATAAAGACTTATACCTGTTTAAAAGGTAAATAAAACAATATTTATTAATGTATTTTTTAAAATTTTAATAAATTAAATAAAAATTTCCATTCTGTAAATAGTTTTATGTTTGTTATCATTTATTTTATTTTTGGCTAAAGTTTCATAAGTTTTAAAAATTCTTTCTTAATAAATAAATCATATAGAATTTTCATATAAAAAATTATACTTGTATATTGAATAGTTAAAAAAAATACTTGAAATTGCAAAGTATTCTTCGAACATTCGAAATTTTTTAAGTTTAAGACTCTTATGACACCTTAAAATAACTTCAAACCAATTTCCTTTTCGTAACATGTTTGCGAACTTCTTTTTTTATATATAACTAAGAAACTTCATAAAATAATTCTAAATAATTATTACACAAGAAAAGAATTACAGTTTAAATGTTTAAAAGACTCTATAAACAGTCTACGAAACTTAAGAATGAAACCTCGTAAGCACATAGTAAGTAAAATGTTCCAAATACTTTTAGTATGTAGAGTCGCATCGCTATAGTACTGTTTATAAATATCCATATTGAGATGGATAGTGCACGTTAAATACTTCAATGTCCAAACACAAAGATGCCGCTTTTTTTTAAAGTTTTAATGTCCACTCAGGTGTCGGTCACGTCACTTGACCGTTGTTATCTTAGTTCATTATAGTTCTATACTATTTTTATTCTACTTTCGAACATCGCTCGGATCCCCTTTCCTCTAATTTCTACGCCACACTTCTACATACCCCCCCCCCTCCTCTTCCGACACACACTCCAATCCATATCCACAAACAATTACAGTTATATGAACCCTCCTCACTCCCTTGTCTAGCGTGGCGTCATTTGTGTATGGTCCCTATGACAGAATCATTCGAATGAGTCTTTTTGTGAGAAATTTCCGACATGAGAAATTTCTGAAGTGAGAAATATCCGGGATCCGCCATTGGGGAGTCGAGAAATGGGCTTGGGGGGAAATGGGCGAGAAATGGGCACCCGAGAGGCCCGTCCACCAGGCACCACAGACCCGCCACACCGCCGGTCCCCCAAGCCAGAACCACCAAGGAACGACCCGAGCGCCCCAGCAGCAGGCAGCCCGTCCCAGAACAAAACAGACAAAGGGATTGGCGATTGACTGCCCGCGACGTAACCATAAGCCAAGTATCAAGACTTTATAGCAAGGTCACGCCGGGGAATGCTCCCCACCACTACTGAAGGCCGCAAGGCCACCAAACCCGCAAGAAAAGAAAGGCACAAGAAGACCCCCCAAGCGCACCCGAGAGGCCCGTCCATCAGGCACCACAGATGAGATCAGGCACCACAGGGATTGGCGATTCCGCACCCAGGACGGGGGCCAGCAGAGTATTGTTTCAACCATATGCCGTATGGATCCCCGCCCGGGAAGCCCCCACCAACACGAAAGATGCCCAAGGGAAACCCATCCTGTCATTTATTAATCAAATCAAATTTATATAAAGGACAACGGCACAAAGGCTCCAGCCAGGCCCAAAAAACATAAGTCTTCTGTATTCACAAGTCAATTCTGTATTAATCATATTATATATTTTATGAAATTAAGATTTTTACTTTAACAACTATTCCATCATATCTGCTAATTTAGATCAAAATTAATATAAAGGACAACGGCACAAAGGCTCCAGCCAGGCCCAAGGAACATAAATCTTCTGTGTTAACAAATTAATTCCATATAAATCATTTAATATATTGCATTTATTTAAAATTTACTTTAACAGCTTTTCTTTCATATTTACTAATTTGTATCAAAAAATTTAAATTAAACCACAAGTATTAACATACACTTAAGAAAGGGAATCTTCTTTCTATTAAAAAATGTTCCCAGCGTCGACGACATTGGATAAAAGTTTATCTTAAATAAACCATAAAGAAGCCTCTAAATCTAAATAAACATCTTAGCCATATTAGCCATAAAATTTAAAAGAGAGAAGGAACCATCTATTCTCACTCCTTTGAGTGGAAAGATGTTCCAAAAAAGTTAAATAATAGTATACTCAAATAAGCTAAACTACGTTTAGGCCAATTGAGCAAATATAAAACAGAACTGGTATTAGAAAAGGGGCAAGTGAAACAAATAGTTTAGTTCAGAGCCAAACTCAAAAAACAAATGAATATATTAGTAATTTAATAACAATCAATCAAACTTCACCGAGTTTGTTGATGTTCGGAAAGGCAAAAATAAAGATACTATTCCATGATTGTACCAAAGGTTCAAACATAGATAGCAAATATAAAAAGAAACAACAGTTTGCCTGACAAAAGCTTAGAAAAAATATCCTCCGCCGACGCTAGGACCAATCAACTCGAAAATCATCGCATGTAAAAGTATTGAAAAACAGTAATTAATTTAACCTCTCACAAAAAGCAATAAATACATTGTTATAAAAGTTTACATCACATCACTATATCAATAACTATTAATATATTATATAACAACAAGTCAATCTTAAATGGTTTTAATAAAATAATTAAAAAAGCAAATTAATTAAATTACTCATCATTAAAAAAAATCTTAATCAGAGCCGTCCGCAATTTGTTTGGCAATTTTTACACAATTCATGATCCTGTTAATCGACCCCTCGTTCTTTAACACAGAAGATAGCCACATTTCTTGATTATCTAAGGTTGGTCTACAGAGATGAAAATTACTTGTATGTATACAGTCAAAAATATAATGCTCCGGAGAGCCAATATGCACCACCACGCCTGAGCAGGGGCAGAGAGGGGACTTCTTAATTTTAAAACGAAATAAATAAGACAAGAATGGGCCATGCCCAGTCAAAAAATATAATAAATATCTGTTTGTAATAAGAAAATCGAATTTAGGTTTTTTAATGTAATTCCAAGTTGCCTCCCCTGTGGAAGCATTTCCCCAGAAAAGGCACCATGAATTTAAAACATCCTGTTTTATGTAGTATGATAGTTTAGAATATGGTATAGGCACAATGTAATTATAGGGTTGACCCATAATTGCCCCTATTTTGGCAAAGCAATCTGCAAATTCATTACCAGGATTATTTGCGTGGGCCTTCACCCACTGGATTTGAAAAAAAGATCTATTAGCAATAAGGTTACTTTTTACTTTACTCAGGTATGAATGTCCCCTCTCGACCCCCTGAAGAGCCTGGATGGAGGACATACTGTCCGTAAAAATATTAATAGAAGCATTTTTAGAAATCGCCCAATTGACTGCAAAATCGATTGCAGTCAACTCTGCCTGGAAAACTGAATTTAACGGACTCAAAGAAAAGCAGAAAATTTCTATAGGTCTAAAAGTTAAGGTATTTGCTTCAAAGATAATTACTGAGAAACCTACTTTTTCCTCTATCTTTGAGCCGTCCGTATAGACATCATAAAAGTTACGGAAGTCACCAGGGGATTCCTCAAGATCCAAAAATCTATCCTCGAAAGGGATGGAGCAAACAGGCTTCCTTAAATCAAAATCCATTTGTTTGGGGCATTTTCCAACATCCCAACAAGGCTTACCCAATACCCAAAAGTTAAATTTTTTAAATAAAGATTGTATAGTAATATGTACTGGGGGTATCCCGGACAAAATATTCAGCGAACTATTCGGAGAGGTTCTGTAGGCAGGCAAAATTTTAAGCAAAAAACACCTTTGAATAGAACTAAGCTTTTTTATGTGATGTTGCTTCAAGTCCCCCCCCCATACCCCGGCACCGTAGACGATGATTTTTTCAATTACTGTATAATACCAAATTTTAGATAATTCTCTATTTACGCCCCAATTAAAACCTTGAATTTTATTAAAATTCAATGAAAATTTAAAACATTTAGATGATAAATTATTGATATGTTGAGTGAAGGAAATCATATCATCGACCACGATGCCGAGGTACGTTAAACTTTTGACTACGCTGATTGATCGCCCGTTTAATCTAAAAATGGGGCATCTGGACAACAGCCCAGTTGCGGTCCTTTTGACCCGAATACCCCTTTTAATAAATACTAATGATTTGGATTTTTCAGTCGAGACTGTTAAATTTAAATTATCTAGTTCCCCTGAAATTTGATGTAAAATCCTATTAGCGTTGATTTCTAGGTCCTCGCGCTTATCTGCCGAACAAACCAAAACAAGGTCGTCCGCAAATGCTTGGACCAAAACAAAAGGTCTTTGTATATTTAAAACAGGGTTGAAATAAATGAGCCACAGGATTGGCGCAATTACCGAACCCTGTGGTGCTCCCTTAAAAATTTGTTTAGAGATATAAATATTATTTTCATAGAAACATATTCTTCGGTTATTTAAATAATTAGATATAAATGATCTTAAATAAATTGGAAGATTAATTGTATTAAAAATATCAAACAATATGGGCCAATCCATATTGTCGAAGGCTGCTTTTATATCAATAGAAATTAATGTAGTATGGCTGAAGTTATCTCTATTCTGTTTTATAAAATTTATCAAAGTAGAAACGGCCATTTCGCAACTGCGCTTTTCCCTAAACCCATATTGATTTACGTTTAAAATATCTTCTTTAAAAAGCCAAAAGTTAAGCCTGTTTACCACCACCCTTTCGAGAATTTTACCCAGGGTCGAAAGCAAACAGATTGGTCGGTAAGACGTAGAAGAGGAGGGATTCTTCCCCGGTTTAAGGAGGAAGAAAACCCTCCCTTCTGTCAAACAATTCGGAAAAAATCCCCACATCAATACTTTGTTAAATAGTTTTAAAAATAATGTTTTGTTTATGTTAAAACATGTCTTCCAGATATTGTAGTCCAAATTGTCCAATCCCGGTGCTCTACCCTTTTTCAACCCCTTAAAAACTGGGATCAATTCCGACATTCTTAATTCAAAACCATCAGAAATATTATTAAATTTGGGGAGCTGATAACCCGAATCATTTGTTGTTGTAAACACCGTATCAATTAATCTAGAAATTTTTTCAACAAAAGAAAGGTTCGGGTCATCAAACTCCACTAAAAGACCAGAACCCCTGGCAGACTTCCCAAAAACAGTTTTAAAAACAGCTCCAAATTTCTCAGACGTGTTGGTGCATACACCCTGCCAGGCTAGATTTTTAGCGTTGTTAATTGCTCTTTTATAAAAAGCTCTTGAAATTTTATATTTAATAAAAATTTTATTAGTTAAATCTTGCGGTTCCTGATTTTTAATAGCAGATTTATACCTTTTGTATAAGGCAGAGGCTTTATTTCTGAGCGAGGCCAGCTCCCCTGTCCACCAGGAAAATTTTATTTTGCGACCTTTTGGCTTCTTTCTAATCGTTTTAAAAGCACAATCTTTAATATCATTTATAAAATTTAAAAATAACGTTTCCAAATCTTCTGTGGTATTAGAATTATCTATTAAGGTATCATAATTATTAAGAATAGGAATTACTTTCTTAGAAAATTTATTGAGTGAATATTTGGTTTTAAAAGAATAATCTGTTGAATCAGGTATAATATTTCTATAGTTAAATACAATATATTTATGATCACTATTTGTTTCGTCATCCAAAATTTTCCAATCTTCGAGTAAGGGCAACAAACCATTAGTAGCTATGGATAAATCAGGGTTTCCCCTAGCCCTAGTGGACACGAAAGACGGGCCCAGCTCAGGAATATTAATAATATTCAAATTATTGGTTAATAAAAACAGCCTCAGGCGTTCGCCCCTCTCATTTTGGGTATTATATCCCCAATCTGGTGATTGACAATTGAAATCCCCCAGTAGTAGAAAATCTGAATTATAAAAATTTATATCATTAAACTCATACAATTGTAATTTAATATCATCATTCGGTCGGAGGTAAATAGAAGCCAATTTAAAGATATTATTTTGATGATGAATGTCTATAAATACAGAAGACCAGGTATTACACATAAAAGATACATTTAAAGTACTATTACAAATTACAATTTGTGAACCCTCTGAACGAGAGGAGAAAACCCTGAGGCCATGAGAAAAAGTAATAGGGTGACCCCCTACCAAATAAGGATCCTGTATGCAAACAAAATCCGGACGACTTTGTGAAATATAAGCAAGCAAACTATTGTGAGAGGTTAAGGAATGATTTAAATTAATCTGTAAAAATTTAAGAACTATATTCAGTTCTTAGACGGGCCAAGCGTAGCTGCCTTCTATGCTCAGGGCATCCGTCCGTTCCCGACATATGGTTGGTTGGTGCACTCTCTTGGGTGCCATCATTTACCTGATTTCTTTTATTACAAGTAAAACATTTTTGTAAACACACTTTCCTATCATGACTATCTGTCTGCTCATCCCCACACTTATTACACCTTTTACCCGTATATTGACACATACCTGCTGTGTGCGAGTATTCAAGACATTTACTGCATTTCCTTACGGACGTGAACTCGACTACTCTGCATCTACTAGAGTGTATAAATACCATCCCTGATTTTTCCCCTCCTGGCAACAAATCCAAAGCTCTAAAGGTACTAGGAGAAACTTCCAAAACCCAATGAAACTGGGTACCAGAATTTATCTTAAATAAGGTCTTAAACTCACCATCCACAAATTGTGAATTTTTTAATTTTATTTGTTCTATCAAATCTTTTTCATCTTTTATATCCGTAAATTTAATCATTATTTTTGGGTTTTCTTTCTTAGGAGTAAAGGTTTTTAAGGATGCCGTTAAAGAATTTGCCAATATAATACCCTTGATTTGGTCAATTTCGTCTCTAGAGGGGGCAGAAATCTTAGCACCCTTCCTTGTTTCAAAAATCCCATTGCAGCATATTTTATCAACATTAATTACCTCTGTCAAAGTTTTTCTAAATTCGGAGAAAGAAATAGGGTTATCACCTCCCTTGGGCAGGTCAACTAAGAGGAAAAAATTTTCCTTCACCCCTTTCTTTACCACAGAGGAGAACAAACGCTCATCACTTAAAGTCCCAGAAGATGTAGCCAATTTGGAAACCTCAGTTTTAAAACCCTCTATGGCCTCTGATATATCCTTTTTTACATCTTTTACTTGGTTAGCAACCCCATTAACTACTCCCCATTGTTCTTCAATTTTAGTGTTAAAAGAAGTCAAAGTTTCCTTAACCGTTTTAAACTCGGCGTCTCGGCCCTCATCAAGTTTTTTAATTACTTCATCAAGTTGGGATTTTCTTTTAGCCTCTGACTCATCCAGGGTCTTCAACCTATTGGAGTGTACTTTATCTAAGTCTGTGGCCCTAGCCTCAAAAACTTTTTTCATTTCATCTACACAACCAGAATAGTTTAAGCCGTTTGCTAGAAAACCTCTACCTGCCTCCCTTTCCTTTTTTAATTCATCTTTTAACTCTTTTATCTTATCAGTTGCTTTTTTAAGATCACCTTTATACCTCTCTGTTTCTGCTTTGGCTTTATTAAGGTCCACTAGAAAGTCAACCCTGGATGCGTCATTACAAAGTGCTATGTCAACCATTGGTTTAACAAATTCACCAACAATAACATTTCTCATTGGTAATGAGAGAGGACAGTTAACAAAAGTTTCCATAAAGTTATCAAATTCGACACACTTAGTTAATAGTAACTTATTTACTGGACTGTCCTCCTGTTCAAAGAAATCCTTTAGGGCTTTAAGGGGAACACAAAACGGGGGTATGGGTATATCAGGGTTATGCTTCGCATATAAAGGGGTGTCTTTAAATTTAGACATGTCTCCCTCAGATCTACTAACCGTTCTCATAAAAATCCAAATGGGGTTTCAATAAAAAATTTAGTAATAAACTCTAGTAAAAGTAATAATATAACTTTATAACCTTTAAGCAACAAATTCCTATATATATTATCTAATATTTACAAAAATCTAGTCCTAGTTACAGATCTCAAAAGAGAAAATTTTATAACATACCAAAGTTATGATGTTCTATAGTCAGTTCCAGAAAGGTATTCCTCTCTTCCGATGGAGTCCGAAGCTGCCCTCAGGGACCGGACAATAGCAAGCCCGATCTTCAGCAACCAAAGCACATTGGAATCTCAGATTGAAGAACTCCACTACACGCACCAGCGTGCAGTAACAATGCGGTATAGCTGGAGACCAAGTTGCAGCAAAGAGATACAATTCACGCACTTGCTTGGAACCTCTGTTCAATACGAAACCAAGAAAGATAGGAAGAACACAAAGTACGCACGAAGACGCTTCAAATTTTGTTTCCAGCTGACACTGTATTCTCATCAGGTACCAACTGTACCCAAATCTTCGTCACTTTTATGCACTCTATCTATTTATTATTATTTAATCAAAACAATCCATATAGGTTAACACTGAGCATCATTGCGCATCCAAGAATGTCGATTGATGCGCATCCAAGAATGTCGATTGTCGAGGGATTGGCGATTGCAATTATCCGCCATGAACGAGGAATTTCTAGTAAGCGTGAGTCATCATCTCGCGTCGATTACGTCCCTGGCCCTTGTCCACACCGCCCGTCCTTATTACCGATTGAATGTCTTAGTGAGGACTTCGGATTGGCTGTCGATTTGGCTTTCGGGTCGAGCCGACGTGCCGAAAAGATGCCCGAACTTTGTCATTTAGAGGAAATAAAAGTCGTAACAAGATACCCGTCGGTGAACCAGCGGTCGGATCATTATCGAAGCTTTCGTCGCGAGCGAGAGAAGTAGATGAATCTCCTCGGTCTTCCGTCTGCCCATATGGGGCCGAGAAACCGGTGCCGGTAGTCGGGCATAGTAGGGCGCCCGACGAAAGTGCCACTTTGAACGGATATAAGACGCCGAACATATGGTGTACCTGTTTCCCGGCCGCGAGAAGGAAAGAGGGAGGTCTCTCGTCCCTCGAGGATGCGGAGGCTAGGTTTGAAGAGACGCGCCCGCTCTGGCGCGCCGCACTTTTGTGTCGGCCACCGACATTGTACGATAAGTCTCCGGATGAAGGGGTTTTTGAACGCGCTGCGATGCCTCGAGAGGGTGTGTTGAGTTGCCGTGCACGTGGCTGACTCCGCTTCCCGCTCGGCGTCCTATTCCCTGGAAGGGAGGTGGCCGTCGATGTCCTTCTCGCTGTCAAGGGAGTGCCCGGCCAAATGCCGGATGGCACATACCATGGAGTCTTGGAGGTTCGTTGGTGGCTGCTTCCTCTACGGGGAGTTGTTGTTCCTGAACATTTTCTTTGAACGCAATACGATGAACGCCCTGGTGGCGGGGCGGGAATCAAAACTCTGACAACTCTAAGCAGTGGATCACTCGGCTCACGGGTCGATGAAGAACGCAGCCAGCTGCGAGACTTGGTGTGAATTGCAGAACACATTGAGCACTTACTTTTTGAACGCGCATTGAGGCCTCTGGTTCTGCCCGGGGACTTGCCTGTCTGAGGGTCGGATAAGGCTTACCAATAAAGGTTCTCCTTCCCATTGACCGCTCCGACTTCACGGTCGCCGGTTTAAAGTCTCCCGAGTGTTCAATAAGATCGGAAGTTCCGATACACCCGTGGTCGTCTGACCAGATGGAGAGGTGGTCTGAATCGATTCTTGAATCAGTAGAAGATTTTTTATTGCTCGGCGCAAGGTCCCCGGCGGAGATATAGCTGTGATCCAGGAGTATAGAAGCCCCCCCTAAACTTAAGATCAAAGATCTTCGATCTCATGCGAAGGGTCAAGTCAATGGGATAGTAGATAGGGACAGTTGGGAATCTCGTTAATCCATTCATGCGCGTCACTAATCAGATGACGAGGCATTTGGCTATTTAAAATCTTTATTGACAAAAAGACATTTTACATTTTCCGGGTGTAGGCCCACTACGCAGTAGGGGCCCCGCCCCGGCCTGGAGAATACATCGAGAATAAAAACATGAAACTTCAAGATCAAAAAGGGGAACTTGAAATATTTGATAACAAACTAGAGAGAGCCGCAGATCAAGAAACCACCCAAAGCCCAGGAGAAGGGAAGCAAGGCGACTTACACTCGGACCCTGCACGAGGTGGAGCGGCAGAAGAATCTGTACTCAGCGAGGCTACCAATGATTACTTTAGTGGAGAGAGATGATAACATAGAACGATTAATAATTCTCTCATCCAACAGTGAATTTGCAGACTCAAACGCCCATACTCCTCTCCAATTTAGGGTAACGGAATAATACCTAACCAACCCCACACAAGTTCCTTATGGCCGCGTCGAGGGACTCATTTTCACCGTAATACCTAACCTTACGTCGGTGAGCTCGATCTAGGTCGACCGAGTCACCGACAATTTGGACATCGATGACCAGAGCAGAATCCTGACGTAAGGCGATAATGTCAGGTTTACGTTTGCCCATGGTTGTATCAAATATGGGTTCAGAATGAACCAAACATTTTTTGTTTTCTAAGTGGGCTTTTATGTTATTTGCTATGTGGTCGTGGCGATTAATTCTTTTGCCATGCGTTCTGCCACAATTTTGCATAATGTGATTTAACGTTTCTTTGTAACGGCAGCCCGCCCCGCAGTAACGATTGCCGGTGCGGCCTCTCCTAAGTCGTGACTTAGTAGGAAATGCGTTAACTCTCAACTTACATGCATTCGCGAAGTCCCGGCCAACTAGAGGCGGGTTCTGTGCCGAGACCCAGTTATGGTTTTTAGGGACCGGTCGTCGACCCGCGAGGGGGGCGCCATCAATAGAGAGGGAGAGATGATCTCTCCAATAGGTTTTGTCCGAGGTACCGACACATTTGTCGATACACTTTTTGATATTTTCCATGAGAAAATTACCCGCACACCCATCGAGAGCCTCCATAGGCATATTCTTCTTAAGTTTTTCAAGGCGTTTAAGTCTTAGTTCTGGGATTTTTGATCGTAAAGACGTAACTCCGAGCCCTCCGAATTCAGTGGATGCGTGAATATAGGAGTTAGGGCAATCTTTTGGCAAGTGTAGAATTTTTCGGATAAAGTCCCTAACTCGAATATCGGCCCGTTTGAGGACCCCGAGGGGCGTGCGGGAGAGGATCGCGGTATGGAATGTTTTGGGGATGAGCAGATTCTTAACGACAAATAGTTTTTGGTTACATTTAAGAGGAGATCCTTTTAACGAGTCAATCAAGCCCTGTATTTGAGTAGCAGGGTCCGCGTTTAAAATCCCGTACGAGTTGAACTCGAGACCAAGGTATTTGAATTTATCCTCAACACCCACGGACGGAAGAGGGTTTTGATTTACGCAAAATGTGCCCGGGATAACCTTGGTTTGCTTTTTCTTAGCATCCGCGGAGATGGACACGGTAAAAGATTTAGAAGTATTGATTTGAAGATTACACGCGCTCAGTAGTTTAAAGGCATGGTCTAAGCTAGTCTGAAGACCAATTCTAGTCTCAGCAAACAAAATCAAGTCGTCAGCATAGGCAGAGACAGAAATCTTTAAACCGTCAATAGGTAACCCGACAGGGGAATCCTTGATCTTAATTACCAATGCATCAATCACCAGGTTGAATAGAATAGGTGAAAGAGGATCCCCCTGCCTCACCCCGCATGTAGGGTGAAAAACCTCACCGTAGACGCCGTTGACCTGAAAAGAGGTGGTAGAAGTAGCATAAAGATCACGTATATATTCAATGAAAGTTCTATCAACCCCCCTCGCAGCAAGGGCGGAAATAATGGACCTATGGCTCATTGAATCAAACGCTTTAGTAAGATCAATTGCTGCGAGGTGGGTATCTTTGAAAGTAGAGCGGGCCCTATTGAGGACAAGATCAAGAAGGAACAAGTTCTCATTGATTCCGTCCTCTTTTATAAATGCACGTTGTTCAGGTTGGAGATTTAAGACGAGCGATAGCCGAGACGCAAAGATTTTATGAAGGCACTTACAAAGGACTGATGAAATTGAAATTGGTCGGAAGTTTCCGGGGTCAACGGAGTCGGTAGTTTTTGGTATAAATATAGTTTTAGAGTTAGTAAATCTCGCTGGGAGGCCTCCACAGACAAGGGAGATGTTTAAAATGACTGTGATAATGGGAGCGCCAATTGCTTTTAATTCCCTCGGGGAAACACCATCGGGACCATCATGTGGGAGCTGGAGAGGGTGGCTCTTGATGATCCGGACTAGGACTTGGACTTGATCCTAACGGAGGGTCCTGTTGGATATGCACAGGTCTACCTCTGAACCTCAGGCGGGGACTAGGGGGGCTTGGGTCATCTTTGTAAACCGCAGGGTCGGTTCTCCTCCTAGTGGGACTTGAGCAAATAGCGTGTCTTCTAGCCGTGACCTCGGCTCTAATCTTCTTTGGTATGCTGGTAGCCGGTTTGCTGGTGGTGAGGCCGGGGTTTGTGGGTTCAGTTTATCTCCTTCTCTTACTCAGTTGGACTTCAACGGCCATCCAATAGTTGTGATTTTTTCTCCTACATTTTATGCTCTCCTTTGTTCTCCCGGAGAAGATTGCTGCCAACTGGTCATTGATGTTGAGGGCACATAGATGATCGATGGTGATTCTAACTTGTTCCTCCAGGCGGGCTACTTCGGCGTCGGTCCACCTGGCTTTCTTTGGCTGGATTTGTGCAAAATCCTCTAGATGATAGTTCTCTGGATGGGCCGCAATTCGGGGGACACCAAGGCCTCGGGTTTCCCGGAAGCTTCTTCCACAGCCAGGAACGGGGCATAGGAAACCTTGTTGTGAGTTCAAGCAAACACCTCTTATAGCATCAGAGGGAGTTGCCGAGAGAACGGGCCAGGTGACTAGCTGGTGGGGCCAGCTCAAGGGAGGGCCAGTAAGGAGTGGGCCAGCATCATGGCACATATATTTGGGGTGGAGGGGTGCGTCCAGCGCGGAGGTGATGTAGCCAGCGGCAGATGGAATAGTGGTACACCTGGCTCAGAGATGGCCACCATCATGGTCAAGATGGGGACTCAGATGGGCGCGAAGAGGAGCAATAGTGGGGAGTTGCAAGGCAACACCAGATGTGCCATCGCCAGGTGGAGGGGTGGCGAGCTGGGCCCGCGGATGGTCGCCCTCTTGACCAAGGCGCGTGCCCAACTGGACAGTAGGAGAGTCACATTGAGGTAACAGCTGGGGCTTGTCAAAAACGCCAGCACCAGGTGGAGAGGTGTTGCCTTGGGCCCGCGGATCTTGACCAAGGCGCAAGGCCCCAGGAAAGATAGGCAAGGGTTGATAGGGAAATAAGGTGGCACCAAGCACGCCAGCGTCAGGTGGTGAGGTGGAGTCAAAGGTTTGCAATAGGTTGCCGATACGATCAGGGCGCAGGCCCGACTGAGCAGCAGTCGGACCAGCAAGAGACAGCAAGGCTGCGTCCCCCGCACCAGCACCAGGTTGAGGGGTGTGCACATAGCTGGTGAATGAGGGCCCTCACGGTCGAAGCATGGGATTGGGTGAGCAGAAGGAGAATCACTGGTGGGCCGATCTAGAGAGGCATGGTACGTGCCAGCGCCAGGTAAGGGGGTGGTGCGCGGGACCCGCAGATGTTCGCCATCTTGACCACGCGATGCGGGCCCCCATCACGCGCGAGAGAGGGTGCAATAGGATGAATGCTCGCACCATAAGCGCCAGCACCAGGTGGGGACATGTTGTCAGGTGCCCGCACGCGGACATCCCCCTGGTCAGAAAGTCGTCCCATTCGAGCAGCAGATAGGCCAGCAGAAACTTGTGAAGTAGTGCCAGTAGTGCCAGCACCAGGTGGTAGGGTGCTGGGGTGGGCCCGCGGGTGATCGCCCTCTTGACCACGGCGCGGGCTCACGTTGGCAGGAGGAGAGTCACAAAGTGGCTGTTGCGAGTTGGCACCATGTGTGCCATCACCAGGTGTAGAGAAGACATGTCGCACTTGAGGAGGGTTATTGGCCTGACCGAGACGCAAGACCGACTGATAAGAAGTCAGATCAGCATTGGATTGCACTGAGTCATAATTATTAGTGCCAGCACCAGTTTGAGGGGTGGTGCCATGAGCCCGCGGATGGCCGCCCTCTTGACCAAGGAGCGGGCCCAGGAAAACAGCAGGAGAGTCACTGCTGTTGCATGTTGGCACCATGTGGAGGGGAAACATGTGAGACATGGATATGGCAGTCGTCATGGTCAGGACGAAGTTCCGACTGAACAATATTCAGACCAGCACTTGGTTGCAGAGGGTCGTCACTAGTGCCAGCGCCAGTTTGGAGGGTGGTGCTGTGGGCCCGCGGATGGTCGCCCTGTTGACCAAGGCACGGGCCCACACTGTCAGGAGAAAGGTCACTAAGAGGTCGCTGCAAGCCAGCACCAGAGGTGCCAGCGCCAGGAGGGGGATCAATGGTGGGTTCAGCAGAAACGTTGCGGGACACATGAGTCAGATCCAAGTCGTTCCCAGCAAAAACGGGAGGGTTATCACAAACAAGCCTAGTCGGAGCTTGGCTAGGAGGATGCCCTTCCCAGGTATCACTATAAAATCAACAGAGTTAGTGTTACTTTCAAAGTTATTAGTCATACCTTGGAGACTTGAACACTTGGTCTTTATCTGGTCGGTGGAACTGGAGAGAGGAGGCACTTGCGACGATGACGGGAACTGAAGAACCGCACAGGTACCATCAGCAGGGCAGGATGAGAGACTGCTGCCGGCAAAATCTACTACCGCACCGCTGTCAACGGCATAGTCTTTTCTATTTGTTTGACTTGCAGCTAATATATGATCCCCCCTATTTTACTGATAATCCCAGAGGGGTGTGTATGTGCCTAACACTGCGTTAGCCCTAGCTCCCCCGAAGGCTTTCACTAGGTAACCAGACGGCCGGACGTGGAGGTGCAGTTCACACACACACGCCCCGCGGATCAGAAAGATCCGGACTCTGCTCCCATACCCTTTGCTGGCGAACCAGGCAAATGGAGCGGATCACAGCGCCTAACCATCTCATCACCAACGAGGCTACATAAAAAAGCGCTAGATAGTAGATAGGGACAGGACAGGCGCATACATCAAGCCGATACAAGGTTTACAACTACCTCCGAAAGGGCCTTGGCGAAGCCGCGGGGCTAGAAACTCCGCCAAGAGGCGCCGGGAAAACCAAAATGCTGTGGATTACCAGTTTGAACTGGATTTTTTTCGGAAATAAAATTTTCGTAATTATTTGAAGCGATTTGTAGTCTCAAATGTTTCAATTTCTTGAAGATTGCGATATCGATTCGCCATAATTTTCCGAAGAAAGGTACGCAGATCCAATGTTCACCTTTGACCGTTATCGAATTGATGACTTTTAGCGATAGAATTTCGTTCACTGATTGCCGATGTTTGTTGAACGTTCGAATTACGGATGCGATATCACCACCGGTGAGTTTTCATCAATTCCGATCAACGATCGGTCGAGCAAATTTCGAGAAGCATTGCTACTAAGCACGAATCCCTGTTACTTTAGATAAAAAAAAGCAAAAACAAAATCTTGTCAAGGTAACCATCTCAGCATGCTTTTGAGAAGTATGCAATGCTACTTAGCATCATATGCTAGTTTCATAGCATAAGATACTTTTTCTGTATGGTAGTTGCACAGCATTTTATGCTAGTTAGCATAAAAAAAGCAAAAAAATAGATTGTCAAGGTAACCACCTCAGTATGCTTTTGAGAAGCTTGCAGTGCTATTTAGCATTATATGCTAGTTTCATAGCATAAGATGCTTTTTTCTGTATGGTAGTTGCATAGCATTTTATGCTAGTTAGCATAAGAAAGCAAAAAATAGCTTGCCATGGTAAATACCACAGCATGCTTTTAAGAAGCATGCAATGCCATTTTGAATCATATGCTAGTTTTAATAGCATGAAATGCTATTTTCTGTATGCTACTTTTATAAGCATGATATGCTAAGTAGCATAAGGAAGCATGCTGTAGCAAAACATAGCACAAACATGGCAAACATAGCAAAAAAAAGCATAATTTTTATGCTAGTACTAGCATAAATTTTGACTTGGGGCCCCAGGCCAATCTCACATTTCCCCTCTCACCACCCCTCCTCGAGTCCTCCACCGCTCTAGGAGTGACAAGTCGCAACGGTTTGGGTCCATGGGGTTGTAACATCGAAGGCTCCAAGGTGCGCCACCACACCCTCAAGATCCCTACTGCAAGAGCACACGACTTGTTTCAATTTCGGCAGGAAAACCGGCCATCGCTCCTAGGAAACCGGTACCACAGGGTACCATCACACCTCCTGGTGAGTAAATTCCCGTCCAGGTTCAGACGGAAAAGACCAGCACACCTTAAGCCACGTCGGGACATTAAGCTGGTTTACGAGGCACTGCAACGGGTTCAGGCACCTACCAACATGACCTCACAGACCCGGGCCCATGGAGCCCGCCAGCCCATGGAGCAAGAGTACAGCCACCACTACCCTCTATCGTCCTCAACGTTACCGTGAGCGGGTGGGCGTACCCCCATGGACCTTCCTCTGACAACGCAAAGTTCAAAAAGTCACAAGTTGTCATACCAAAGTCACAGTCTAAATCGCCGTCGGGTCGGTCCGCGGGCTCAAACCTCCTCGGACCCAGTCCTCGACTAGTTCACATAGTAGATATAGGGACAGAACGTGCCATTACCTGACTGTGGTTCTAAAATACGACGCCCGTCGCCAATAGCCCTCATGTAGCTCTAGTGCGACGATAATTCAAACCTGACTAGAACGTGCCTAGGCACCAATCCGATCGAAGTTTACAGCTACCCCGTAGGTGCCAAGGCGAAGCCGCGTGGCTAGAAGCTCCACCAGGAGGTACCGGGATAACAACTCCACATTCAAATGCTAGGCCACGTCCAATTGACAGCAACGCATCAGGGAAAATCTCACGGCTCACCTCTCACAGTCTTCTCCCAGAGGGAGCACGGGTCGGGACAGTCGGGTTGCGCCATCGAAGGCCCCAAGGAACGCCGCCACACTCTCAAGATTCCTACTACGAAGTAGGCATCGTCGAGAATGCACGACTTGATTTAATTCCGGCTAAAGGTAGTCGTGGGATCAATAGGCGACTCGCACCTCCCATAAAGAGAGGTCCCGCCGCCCCTGAAGGTCAAACACCTGAGGCATTTCCAGCACCCGTACAAGACGCGTCGGGACATTTTGCCGTATAACGAGGCATCGCAAAGGGCTCAGACACTTTTAGGTCCGACCCCCCGGGTCCGGCCAAGCCAGCAGTACCACTCTCATCACCCTCTAGCATCCTCAACGTTACCCAGAGCAGGTGGGAAAAACCTTAAGGACCATCCTCCCACAGAGCAAGATTCAAACATCACACATCTAAAGTCCAAGTCAACCATCGTTCTGTTAAGTCGACATGGGGTTGGTCCAAACGTACCAAACCTCCCGGACCCAGTCCTCGACTAGCTTTCAATAGTAGATTGGGAGAGAGAATGGCCGGCCGCCTAGCCACCGAGAAGGTAATAGCCGCCGACAGCAAAAACATATAACTTATGATGACCAAACCACATATATTAGACAGACAAATACAATAAACTAGATAACAGACGACGGGCTTAGAGACTGCCCGGAAAATACCAAGATTTTATCTTTTTTTTGTTTTTTTAAAAGATACAAATACAAACGAAAAAAAGGCAAAACACACATTCATGGCCGAGGGGAAACAAAACCCGTACGGGCCATAGCAGAAGAACAATACAGTGGAAAATGATATATAAACACTAAAGTAAATACGAAAAGATAAAAACAAAATGCATCCGGTAAACATAGGCTAAGAATATTGGAATGGAATGTAATGGAATGCAAATGCGCCCTCTAGAAGGGAAGGGCGTAGGCTATGTAGCCCATTACCCCGCTCGCCAGAAGGGACAGTCACAGGAGACACACAAAGAAAGGACGACACAAACACATAGACAAATAACAACATTTATTGACAAGTACAAATATCCATGCCTGACCGGGATTCGAACCCGACCTCAGCAGCTCCAAAGGTCAGTACACTAACCATTCAGCCACCGAGGCGGCGGCTAAGAATATTACTATTGCTTCAAAATAAAATTAAAAGGAATCAATGTCGTTTATTTAACAGACAAAATATGATTGGATTGGTTTGGATTATCGTCGCACTAGAGCTACACGAGGGCTATTGGTGACGGGCGTCGTATTTTAGAACCACAGTCAGGTGACGAGCCAACACCTGAATAGGCACCCAACTCAACCGTTAAGTGATAAAATCGGAGATTTCATGTTTGAAAGAAGAGACAGGTACAATATTTTGAATGTGTAAAGGTAACCTGGTCATAATAATGTGGAGCTAGATAAAAAAAAAAGTGCTTACTAAAAATTTCTTTGCTAAAATTAGGAATAATATATATTTCATTCGGTCTTCTTTGGGAAACATGTTCTTTACGATTACAAATAAACTTGTTTTGGTGTAGGTATAAAAGTAAACGATAAATTCACCGATCAATTCCAATTACTTAGTTTTATCAACTAATTCTTCCGTATCATCTGATATTTTCTCTTGCGATTTAGAAATAGGAACTTTAACAGATTTACAATCAGTCATATCATGTTTTTCCTGTAGATTTTCTATATACTGCTTTTGAGAAATTCCAATCCCATTTTAATTTATACTAATTTCTAAACCGAGAAATTTACCAGTTTTAGTAGTTTCGTTAAGTTCAAAATGATTTCGCAACTTGCAAATAATACCGTTACTTACATTCTGATCACTACTTACAAAATCCAAGACCATCTACACAAATACATATAGCAAAGAAACAGTTCGGATCATCTAAAACAAATACACAATTATCAGAGGCAAGTTGTTTGAGTCCAAAATTTAATCGCACAATTTTCAATTTGTGATTCCAATTTCTTCAGGATTGAGGCAATCCATATAAATACTACGCTTAAGGTAGGCGAATACCCAAAATTTCCCCAAATTCTAAAATTTTTATTATTGCTTTAACCTTTTCCAAATTTGGCATAGTGATTTCAAATATAATGAATAATACCATTTAGGTTTTTGTTTTTATTTAAATATAATTTATTTATTTTAAACGGTGTTTTTCTACTAAAAAAAGAGGTTTACGCCAACAAGTCTACCGCATTGAATTTTCATCCTATGAACATTTGTTATGTGTTAAATTCTTCGTTTTGAACTGATACATGCAATGGCCTTCTAGAGTTACATACAAATTACAAGAAAAAAAGTTATTAAGAAAAATGTTATAAATTAACCACAAAAAAAAGGATTTTTTTTCGATTAACTTACACTTGGACATTTTTTTTTAAAAAAATTGTATACTTACACCAGATGTTAGAGGCTCATGGCACAGATATATATTAAAATAGCATCTGTGAAAAATCTCAGGTAAATTGATGTAAAACTTTTTATGCTAGAATTGTTGGCGTAAACCCCTTTTTTTTAGTTGAAAACCACCGTTTAAAATAAATAAATTATATTTAAATAAAAAAAATTGCCCAAAAAGCATTCTTCATTATATTTGAAATCATTATGCCAAATTTGGAAAAGATTAAAGTAATAGTAAAAATTTTAGAATTTTGGGTATTCGCCTACCTTAAGTTTACAAACCTTATCCTCGCCGTATTCAAATCCCGGAGGATTTGACATGTATACAGTTTCTTTCAAATCACTGTGTAAATAGGTTGTTGAAATATCAAAAAATAAAAACTGAACAATTAAGGTAGGCGAATACCCACAAAATTCTAAAATTTTTACTATTACTTTAATCTTTTCCAAATTTGGCAGAGTGATTTCAATTATAATGAGCAATGCTTTTTAGGCAATTTTTTTTTATTTAAAAATATAATTGATTTATTTTAAACGGTGTTTTTCACCTAAAAAAAGGAGTTTGCGACAACGCTTCTAGTATTGAAAAGTTTTGCATTAATTTACCTGAAATTTTTTACAGATGCTATTTCAATATATATCTGTGCCATGAACCTCTAACATCCGGTGTAAATATACAAGTTTATTTTTAAAAAAATGTTCAAGTGTAAGTTAATCGAAAAAAATCCTTTTTTTTTTTTGGTTAATTTATAACATTCTTCCTAATAGCTTCTTTTCTTGCAATTTGTATACAACTCTAGAGGGTCATTGCATGCGTCAGTTCAAAACGAAGAATTTAACACATAATTAATAATGTAACACATAACAATGTTTATAGGATGCAAATTCAATGTGGTAGACTTGTTAGCGTAAACCTCCTTTTTTAGTAGAAAAACACCATTTTAAATAAATAAATTATATTTAAATTTAAAGCCTTAATAGTATTATTCATTATATTTGAAATCAGTATGTCAAATTTGGAAAAGATTAAAGCAATATTAAAAATTTTAGAATTTTGGGGAATTTTGGGTATTCGCCTACCTTAAATATGGTTTTGCAGCTAATGACAGCAACAATCTGAAAGATTCTATATCAGTGGTTCTCAACCTTTTGTAGGTGACGACCCCCTAATGCCACAAAATAACTTCGCGACCCCCCTCCCCCTGTCCTACACATGCTGTACTCTTTAATAACTATTATATTTGGGTAATTTTTTTTTATATTTTTTTTAATATTACGATGGCTGTCCCGTGGGAAGGTTTTGAACAAGTTGTTTGCGCTGCGATATGAAATGCTGATACTTTTACAAGATGCTAAACTAGAATTTTTTTTTAGCTCCCCAACTTGGATTTTTCAACTTTCATACTTAGCAGACATATTTATGCACCTAAATGAGCTAAATACCGAGCTACACAAGGTTGAAATATAACAATAATCAAAATCCAAGACAAAATTTACAGATTCTTAAAGAAACTGAATGTTTATGCTGCTAAAGTTAAGAAATCTAATTTTGAAAACTTTCATTTATATTACGAATTTAAAAGTTCCGACAAGCACAAGTTTCTCATTAGCTTGTTGCAACGTAACCGTACTAGAATTAAAATTATGTAGTAATAACATAAAAAACTTGAAATGTAAATTAACCAAGATATAAAGTAAAATAATGTGTGGTGATTTTTTTTCTTCCATTCTATAGTTGTTCAGTAAAATTATTGTATAAAACGTTACTTTTTATAAAAAGTTGCATAGACGTATTTTTAAAAAAACTTTTTGCGACCCCCCTAGGATCCCTTCGCAACCCCCCAGGGGTCGCGACCCACCGGTTGAGAACCACTGTTCTATATTAACAACTGGAGAATAACACACATTCATCATAATCTAAAGATTTGATTTTATTAAATGCAGATGCAACAAGAAGCACTTTATATCTTAAACCGTTTGAGTCTTGTTTAACATTATAAACTTATTTGCCTTTAAAAATTTTTGCATTAACAGGTTTATCAACTATTTAACACACGTAATGTTTTTCTATCGATTTTAATTCCCGTTTCATTGCATTAAGGGGTTATACAGTGGTGGAAATTGATTTATGAACTAACATTCTTTTCACCAGTTATCGCTTTGTATTAAGTGCTAACAATTCAAATTTTGTGTGTTGGATATTCAGAGCACAATAAAAGAATTTCACACCTAATTTTTTTTTTCAAAAATGATACTAAATAAAAATATGTCTAATTTTAGTTTTTAAGCATGTCAAATGATGGAAATCGATTTATGAACTCAAATTTATTTTGAACCCAGATACCAAACATTTTATCTAGTTTTTCATTTGAACTTCAGGGGAGCTTCTATCAGTGTTTATAAATAAGATTAAGGCCAAATTTGTTAAAATTTATCTGTTTTATTCCCAATTTACTAAATAGGAAAGCTTGCGGGACTGCCTGAAGCCAAAAAGGTAAAATGACCCTTGTATAATATTGTAACAAATCTGTAAGAGAAATTAGCATATTAATTAAAAGATCAATAAATATAATTCATAAATATTTGAAGAATCATTCTGACTTCGGCAAAAACCATCATTAAAAAAATTGTAACCCTCGTGGGACGAGGGACAAAAGCAGGATTTTTGGACTTGTATCCCAAAAAGTTACCATTTGTGTCAGCCTTTGTGCATTACAGGGCGAATTTGTTATGAACAATCACTTCATGTAACTCCCAGAAGAGTAGGACAAATATTGATATCGTCGTCGAACTTGAAATGTTCCAAAATGAAGGCTGGTCCAAAGCTTACTCTTCCCCATAAGAACAGGCTATTAAAATATAGTCGTAACTACATGAAAATGGATTGGGTGGGGGTGGAGGGAGGGAAATAGGAAAAAAGTGACATTTGCTGATGAAAAAAGTTCAATTTGGATGGACGTGATGGTTTAAAATGTTATTGAAATTATCTTCGGAAATAACCAAGATATGTCTTCAGCAGAAATGTTAGTGGAGTAAGTTTGATGGTTTGGGCCCTGATATCTTATGATTGAAGAAACAAGGTTATGTTTTTGAAGGGCTGACAAACATCACTTTATTGCAGATTAGTTCTATAACATTCTTTAATTCCTTTTTGCATGGCAAAACTATGCTTTTGATTAGACTTTCATGCATGATAATGCAAGTATCCACATTTCAAACGAAATGGAAGACTGGTTAAATGAACTAAGTGTTGTTCATTTAGATCATCCTGCCAATAGCCATGACTTAAA
This sequence comes from Hylyphantes graminicola, assembly GCA_023701765.1. Classification (NCBI taxonomy): domain Eukaryota; kingdom Metazoa; phylum Arthropoda; class Arachnida; order Araneae; family Linyphiidae; genus Hylyphantes; species Hylyphantes graminicola. The sequence continues at coordinate 49,027,350 of CM043122.1, forward strand.
CCCCAAGAATAATGTCTGAGATCAATTGGTTTGGATAATTTACCCAAATGGAGTATGGTTTTAATGAAGTGTGCATCAGTTATGGAATAAAAGGACTTAATCATTAAAAACTGCAAATTGCTTCAACAAAACTTGACCCAAACTTTTGTGTTGTCTATGAAAAACAAAATTAAGGAAGCATTAGCGACAAAATATAGTTTTAGCAATTTTTAATTGAGATTGAATGTAAAAGTTCATAAATCAATTTCCCTATGCTAAAACTAAAATATCAACAAAATAAATTTTTTACGAATTTATATAAAATTTTATTTACGTGTATAATTTATAATGCAAAGCCTGTATAGTATATAAAATTTAAATCGATAAAAATACATTTAATAAAGAAATACTGTTAAAAAACTGTCAGTTCATAAATCAATTTCCACCTCTGTAGGAGTCTTAAAAATGTGCAAAGAAGGTACTAAAAAGCATAGTTTGATCTTTCATGTAACTTTTTAACTACTCAATATATATGTATAATTTTTTTATATGTAATTCTATAAGATTTATTTAATATAAAACAAATTTTAAAATTTATGAAACCTTAGCCAAAACTAAATAAATGATATTAAACATAAAGCTATTTAAATACATTGGGATTAGGCTTGCGCGGCAAATTTTGAGGTCAAAATTGAAAAAATGACCAAAAAAATGACTTTATATTGTACAAATATATACAAACAAAGACTCATACCTAAATCATCAGCTCAATTTTAATTAGAAATTATTTTTTTTTAATTTAAATCAAAATTTTAAAATTTTTATTAATTTTTTTAGAAAAAAGTTCTTAAAATAATTTCTAATTAAAATTGAGCTGCGAATTTAGGTATAAGTCTTTGTTAGTACAGCTGGGGAAAAAAACCGAATCACCCCTCGTTTCTCGGCTGCTATTGATCAAGGACTCTTGTGTAAGGTGTCAATTTTCAGGAAATAGCGTGAGGAATTTGGAACTGGCAACTAAAATTATAATAGGGGTCGTCTACATATTAAAATGAGTACCAACTTTGAAAATTCCAATAGCAACACCCAATTTTTTTTACATACAAATGTTCAGCACCTTCAAAATACCCCATGTATAAAAAAGAATTATTCATTTTGCATTATTTGCTGAGATAATAAAGCCTTAATTTTGAACTCGTTTAGGGGCAAATCTCCTAAGTGAAAAAAGGTAATGTTTTGGTTGTGCCTTTTCAAAACGACAAGCTAAAAAAGGGTTAGCATAATCTCGCCAACGGATGCTAGAATTTAACTTTCTTCAGTAATATTGGGATTTTTCTAACGTTTTTTTTTTTTTTTTTTTTAAATTTTGGATTTTGAAATTCATAAATAAAATAAAGATTTAATTTTAAATTAAGTCACATATACGGTTATAACGAACAGATTTTCAAACAATTAGTTACAATCAGTTTGAAAACATGATTATTACACTTATGTTTTAAACTTTTCATGCAAATTTTTGTTGCATTCACATTGTTGCAAAAAGTTTGTTTAAAAATTATTTGTTTGTTTTAAAATTCGTCGCACTCTATCGGTAATATCGGCCCAGTGGCTTAGTGGTCGTGCTTATTTCGCATTGCCACGCCACAGGCCCGGCGGGGGTCGAATTGCGGATTGGGCGAGTTGACCCATCCTTTCATCCCAAGTGGGTAGATAAATTGGGGACCAAGCATGCTTGGGGAACTAAACGCTGGGGGTTCCGCGTGAGGCTTTCCACATTACCGGGACATATGCCTTGCACCCCAGCGCCCTTGTATCACGACAGCTGAAATTGGCACGGCAGGCCCTGACCCACTAATGGGCTGTTGCACCGAGGAGTTTATTTTTTTTATCGGTAAACCACGTATTGCAAATTGAGGGTTTCGACCTTAACACGATATTTAAGGAAAGCAAAATAAAATTACTCAGAATGATTTGGTAGTGATTTTTAATCAACGCAGTAGGCACTAATCATTTTAAATAATTAATGTGGTAACAATCAAATGTATTTAAAACTGAATTCCAATAATATTCTAGGGTGTTTAATATTTAACACACTTTTTGAAATTGTATTGGAAATAACATACATTTATAAAATATAGTAACCGATATAATTTAATGTAAATTATACAAACAAAATACATTGTATGCACTTGAAATAAGAATAGATTTTTAGACATTTCACAGAAATCGATAATTTGAATAAACATTTACCAACAAACGCTTTTTAATGACCAAACGATAATGCAATTTAGGATCAAATTTGCCGAGTAATTTTTTACACGGTCCCTAAAAGTCGTCTTTTTCAGTTTTTTTACAATAACTCGGCAAATAATTGTTATTGAATTAAAAAATTCGGGATTTTGGTTCTACTTGATCTACTTTATCGATTTATGTAAAAAAAAATTGGGGTTGCTATTCATATTTTATTTTTTTTATTTAAATTTAAATAAAAAAATTATTAAAAATAAAAAATTCATGAAAAAACATGTGTGATTTGTTTTTTGGAAAATTTAGAAGTATATATTGAAAAAAAAATCTTTAACTCATTTTATTTGTAGAGGTATGAATAAAAGTTTGTGAAACTTTTTTAACATTGTGGGCATACAACTTTGAATACTTATATCTCAGCAAATAATGCAGAATAAGTAACTCTTTTTTATACATGGGTATTTTAAAGGTGCTGAACATTTTTATGCGAAAAAAATTGGGTGTTGCCATTGGAATTTTCAAAGTTGGTACTCATTTTAATATGTAGACGACCCCTATTACAATTTTTGTTGCCAGTTTTCAATTCCTCACGCTATTTCCTGAAAATTGACACCTTACACAAAATTCCTTGATCAATAGCAGCCGAGAAACGAAGGGTGATTCGGGTTTTTTTTCCCCAGCTGTACATATGTGTACAATCTAAAGTCATTTTCTTGGTCATTTTTTTTTTATTTTGATCTCAAAATTTGCCGCGCCAGTCTAATCCCAATGTGTTCAAATAGCTTTATTTTTAACCCTTTCAGTCCCAAAAATTTAGTACACTACAAAAACATCTGATATTCACAAAATAATCTTATTTTAGGTCAAATGTATAAATTTCCATAAGAAAGAAAATTCATTTTAATTTTTTATATGGTTTTTGAAATGATGCCAAAATTTTTTAACTATGGAAAACAACAAAATAAAAATATATATATTACCAAAAAAACCATTCGAGTTATATATTTTAAGGTATCTGACCATATTATTAAAAAATTAATAATTAAGTTAACCGAAATAGTTTAAATTGTGTTTTAAATATAAGGAACTGAAGTGAACTTTTCAAAAATCAGGTGAAGCGCTTGTTAGCTATTTTCTGAATTAAAAAAAATGTAGTTCTGATTTCTATTGAGATTAATGTAAAATATTGTCGAATAGAACAGAGTGTGTAGACTCGAATGATGGGTGTTGGATGTCATAACGGGGCATAAACATTTAGAAAAATATATTGAAAGTGATGATGCCAAATGGCATCACTGGGACTGAAAGGGTTAATATCATTTATTTTAGTTTTATCTAAAGTTTCATAAATTTTAAAATTTGTTTTATATTAAATAAATCTTATAGAATTACATATAAAAAAATTATACATATATATTGAGTGGTTAAAAAAAAACATAAAGCTATTTGAACACATTGGGAAAAGGCAAATTTTGAGGTCAAAATTGAAAAAAATGACCAAGAAAATGACTTTATATTGTACAAATATGTACAAACTAGGGAATAGCCCTCGTGTAGCTCTAGTGCGACGATAATTCAAAACAAACCAAACCAAACAAACTAAAACTTATACCTAAATTCTCAGCTCAATTTTAATTAAAAATTATTTCAAGAACTTTTTTCTTAAAAAAATCATAAAATTTTTAAATTTTGATTTTAAATTTTTTAAAAATAATTTCTAATTAAAATTGAGCTGAGAATTTAGGTATAAGTCCTAGTTTGTACATATTTGTACATTATTAAGTCATTTTCTTGGTCATTTTTTCAATTTTGTCCTCACAATTTGCCGCGCAAGCCTAATCACAATGTGTTCAAATAGCTTCATGTTTAATATCATTTATTTTAGTTTTGGCTAAAGTTTCATAAATTTAAAACTCGTTTTATAATAAATAAATCTTGTAGAATTACATCTAAAAAAATATACTTATACATTGAGTAGTTCAAAAATTACATGAAAGATCAAACTATGTTTTGTAGTACCTTCTTTGCACATTTTTAAGACTCCTGTGACCCCTTAAGGGGGCAATGCCAAGTCCACCGTCTCTCATACTTGAATAAAACATGGCTTTCGGAACGTCGCGTGAAGGATGGAGGATTTTTCTAATACCGGCTAGCAGAATGTTATCTATTTTATTTAGTCTACCAGCTTGGAGCCTTGAAAATGTAAGTCTATATAAGTACGCCGGAATGAATTTATAAAGAAAAACTTCTTTTGTTGCTTAACACGTTGGATGCCACTGACTCCTTAAGGAGTCGCGTGGTTCCGATTCACCGATAACAGCACATTCTGATGAAATTCATAGTACCATTTCGCCAACTGTTCTTATGCGTTCAAGTTCGTTTGTAACTTTTGCAACCGATCCTTCTGTGCTTGGAATAATAATTGGTGATTTGAAAGAGGGCCTTCCATTTAAACTCACGAGGAAATTAAATCCTTCGTCTCAAGTGTAGGGCGACCAGACACCTGACATACCCCAGTTCGTAAAGTGATTCAGTTTGTTATTCAACAATCTAGCTATAAAAAAATTGCAAATTGCTTAGTCGAAAAGTTAATCACTGAAGCAAATCTGGTAATTGGCTTTCAATTCAATTATTAGTGCCAGATGATGAGTTATCCGGTTTGAAAAGGCCAGGAACATTTCCTTGTATTTTTACGACTAGGCAGCTATCGTGTAGCTTTAGTTAGTGACGTTAATTCAACCTAACCTTGCTATTTTACGATATGGAACTAAGATTTGTACTTGTTCAAAAATGAACAGTTAGTTTATTTTCATTGTAACGAACAGGTTTAAAAAAAACAGGATGTTTTCCTACTTCATCAGCCTCTATTGATGAAGACTCTATCGATGATTTAGTGGCAGCGAATGTGTTAAAGGACTTTTTGTAAATGTATCTAACTTTTTTTTTTGGTCAACCTAAATTTTATTAACACCAATTGTGTTAAAACAGACACCAAGATAGTCAAATGCATCCTTAACTTTGCAACTTTTGATAGGCCTATTTTCAATGACAAGAAAAGGTCTGTGATCAGAGATAGTTCTCTTATTCTTCCCGTCCACCATCCAAGAAAACGTAAAACACTTGTCATGATTTACTTCCAAGCCAAACTCTTTCAAAACTTTTCCAATGCAATCATAGTATTTTTGAAGGTCTTCTTTCGAATTGTCGACAATTACAAATCATCAGCGTATGCAAGTTGAGACAAGTATTCATTTTTGCATTTAAAACCCTCATTAGAAATGGCTTTTAACGCTCTATCAAAGGCAAGCAAACAGAGCAGGGGGCTCAACGGATCTCCTTGCCTTACCCCCTTATTTGGGAGAACAGACTCTGAAATATCTTTCCCGAAACACAAATGTGTGGAGGATCTTTTGTACATGTCTTCAATATAGTCAGTTAGTAGGTCAGGAAATTTTAGCATTCTTAAAGTATCAAATATGAATTCATGTCTGACAGAATCAAAAGCTTTCTTTAGATCGAAATCTCCAACATATAATGTTCTCTGTTCACTTTGGCACGCTCTCAAAATGCAATCAAGTTTGAAAATTGCCACCGCGATGCCATCTTTAAGAGAGTCATAGTTACTACCGCCATTTTCCCGATATTGGAAGAATTTCTTCACTTTGACATTCAGAGCACTGGGCAGGAATCACATTGCGTCAACACCGATCACCGGCCATCGCAATGCTATTTTTTAATTAGAAAGTCGGAGTTCCATAGTACTTTTTCCACCATGCTTTTTTTCACTGGCCTCGTCGCCAGGGTAGCCTGCCACAGTCTGGACAGATGTACACCCCGGCTAAAGTTGCCCACCGACCCGCGAGGTACGAATGGTATCGTTGCATTGACTAGACGGGATTCTGACTTAGAGGCGTTCAATCATAATCCCACGGATGGTAGCTTCGCACCACTGGTCTCTCGACCAAGCACATGAACCAAGTGTCCGAACCTGCGGTTCCTCTCGTACTGAGCAGGATTACTATCGCAACGACGAGTCATCAGTAGGTTAAAACTAACCTGTCTCGCGACGGTCTAAACCCAGCTCACGTTCCCTATAAGTGGGTGAACAATCCAACGCTTGGCGAATTCTGCTTCGCAATGATAGGAAGAGCCGTCATCAAAGGATCAAAAAGCAACGTCGCTATGAACGCTTGGCTGCCATGAGTCAGTTATCCCTGTGATAACTTTTCTGACACCTCTTGCATAAAACTCTTAAAGTCAAAAGGATCGGTAGGCCCTGCTTTCACAGTCCGTATTCATACTGAAAATCAAGATCAAGCAAGCTTTTGCCCTTTCGCTCTACGCGAGGTTTCTGTCCTCGCTGAGCTTGCCTTGGGACATCTGCGTTACCTTTTGACAGGTGTACCGCCTCAGCCGAACAACCCACCAGAAAATGTCCTCGGAGCGGATCGCGCGCTACAAGGAGGCAGCGCGATTGGGGCTAGAAGCGTGATCCTTTCGGGTCGCTTTCCGTTTAACCGAGTAAAAAAAGAAACGATGAAAGTAGTGGTATTTCACTGACGGTGCAAGCACCTCCCACTTATACTACACCTCTCATGTCTCTTCACATAATCAGACTAGTGTCAAGCTTAACAGGGTCTTCTTTAACCGCTGATTTTTCCAAGCCCGTTTCCTTGGCTGTGGTTTCGCTAGATAGTAGATAGGGACAGTTGGGAATCTCGTTAATCCATTCATGCGCGTCACTAATCAGATGACGAGTCATTTGGCTATTCAATTAATTTATTAATCATTATTAAACCTAATACAACAAACTACTGCCGACAGCGGCGACGAGACGAAGTTGCGCTTCTTATAGATTGGTGGCAGGACAGAGAGCGAGGGCTGGGCTTCTCTAAGATTGGCTATAGGTGGACGCCGGCTGGGCCTCACACGAGCGGCCGTAGGTGGGCGCAGAGAGAGTTCAGAGTCACTGACGTCAGACCACAGCACTGACACTGTGCCTCATATATAAGGCGCATAATAGCAACTACTGCCAACCCAAACGTCTAGTGGGTCTTCTACGAGCGGTGGACTTGCTGAAGAAGTTGTAGCTTGCGAGGCCGCCGATGACCACCCGAGACGAAATAACAGGGATATCCTTTTTCCGGATAAGGCCATCTTCTAGTAGGGCCGCAGCTGACTCGGGGCTCCAGACGCCACGCCAGTTGAGGGTTACGGAGTACACTCTGACATCAGGAATACTGTATTGAGCGGAAACAATGGGAATAATGTCCGCATACTTGTCTAGTTTCCTGATGTGGGCACGGTGTTGAGGCTCTTGATCAGAGATAACTTGCACGTCTAGGATGTAGGCCCTCTGATTTTTCAGCGCCACCAAGTCTGGTTTTAGAACACCATTACTAGTAGAGAACCTTGGCTCTTGGTGAACGGTGAATTTCCTTGATTCCAAACCTCTGGTGACGTAGGCTGCAACCGCATTGTGGCGCCTGATCCTGTGTCCGTGCGTCCGGGGGCAAACTTGTAAAATGTGGCTCAGAGTTTCGCTCTGGGTGCACCCGGCACCGCACAGACGTTCTTTCTGTGGTCGACCTCGGGCGCACCTGGACTTGCAAGGGAGGCAATTAAAGCGAAGTTCGATGGAGTGAATGAAATCGCGCCCGGAGAGGAAGAGGTACCTCCCTGCCATCCAACTGTGCTGACCTTTAACCGACGAGGATTCTGGAAGACCTTGGCCATCGACAGAAGAGAAAAGCTTTTGCCGCCAGTAAGTCCTTGGAGATCCAGAGGTAGCAGCGTCAATGGCGCGGTGAATATGGGTCAGTAGAAAATCCATCGGGAAGGAGTTGGCGGCGAGTGTCGAGAGGCTCTTCTTGATCGTGTTCAGTCTCTTTAATCGATACTCCGGAACGATGATGGTATCTTGGATTTAGCGTTGTTTAGGACCAGGTCTAGGAGGAAGATGTTCTGGGAAGCTCCATCAGTCGGTTTGAAGGCCCTCTGTTCATCTGTACTAGGGATCCGGGAGGAGAGGCGGGAGGCAAGGATCTTGTGAAAATGTCTCGTGATGATGGAGGACATAGAAATGGGCCTGAAGTCTCCTGGATCAGAGGCGCCATCCTTCTTGGGTATGAAGATAGTTCTTGACATCAATAATATTTTCGGAAGCTTACCAATAAAGAGCAGCATGTTCAGTAATTTCGCCAAGATGAAAGGAGGGAGTCTGCGAAGTTCCTTAGTGCGGAGACCATCGGGACGGGGAGCTGCGCGACCGTCAGGGAAAGACTTCAGGATTTCACTATCTTCGATGGGGTCCCAGAGGCCGGAGTAGTCGGGTGGGTGCTCCAGAGGATCCGGGTGGATAGGCGGGTGAGCGGCATTCGGTGGGAGAGTCATGACATTTTCCCAGAATGACCTGAAGTGAGTAGGCTCTGGAGGGGAGGAGACTTCGACAGGGTCCAAGATCTTCTCCACGACTCTTTTCGGAGACTTCTTGAACAGTTTCTGCGTGGTGGCGTATTCTTGTTTGCGAGCATCACGTTTTGAGACTTGCTTGATGGGGGAGCGGCTTGAGGATGGAGGTGGCTTCGGGCTTGGCTTACTCGGTAAGGCGATGTCCAAGAACTCAGTCAGGTTGGCGAAAAGCAGGTCCATGTTGAATCCATTTTGGTATCTTGTCCGGGCTTCATCTAGGGGATGGTAGGGTGAGGCCACATCTGTAGGTGCCGCCTCTATGAGGGCGCCAATGTAGTGATAGATCTTGAGTCGTGCTTCCGAGACAGGTGGGAGAGGCGGCAGATGATCAACACGGTATCTCGGGAAGACATGTCGAGGTGGAGAGGGAGACGGCGTTTCCCGGAGGAGTCTGTCGATGTCGTATATGATGGTTGCCTCGGTCGCTGAGAAAGGGTCCGCTGCTTCATCACCGGGAGAATCTCCAGAGGGAGGGATCAGCATAGAGGTGGAGGCAGTATTTCCTTAAGGGGATGCAGGGATACTTGAGGGTGGAGGTGAAGAGCTTGCAGCGGGAACAGGTGGGCACGAGGAGGGTCCAGGAGCTGTGGGAACTTGACTAGATCGTAGGTCAGCCAGGGCCTTTGGGTAGGCATCGGTTCTTCTTCGAGACTTGATGGCCTCCATTGTCCTGACGGGGAACTGTTGAGACAGCGCCCGGTTTAAGTCACGACAGCTGGGGTCTTCCTGTGACATTATCAGTTCCGCTTGAGCTAGCAGCAGAATTTCTTCTCTTGGCCATCTTTTCTTGCTTCTGTCGACGTTTATTTCCAGGTTGAATTCCTCCGGGTGCACTTTTTGACGATGGACACCAAGTCCTCTCTTCGAGTTGAAGGTTCGGCCACAGTCTGAACAGCAACAGGGGTCATCGCCACCGCCGCGGAGGGCAGCTGGTATTCCGTTGGCAGAGGCCATCGGAAGGATTCTTGCAGGAGAACAACGCAATGAAAATTGTTACCAACTCAAAAACAGCCAGAGCAGCCCGGAGACTTCAGTGGCTGTGGGGTGACAGGTGTTTGCACTGTGGGCGGCGCGAGCGAATCCTTCACCGCTTCGATACCGATGGCAGAACCACAGAGTACCCAGGGCCCAGGAAAAACACACCAAATCGTCTTTCCATACTTGGAGGGCCCTGTCACCGTGCGATCATCATCTAATCAAAGGGGACCATTAATCAGACTCATCGCACCCCCCCCCTTTTTTTCTCAACTTAACAGCTGAGGGCATTCCCCCTTGGATGGAAGGGGTCACCAGGGAGCGGGCAGAGGGAGTTCCTAGCCAACCCCTTTCTTCACCGAGCGGCTGCTCGTCGTCATATTCTGGTGGATTCCATGACATTCATTCCCGCCTTCCACAGTTCTAACTGCCAATATCTTCAGATCTTTCCTAGATAACATTCTACGTTTAAGAAGTTCCTCTGCAGAAGTTCTGCACATGTTACCTCTCCAATTTATGGTTATCCCTAAGACTGAGTAGGAGGCACGAAGATGCTCCAGATGTGGTCTCAGGGGCTCCTTATACTTCTCGATCTTATTGTTATTGGCTGTTTCGAGGCAAAACTGGTCATTGACTATCTGGACATCCATGACCGTCACCTCGTTCTCATCGTAAACCACCAAGTCAGGTTTTAGAAGTCCAGATGTGGTTTCGAATTTCGGCTCGGCATGGGTTGTAAACCCCCTTTGTAGAAGCCATCTCTGTATATAATCAACAACTCTGTTATGTCTTTTGATCCTTGAGTGATGAGTTGCGTAGCAGACTTGTTTCATATGATTGAGTGTCTCAGGTTGAGGACATCCCCTCGAACATTGAGATGCCTTTTCTGGGCGACCTCGAGCTGCTCAGGCTCTCGAGAAGAGCGTGTTCAGCCTAAGTTGTAGTATTGCTGCAATATAGCTTCTTCATGTCATAAGAGACGTTCCGTCTTGGATCCACCTATGACAGTCGGGCATGTTTGATGATTCTCTAAGTCCGGCTCCATCGCAACTTTCGTAAAGCTTTCTCTTCCACATGACGAGCACCTGATTCGTGCTCGCCAAGACACGATTTCCATCTCTATTCAACATGTTCATATTTCCTCTGTTATTTGCCAGCACCGGGATAGACCATCTCATAGAAGGAACTCCCAGTCCTCCATCACGGATGCTGGCATGGAAAGCGGCTGTAGGTGAATCCTCCGGGAGTTTCAGGACCGCACTAATAAAGGATCTAATGATGATATCCGGTTTCTTCAGATAGCCACTGAATAACTTCCCGAAGGTCAGCTGGTGTTGAAAACCTGGTATTAGATGTTTCGCCAGGAAGAAAATCTTCTGTTGAGGTTTAAGTGGGGCGACTCTCAGGATTTCCAGGTTTCTCTTGAGATCCAGTTTGGGAGGGAGTTTTCCTTTCGGAGTAAACTGAATCCCAAGGTACTTGAATTCATCGTCAACTTCCAGTGCTCTAAGCGGCTGTCCTCGAACTTTAACAAACTGTCGATTGTCGAAGATCATCCTCTTCCTCTTTTCGTTCTTTGCGCCACTGGAACGTAACAGTTTTGCTTGAGTTGATACGGAGACCAGTTGCCTCTGAAACTGGTCCTATTTTTTGGAAGATGTTTTGCAAGCCCAAAGGGGAGTTAGCTATTAACACCAAGTCGTCAGCGTAGGCAATCTTGTTGGTAGGTTCCTCTTCGCCGGGCAGATGGACTCCCTCGTACGCCGGTCCCGCTCTTAAGATGTTGTCGAAGACCACAAGAAAGAGGAGTGGTGATAGTGGGTCTCCTTGGTGGACTCCTTTACTTGGTTTGATAGGCTCGGATGACTCTCCGTTAAAGCTCAAGATGGTAGTAGCGTTGTCATAGATGTACTTGACATATTGGCAGAAATCATCCGGAACTCCGAGGGCTTTCAATGAGTATTGAATACTTGAGTGCAGGACAGAATCGAACGCCTTCTCTAGATCCAGCAGGGAAACCGCAATCGGAAGTTGTTCATGCAGGGCGTTTTTGACAATATCATCCAACCTTGACAGTCCCCTCGCAATTCCATCGAATGGTCGGAAGCCCAGTTGGGTTGGGTCCAGAACCTCCTCCAGGAGTCTGGTCAGTCTTTTGTCTAGGACCTTGTGATACTGTCGAAGGATGATGGAGGCAATGGAAATAGGACGGGCGTCGGCGGGGCTGGTGGCATCCGCTTTCTTGGAAATGAAGATGGTTCTGGAGCTAATGAGAGATGGTGGGACTCTACCAATCCGGATCCAAAGTGAGTAGAGCTTAGCTTTTGCTAGGGCAGGAACTCTATTCCAAGTTTTACTAGAGACTCCGTCGGGGCCAGCTGATGTACTATAGGACATTCTGCAGGAAAGCACTTCATCCGGAAAGAAGAGTCTGCAGAGGGAGGATGGATCTTGTATCCTTCTAGTAACAGGTGGAAAGGCATCAGCAGGGCAGGAGTCGGCCACTGAGCTCTTCAGCAGATTCTTCCAGAAACCAAACATCACGTCGGGCTTTAGGTCTTCACTGAAATTCGTTTTAGAAAAGAGACTAGCATAACAGGCACTTCGGTTCTTCTTGTAAAGTCTCTGGGTTTTTGCATAAAGATCCTTCCTCAACTTCCTTCTTGAGAGAGGGGTCTTAACTTCGGCGGGTCCTTTCCGTTTCTTCTTCGGTCTCGGCTTGGACTCATCCGCATCGGAGATGGTGTGCCTGATGATAAACCTCTCCGACATCTGCAGGGCTACTTAAGGTTCACAGGAACAAATCTTCAGGGCGGCATCCAGGAGGTCCTCATCATGGCAAAGGGGACTATTATCGACATCTAAGAGGTCCTGGAGGTAGCCTTCCGCCCAATTGTAGATAACTGTATCGTCCTGGGATTCTTCGTCCATCCAGTAATAGATTTCCGTCGTATCCGGATATGCATCGGCGGGAGGATTTCCGACATCATCCGGGGCAGGAACAGGAGGGAGCAACTCCACTGGTGGACGATCTGGGGAGGAGGGCGGGATGATAGGTTCGGCTCTCCTTCGACAAGATCTTCTAAGGTCTGGGGCTCCTGTACTAGTGCCTGGAAAATCCCGGCGATGGACTTGATGGGCAAGGTGGCGCAGCTCGGCTTCAACCAGGAGGCGGTAATTGGGATCCTTTCTACGACTCTTGATACTCTCCAGAGTCCTCCCTTGAAAGGCATCATGCAGCAACTGGTTGAGATTGGTGGTTCCAGGATGTTCATTCTGGATTTTAGCTTCGGCTGCGGCAAGTCTTGCAATTTCGGGCGGGGTCCAGCGGCTCTTCTTGGGTTGGAGTTTGTTCAATTCATCGACATGGAAGCTGCGGGGATGGGCTGCCCTTTTATGCACGCCAAGTCCACGCGTGGTCTTGAATGTTCTGCCACATCCCTCGACTGGACACTGAACTTCTTGGAACAACGTAACAACTGGAACACCGGCAGAAGAAGACGTCTGGCTGGAAGTCACACCAGAGGAATCTCCAGCAGGGCCGACCAGGGGCCCTCTGTCCGCAGGATCTGCATTAGAGCCGCCATCCACGGCTCTTCTATCATCAGGGTTCATTTGAGCTACAGAGTTGATACCTCCGATGGGGCTGCTAACCCCAAAGGAGGCTGTGTATGTGTCTTCACTGCTTTTAGCCTACCTACTCCCCTCAATGAGGCTTTCGGCGTTTCCCTGTCTGTCCCAGCGCGGAGGGAGCAGTTCACACAATACACGACTGGCACTTCTGAAAGGTCCGGGCCCTGCTCCAGAAATCCTCTCCCAAGAGGAGTTGATACCAGACCACAGCGCCTAACCCCTCATCCGCAACCAGTCCACAGATATAAAATTCTTTATTACACAAAGAACATTTCTACAAACTATGGGTGTAGTCCCCAGACGCAGCGGGGGACCCGACCCAGACCCGACATATACATCGAAGAGAAAAAAAATTCTACACTTTACAGGAAATGCACAAACTGTCTAAGTCGACTAAGGACAAAAACAAACTCTGTTGACAAAAATTTTGAATAGCAACCGCAGCCGGGACCCAGGGGAAGCGGAAAGCCAAGAACTCGAACCCGGCAGAGACAAGGGTGAGCTAAGTACGTCTCCTGCACGAGGTGGAGCGGCAGAAAAAGTTATACTCTCCTATGCCGCCAAGGATGACTCTAGAGGAGATCGAAGATAACATTGATTTACGAATAAGTTTATCATCCTGTAATCTAGAGGCAGAGTTAAACGACCACACTCCTCTCCAGTTTAAGGTTAGAGGTTAGAGAATGAAACTTAACACGTGTTCCACCCCGTACAGGGACTTAATACCGTCTATCAGACATTGGTTGGACGCGTAATAATTCATTTTACGATTGTGCGCCTTTTCCAACTGAACTGAGTTGCCGACAATTTGTGTGTCGACGACATGGGCTGTCGGACCCTTGAGCGCGATAATATCGGGTTTGCGTCGGCCGATTTCCGTGTCGAAAATGGTTTCAAGGTGTATCGTAAACCGGCGCTGTTTAAGGTGGGAGGAGAGGTATTTAACAATATGGTCGTGGCGTGCTATCCTCTTCCCATGGGTCCGACTGCAATTTTGGAGGACGTGATTTAAGGTCTCCTTGCGACGGCAGCCAGCCCTGCAGAGTCTGTCACCGTATCTTCCTCTTTGAAGCCTTGAATTTGTAGGTAGCGCATTTATCCTAAGTTTCACTGCGTTTGCAAAGTCGCGACCGACTAGAGGGGTGAAGGGGGATCAAACCCAAGTGTGGTTACCGGGGACAGCTTTAGGACTCGCAAGGGGGCGCCGTCGACAGAGTTTGAGAGGTGTTCGACCCAATACCTCTTACTTGAGGTCCCAATGCAATTCTCTAGGTTTTTCCCAATGTTCGTAGAGAGGAAACCCCCCGTGCAGCCCGCCAGGGCTGCTGGTGGCATATTTTTCTTGAGTTTTTCAAGACGGGTAAGACTTTATTTTTTTTTAATCCCTCCCCCCCAGTGCAAGTCATGTCCAACAAACTCCACTGGGGGCCACCGGACAAGGCCAAACATCCGGGGGGCAGGGGGCATTCACCCTGGGACGGCAGGGTTCACAAGTAGAAGTGCCCCACACAACGCCACCTCAACTCCCTTCATCACCCTACCTTCGGCAAGTCGTCATATTCTGAAATGCGGAATGACATCTCCGGCCACCGTCGATCACCCGAACCGAAAGAATCTTTAAATCGCTTTTCCTAAGCAATCCCTCATCTAACAGATCAACTGCCGACGTGAGGCATAATGACCCTCTCCAATTAAACGTAATTGCAATCAATTTGGTTGAGTCTGGGTCCTTAAATACCTCTAATAAGGGATGATACTTCTGAATCTTATTTTTGTTTGCGACTTCTAAGGGGAATTGATCATTGACAATTTGCACATCTAATATTAAAGTCCTATTATTTTTATTCAGGACAAGATCAGGTTTTAACGTGCCGGAACTAGTTTGGAAAGATGGTTCTTTTTGGGCGAGATATCCTCGCTGCTCCGCACCCCTTAGCACATAGTCAACTATTCGGTCATGACGATTAATTCTACTTTTGTGTGTCGCGAAACAATTTTGAAGAATGTGATTCAATGTTTCGGGATGAGGACAGCCTCTGCTACATTGATGACTTATTTTTCTTCCTCTGGCGGCCCTAGCCCTTGAAAACAAAGTGTTTGATCGAATTTGGATTGCAGAGATAAAATCTCGCCCCGTTAGGAGATTAGTACCATCAAGTACCCATCGGCTGGTAATGGGTACCCTCCCGCAATCCTTAAGACCGGCTCCATCACACGTAGTTAGCAAAGATCTCTTAAAAGCTGCCCAAACTTGGTTTGTCGAACCAAGAACCCTACCCTCAAATGTACGGAAATTTAACAGTGGAACCCCTCTGCGTTTAAATGCCAAGACAGGAACTGTCCACCTCAAGCTCGGAATGCCGAGTCCCCCATCTGGGGCATTAGCGTGGAAAAATGATTTTGGGGTATCATGGGGTAGGTGCAGAACAAGACGTGAAAAGGATCTAATAGAGCGGTCAAGTCTGTTAAGGAAACCAGCGTGAATTTTAGAAAACGTAAGTAAATGAAGAAATGAGGGGATATAAGAGAGTCATAGTTACTCCCGCCGTTTACCCGAGCTTGGATGAATTTCTTCACTTGGACATTCAGAGCACTGGGCAGAAATCACATTGCGTCAACACCGATCACCGGCCATCGCAATGCTATTTTTTAATTAGAAAGTCGGAGTTCCAAAGTTCGTGACGCCCGATAGTGCAGACCGAAGTCAACCCACCAGTTGCAGAACCGGACTGAATTTGACAGCAGCCAGTCCTGCCCAGTCCCGGCGCAGCTCACGCAAGCTCAGCAACTCCAGCTTTTTGGAATCTTGAATTGTCTATGTCCACTGGTAGCAAGTAGTTGATTTATAAGTGGTCTCCTTGAAAGTGGAGACTTGGCCCCATTTTATTCCAGCAAACTCGTAAACTCTAATCTGCAACTTAAGTATCAGGTCAAAAGTGACAGGTTTAACTTAGTTATTCGATAAAAAACAATTTTTGGTAAGACATTTTAAGTAATTTTTTTTGTATTACGAATTAGTTTTTGATTTTTGAATAAGGTTTTAGTAAATATTTTAAAAGACTATTTGATAGTATCTTTAGTCTCCTAAAAACTTCCGAAACAAGAATAATTTACATCAAATAGTCAAATTAAGTAATCGATGAACTCAACATAAAAAGTCACTTTTCACGTGTTCAAAATCAATGCTTTCATTCATATATCGATTGGAAATTGCATTTAATAAAGAAAATTGATTACTAACTAGAAAACATTCACATCTAAATTTATATTTAAGCATGTGCATCCATTATCAACGATGCCTTTCCAAATGCACCTTTAGTTGATGATACTACAACATATCATTAACTAAACTGCAAATAAAAAAATAGATTTAATGAATCTTTCGAAGTCGACGTTTTGCACGCATTTCAACTATTAAAACGCTTAATGACACTTTTCTGTGAATGCTAATTTGATGGACAGATCATGAAAAACATAGAGAATGAAATTTATGTTATTGCCTAAGAAGAGTTAAAACTCCTTTCAATTATTTTTGTTAAAGCTTAAAAACTGATAAAATGGGATCTAGATATCCACCTAGTCTTGGAATGGCTTGGAAATTTTAAGGGAAAAAAAGCAAGACTATATGTTGTATTTTGCTTTGTTAGGATGTTAGTTTTTTTGTGACAATTTCCTTTATTAAATCAAATTTTGCTTTCAACTTGTTTTAAATTTTACAGAAACGTCAAAACCAGTATGTTTATTAAAAAAGCTTTATTTGGTTTAAAGTATTATATTAGCCATATTTGCATTGATTATTTTTTAATGATGCAGAAGTACATCGTAAGACCAGTTTCAATGTCAAAACCTTTAGGTTGGCTAGATGGTTTTTTGTTTAACTTAAGGGGTCATAGGAGTCTTAAAAATGTGCAAAGAAGGAACTACAAAATTTAGTTTGATCTTTCAAGTAATTTTTTAACTACTCAATATACAAGTATAATTTTTTTATATGTAATTCTAAAAGATTTATTTAATATAAAACAAATTTTAAAATTTATGAAACTTTTGCCAAAACTAAAATAAATGACATTAAACATAAAGCTATTTGAACACATTGTGATTAGGCTTGCGCGGCAAACTGTGAGGTCAAAATTGAAAAAATGACCAAGAAAATGACTTTATATTGTACAAATATGTACAGACAAAGACTTATACCTAAATTCACATCTCAATTTAATTAGAAATTATTAAAAAAATATTTAAAATCAAAATTTAAATTTTTTTAATTAATTTTTTTAGAAAAAAGTTCTTAAAATAATTTCTAATTAAAATTGAGCTGAGAATTTAGGTATAAGTCTTTGTCTGTACATATTTGTACAATATAAAGTCATTTTCTTGGTTTTTTTGCAGTTTTGACCTCACAATTTGCCGCGCAAGCCTAATCACAATGTGTTCAAATAGCTTCATGTTTAATATCATTTATTTTAGTTTTGGCTAAAGTTTCATAAATTTTAAAACTTGTTTTATAATAAATAAATCCTGTAGAATTACATATAAAAAAATTATACTCATTTATTGAGTAGTTAAAAAATTACATGAAAGATCAAACTGTGCTTTGTAGTACCTTCTTTGCACATTTTTAAGACTCCTGTGACCCCTTAAACTCATAATTTGTTAACAATGTGAATGCGCCTAGTATATTAATGTTAAAGAACTGTTGTCCTTTAACCGTTCATTACCTGCTATTTTATTAAAAGTTATATTTGCTGCAGTACATTTGAAAGAACAGGATGAAAAGAGTGCAATGGTCTTAAATTGTTTCATATCTTTAGTTGGGGAAGATTATGAAAGCTTTTACAACTTCGAATGAAACTAGGAAATAAAGGGACACGTTTCAAATTTTATGTGGTAGATATAATTACTTAAATTATTTTTATGGAAGCCAGAATAAAGAGATAATTGAAACTGTTTAGACACGACAATGATGTTGAGTGCCCAGAATCTAATGTCACTGGGAAGACCAGTCGGTAAAGCAAGTGTCTTGCATGCGAAAGGTCCCTGGTTTGGGTCCAGCATTGCCGAAACAAATGCTGACCTATTAACGGTATGTGTAGCCAAAAAAATAAGAACGAATACCCAGTGTAGTAGGTTAGGTTTGAATTATCGTCGTACTAGATCTACACGAGGGCTGTTTTCGACTTGCGTCGTATTTTAAAACCACAGTCAAGTGACGCCGTGTAGTGGGAGTGCATATTCAATATCCTTCAAAGTACCGACGCTGCGTACGATGCCACTCTTAAAAATTAGCTCGTCACTTGAAAATGGTTTTAAAATATCACGCCCGTCTCCAATAGCCCACGTGTAGCTCTAGTATGCCGATATTTCAATCTAACTCTAACCCAGGATCTTACTTTCGAATCATTGGTGGCCTATATTTTCGTAATTTTCATAACCAAGTAAATTATTTTAATATTTCCTGCGACTGACTCGAAATATTAAAATATATATATAGGGTAGCGCAAATAAAAGTGGCCCGTCATAGAGATAATAATATGATAAAATTGTTGCCAAGTGTAAAACCATTGCAAGACAGGTGTGCCAAGAGGAGCCGTTGATCGCTTCCATATGAAGCCCAAACAAACGCTTGGCTATATAATTTGCCGGCAACTGCTATGGTTTAATAAGCTATTTGGGAAGCATTATACACTGAAGGTTTCTTCAACTGTGCAAAAAAAGTTCTCACTGGTGATTATTTTGGCCGTTATTTATCCTCGAACATTTTGTTTTGTTAAGGGGTCATAGGACTCTTAAAAATGTGCAAAGAAGGTACTACAAAGAATCGTTTGATCTCTCATGTAATTTTTTAACTACTCAATATAAAAGTATAATTTTTTTATATGTAATTCTTCAAGAATTATTTATTATAAAACAAATTTTAAAATTTATGAAACGTTAGCCAAAACTAAAATAAATGATATTAATCATAAAGCTATTTGAACACATTGGGATTAGGCTTGCGCGTCAAATTTTGAGGTCAAAATTGAAAAAATGACCATGAAAATGACTTTATATTGTACAAATATGTACAGACAAGGACTTATACCTAAATTCTCAGCTCAATTTTAATTAGAAATTATTTTAAGAACTTTTTTCTAAAAAAATTAATAAAATTTTTAAAATTTTGATTTTAAATTTTTTAAAAAATAATTTCTAATTAAAATTGAGCTGAGAATTTAGGTATAAGTCCTTGTCTGTACATATTTGTACAATATAAAGTCATTTTCATGGTCATTTTTTCAATTTTGACCTCAAAATTTGCCGCGCAAGCCTAATCTTAATGTGTTCAAATAGCTTTATGTTTAATATCATTTATTTTAGTTTTGGCCAAAGTTTCATAAATTTTAAAATTTGTTTTATATTAAATAAATCTTGTAGAATTACATATAAAAAATTATACTTATATATTGAGTAGTTAAAAAGTTACATGAAAGATTAAACGATTCTTTGTAGTACCTTCTTTGCACATTTTTAAGAGTACTATGACCCCTTAATATGAAACATTCTAAATTGATTGAAAGACGCGAAATATGGTGTTCGGACTAGTTTTGGAAGGTTTTTGGACTTGCTCCTAAACAGATCCTGTCTGCCGCCGTTTCGTAACTAATAGAATCGTTGCATAGCAATCTTTTTTGGAGCTTTTGCATCTTTGAGACAAGTGGCCATATTATTTCCACGAATTTGTGTTAATAAAATTTTCTACAATGAACTCTCTCTCTCTGTACTGCTAGTATCGTCTTCACCTGTGCACTGATCAAATCAAGCATCCGCGCAAATCACACTTATGCTTAAATCACACGTCTAGTGCGACGATAATTCAAACTAAACTGTGAATATTGGTTATGAATCGTACCGAAAACATGGATATAATTTTGTATGTACAGGGTGGTTATAAAATAACGCTCGCTATTCGGATTGGGCTGTAGCTTGAATGAATAATCCAAATGCAACAAAAATTGAGACACTTACTGATCAAGAAGTCGGAAAAAATGGAATAATAAAAAATCTTCTAAATTATAATTTGAAAAATTCTAAATTACTCTTCCAGGGTCCTAAATTACGAGACGTAGCCAATTACGGCCAACTCAGCCATTTACGCTTCGTAATTTAGAGCCCTGATCAAGAGACGAGTTCCTTTTTTATGAATCATAAAAAAGAAACTTGTCGCTTGACCAGGGTTCTAAATTACGAGGCGTAGCCAATTATGGTCAATTACGGAAAGCACAGCCAATTACGCCTCGTAACTTAGAACCCTGGTCATGAGACGAAATTATTTGTTATGATTTTATTACTTTTCCCCCTTCTTGATTAGTAAGAGTCTCAATTTTTGTTACATTCGGATTATTCATTCAAGCTACAGACCACTCCGAATAGCGACCGTTATTTTATAACCACCCTGTATTTTATGAGTTGATATTACGAGTGAAAAACCAGCCTTGTACTCTAAGTCTGAATCAGACAATAGTTTGTTTGCCGATTTTTATTGCCTTGTATTGTAATAATTATCTACCCCAATAGAGAAATGAAAGCCCCAACTAAATAAATCGCCTTCGATTCACCAGTCAACTGTACCCAATAACCCAAGCTACCATTTCCTCTTCATAACGACCAGTCTCGTCGGACGAGACATTCGTTCTTTTCAAGTAGCACCTGTTCCCAGAACCCGCTTTTTCTGCACGACTAAAGACTGTTGGACTGTTTGGTTTCATTTCGTCGTTTTAGGTGCATGACGTCTCATTTTTAAGTTTAGTCAACGTTGTGCAAAGTGCTTTACCCAAAATAGAAACGAGTTCTTACGCAATAAAATTTTGTCAAAAATACTAAATAATGTAAACGCTTCAAAACAGCTTGTCGAATCTGTGGTCTCAAAAGTTGTGGCAGAGTTCAACTTGGGTGGCAGCAGAGCTTTGAAAACATTTCAAAACTGTTCCATGCAATCCTACGGTCAAATGAGACGACAAGACGACAATACAAGACGACACGTTATTAGAGTTGGGACGTCAAAAAAAAACCCGTCGCAATATGAAATTTCAGCATCATCATCAAGCTGGGGGAAATTGGCTCAGCTTCACAGGAATGAAGCTGCCAAGAAAAGAGGGCCCTACTTATGGAAGTGGTTTGTTTAGTTGGGTAGTGAAATAAAAGTAGATTAATAATTATAAGAAAAATACTAATATTTGCCCCTCGAACATTGTTGCACCACTAAATGTAAACTTTAAACGCTCATATCTCGGTTCGCCCTTTTTCAATTTTAAGATTATTAAAAATGCTTGTTTAGGCTATTTACAAATAGACTGAAATTTCCTTTTTTTTTCTTGCATTTTTTTTGGCAAAATTGCTACAAACATTAAAAAAAAAGTTGTTCTTTTAATCGAAATATAAATGCATACTTTGGTTTGCATTATCTTCCAAATGTTGTATAAAAAATTGTGTTTAAAAATATTGAAAAATAAAAAAAGGAGTAGGGATTTGAAAATTGTAAAAAAATTAACAAACATTTAATTTTTTAAAAAACATAACAGATTGATATAAAATTATAATAGATGAATTGTGGTTTTAATACATGCTTAACAAGTAAAAACAATTTGGAATGTGTAAGTACAAAAATAAAATAAAAAATTGTCTGAGGTATCGGACCCCCGAGAAAAATCCTACACTTATATTCTCATAAACTAAACGTACTTTTCATACAAATATATACTAAAAAGTATGTTTTACAAAAGTACTTTTTTTAAAAAAATATGTTTAATAGTTATTAAGAGACATGCCTTAAGCTCTAAAAATACTTTTTTTTGTTCTATAAATGCAAAAAAGGAAGTACTATTAGAGTTTATTTTAACACTGTTTTTAATGCAGTATGCCTTTAAAATTAACTATTAAAATAACTTTTTGAAAAGTTTTTGAAAGAGCTAGCTTAAGTTTATTTTTAAGAAATCTAAAAATCATTTTGACCCTCGTTCAACTTTATTTTTTTAAAAATGCCTGATACCTGTAATCAAAGGCTGAAAATTGAATTTCGGATCTTCTTCTATCGGACCAGGTCAATTTCGAAACTAACTAACTGTTTGTGGGGAGGTTTTAAAAAATGTCCCAAACTGGGGACGCCAGGTGGCAAGATGTTAACCCTGTACTGAAGGGTACTTCATTGTGAAGGGTACCCGAGTGGCTTAGTGTGATTGCAGTTCATTACGGTAACAGTCTGCGCATTTGTACCAGGCTCTACATCAGTAAAAATTCTTTGTGTCTTACTCGACGACGGACGATAGTTGTTCTGTGTTTTCTTGCTCTAGATCCAGCAAATATGTCGATATTAATGAATCCGAAGTCAAGGAGATGCCATAATCTTAGGTTCCTTGCCCAATTATTGTCCACCCGTGAGAGATGGGGAACCATATCATAAAATTATAGTTATTTCTACGAGGTAAGTTATAATATCCTTTAAAATAATTATAGGTATTTTTACTATAGTCCGTTCTTTGTTGATTAAGTATTTAGTATAAGTTAATATTTCGAGAATTATTTCCCCTATTACGATATGAAGTATCCTTTGAAAATCTTCAATTTACGTTAGTGTTTGACTCACGCGTACCAAAGGATTCGGCTCGACTTATGTTCTTTTTAGAAGTATGAAATATATTGAATTCACGGGACATAATCGGGAGTGTATATCTTGCACTATCAGCTAGACGAAAGGATAGGTGGGTCTTTCTCAAAAAATTTTACAATTTCAACTTCCAATGTTAAAACAATAAAGTTTGATTTTGTTTAAAATAATTGTTACTATTACATTAAGAATTCACTTATCTAATGAAACTACATAAAATCCGCATATTTTTAAAAAAATAATTTATGCTTCAATTCAAACTTTTCACGTACCGCGAAACTATTATACCGAGCGTTTTGAAACGGACGTGATAA
Organism: Hylyphantes graminicola; assembly: GCA_023701765.1. NCBI lineage: Eukaryota > Metazoa > Arthropoda > Arachnida > Araneae > Linyphiidae > Hylyphantes > Hylyphantes graminicola. Next base: position 49,050,609 of record CM043122.1, read on the forward strand.
AATATACGTATAGACACCACACTCGAATTGCTTTCAACCATAAATTTCCCACAGTAAAATATTTTCAAAGATAGCAGCGCTTCTATTTTCTTAGTTTGAACTACGTCGACAACACTTCTTATTGGTTGGTTCTTTGCAGCGGTATCCTTTGCAAGATGGAATTAATTGGTTTAGTTTTGTAAACGAATTTAGTTGGAGTAGTTTAGGTTGTGGTCGAAATTTACATGCGAAATATTAACGTAAATTGCATACTTGTGTTTTTCATTCGATAAAAAGAAAATGCGGCAGCGACAACGGGAAATAGCAAACGATTTGTTTTTTTCATTTTTTTATACAAAAAGAATCGATTCATTGAAACCTGTGTTAATAACTGTATTCTTATATAATTAATAATATAAATTTAATTATATTATTTTTATTGCTAGTTTTCCAAAAAATAATTTTATAGCTTTACTTTTTTAAAAATTATTTCTTCTTTTGATAGTACTAAACATATTCGACTACTGGTCAGTCACGTGATTAGTTCTGTTCCCGCCGCTAGACGGCGCAATTCAAATTGTATATAGTTGTACATATTTTCTGTCATTAAAGCTTAGTATAGAAAACGAAATCTTGACTCCTGTTTCGTTACTTGATTTATCCTGAATTTCCTGAATAAGCATCGTGGCAAACCAACGTGGGGCGTATCCCGAACAAGAATTTCAACGTGAATTATAATCGTGCTTTACGCTTGAGCTTTATGCTATTTTGAAACTTGAATTAAATCTTGGTTTGTGCGCTTGAACTACCTGGTACCTTTTGAAGCAGTGGACACAGTGTGCAAGATTTTTGCCCTGTAGTGTATCGTGTTTATTGCATTAGTCATATAGTGTGCTTTGAAATATACACATTTACGTGGTCACAGTATAGCGGACGATTTTGAAAAGGTAAATAAAAAGCGTAGTGTTGCAAGGCAACTTACAACAAAGTTGATTAGCAAAATTGAAAAGTTGTTCAATGATGAAGCTGTTGATAAAGATGAAAAATGCGAAGAATTAAACTGTTTGCTAGACCAATTACTTGAAAAAAAGTCGGCTCTTAAGGAGTTGGACGTCAAAATAGAAGGCTTGGTGTCATGCGACGAGTTGGAAAAAAAAATTATTTCCTTAGAAGAATATCTTGAAAAAATAGTTAGATGGGAATGTAAGATAAAACGATTTCTTAAACTTGAAGATGAAGCCAGAGCCCTGAATAGTTCAATTTTGAATGCTAATGAAATTGTTCCGATACAAAACGATAGGTCCAATACTTCAAATTACAATGAAAATGTTGGTAATTTACCCATGCGAATGGCTCTGCCTAAGTTAACATTGCCTAGATTTTTCGGTGACACCAGTCAATGGTTGGAATATTGGGGACAATTTGAAGTCTCGATTCATAAAAATAAGTCTCTAACGAACATAGAAAGGTTTCATTATCTTAAGGGTTCGTTAGGAGGTTCGGCATTGAATACTATAAAGGGTCTTGCGTTAACTGATCAAAATTATGAAAAGTGTATCGAATTCTTAAAATCGAGATTTGGGCGAGATGATATTGTGATTAATAGTCACATGACTAAACTTTTGAATTTAGAACCGGTTCGAAACTCGTCAAATATAAAAGCACTTCGAATGTTGTATGATCAGTTAGAGGTAAATATTAGATCTTTGGAAAGTTTAAGTGTTGTTGCGGGAAGTTATGGTCAACTTTTGTGCCCAATTGTCATGAAATTATTGCCTTATGATTTGAGTTTAGAGTATAATAGAACAAGAGAATCTAAATCTGAATTTAACATTTTGGAACTAATGGAATTTTTAAAATTAGAATTGGAGGCGAGGGAATGTCAAAATTTACTGGATCAAGCTAACATAAGAAACGATGGTTTTGCAGGGAGTAGATTGTATAATAATAGAGATAATAAGAAAATTGCGAAAAGTGAAGTTTCCTTTGCCACATGCGCTAAAAGAAATGCCTGTTTGTTCTGCGACAAAGTTCACCCTTCCTTGAATTGTAGAACTTTATCTGCTAGGGAAAAAAGATTAAAATTAAAGAGAGAGGGTAGATGTTATCGATGTTTCGAAAAGGGTTCTCATCTAAGTTCCAGTTGCAAGGAACAAATTCCTCCCTGCCAAACGTGTAAAAGTCCGGCTCACAATGAATTATTTTGCTTTGAAAAGAAAAATATGGCGCCTGAGGTAGAAACTTCTCAAAATTCTGAATCAGTTGTTTCAAGTGTACCGCATTCCGAAAAAGAGGGAAGTGACTCAATTTTGCCCACTTGTGCAGTGCGGGTTCGAAATCAAGTTCATGGTTCTAAGTCCAAAATTGTTTCTGTTTTATTTGATTCTGCTAGCTCGTGCAGTTTTGTGACTAGAGAAATTGCAAGCGAGTTAAATTTGTTGGTCACTCGTAAAGAAATTTTAGATATATGCACCTTTGGAAATGCTTCTACAAAAACCTCTTTTGACGTAACAACTGTTTCAATGTGCCACGTTAATGATCCTAGTCGTTGGGCAAAGGTGGAGGTCTTCATTACAGATAAAATTTCTCATGCTGAAATTGGAATCCCGAAAAATGTTAAGCAGATGTTGTCTAACGTTTCAATCCCTGCTAGGGAGGTAGCTCTAGTGGAAGGGAAAAGAGAAATTGATATTTTGTTGGGTTGCGACGTAATGTGGAGATTTCAAACTGGAAATAGAATTGAAGTAGAAAGAGGGCTGTATTGCATTGAAACTTTATTTGGATTCTTTGTAAGTGGAACAACAAGATCGAGTAATAATTTGAAATCACTGGTTAATCTTTGCTTCTTGAACAAAAGTGAGATCGAGGAAGATCGCAACGCAAAAGGCTTGATTGAAAGGGACGAGGATGATAATTTAAATCTTGAGCTTAAAAAATTGTGGGAATTGGATAACTTGTTTATTTCTAACGAAGATGAGAGTAGTCTCTTGAATAGCGAGGCTGAGGTTTTAAGGGAATTTGAAAATAATTTGAAATATAAAAATGAGCGTTATGAAGTGAGTTTACCTTTTAAAGGAGAAGTTGATTTACCCGACAATCTTGAGGTTTCACAAAGAAGATTAAATAGCTTGGCATCACGTTTTAGGAGGGATACAGTTTTGTATGAAAATTACAAGTCAGTATTTGAAGAGCAATTGAAGTCTGGAGTAATTGAAGAGGTCGATATAACCAAATATGATTTAGTGGATCGTATTTACTACACACGCCATCCAGTTATAAGAGAACAGAAGGAAAGCAATCGTACACGATTAATTCTTTGTGCCTTAGAGGTGGACAAATACACTAAAAGAAGCGTTTTAAAAATGTCTTGCAAGTTGTTCGACCCAATGGGTTTTATAGCTGCGTTCACCATCACAGCAAAGATCCTACTTCAAGAGACATGGCGAAGGGGTCTAACCTGGGATGAGGAATTACCAAATGACTTGAAAGAAAGATGGAAGAAATGGAATTTGGAAATAGGAAAACTTGCAAATTTATCCATACCACGATCCTACTTTTCCAAATCCCCGTGCCTCGCCACAGAATATGAAATACGCGTGTTTTGTGACGCAAGTGAAGCTGCTTATGGTTGCGTTGCATACGTCCGCTATCCTGATGAGGGCAATTACACAGTAAGTTTCATCACTGCCAAGTCCAGAGTTGCACCGGTTAAGAAGATAACGTTGCCACGGCTTGAGCTTTTAGCAGCGGCCATTGGCGCAAGAGTCCTTAACTCTTTGAAGAAAATATTCCAGATTGGAAGCCACTACACTTTGTGGAGTGACTCTACCGTTGCCTTATACTGGAAAGAGGGTAACGCCAAAGATTGGAAACCATACGTGAGTAATCGAGTGAATGAAATCCAAGAACTAACAGAACCAAGCCATTGGAAACATTGCAGAGGAAAAGATAACCCAGCAGATTTGCTTACAAGAGGCTGTTCAGCAGATGATCTGCTAGGTTTTACTACTAATTGGTGGAAGGCTAATTCCTGGTTGGATCTGCCTGAATCGCAGTGGATCAAGGGATGTTCGATTGAGATGAGCAACAGTTCCAGGGAATCTGAAGTGATCGTAGAATCAGGATCTAAGGTGGTGAGGGTGAATCTAATATCGGGTGAACATCAGCAGGCAAATTGTATTGATGAAATCCTCAACAGGTTTTCTTCTTGGAACAAGTTACGTAGAGTTGTAGCATGGTGTCTTCGCTTCATAGAAAATTGCAAGGGTGCCCAGAATGGGAAAACCTTTCTCCCCACCGAAGAACTACAATTGGCCACTAAGGTGATTGTGAGAAGAATTCAGTTGGAAGCGTTCAAAGAAGATATGGATCACCTGAAAAAGGGAATACCATTAAGTCCTACCAGCAACATTTTACAACTAGCTCCATTTTTGGATTCATCGGGAGTACTTAGAGTTGGAGGTCGTCTTCGACACTCGGGTTTGTCTGATTCAAGAAAACATCCCATTCTCCTGCCCAAGAATCATCACGTGAGCACAATCATCGTGAAACACTACCATGAGATGAACTTGCATGGTGGAGTACAACTAACGTCGTCTGCTGTCATGCAAGCGTTCTGGATCATCAACATCAAGAAGCTGGTGCGGAATGTGATTTTCAAGTGCATGAAGTGTTATAACCAAAGGGCCAAAACTGAGACGCAATCTAGGTCCGATTTACCATCTACAAGAATCACACCATCAAGAGTTTTTTCGATTGTGGGGACCGACTTCACTGGACCTTTTCTCTTGACACCAAGAAAAGGACGAGGTGTTAAGTCTAGCAAGAACTATGTGTGCATCTTCGTCTGTTTCGTTACGAAGGCTGTGCACCTAGAAGTTGTGAGTGATCTTTCGTCTGAGGCATTCTTGGCGTGCTTAAGGAGGTTTGCAGCTCGCCGAGGCAGACCAGCACAGATTTGGAGCGACTGCGGTACCAACTACGTGGGTGAAGAAAAGGAATTGAGAAGGTTTGTTTCCTCCTTCTCATCCAGCGAGGAGATCCAAAACCATATTTCCGGAGAAGGCATAGTGTGGCGTTTCAACCCTCCGGGAGGACCTCACCAAGGAGGACTTTGGGAAACTGCTGTCAAGTCCATGAAGTTGCACCTAAGAAAGACAGTGGGGGATCAAGTGCTGACCAAGAAGAATTCCTGACTCTGATCGCTCAAGTGGAGGCGTGCCTCAACTCACGCCCTCTCACTCCTATGTCAACAGACCCGGAGGATCTGCAGCCCCTAACTCCGGGGCACTTTCTGATCGGTGCTCCACTAGTTGCTTTGCCTGAAGATAAGCTGATAAATGAAAAGGTTCAATTTTGCAGCGTAGCAGCCTTTGATGCTCACTCAGCAACTGGTACAGCGATTTTGGAAGCGGTGGTCTACTGAGTACTTAAGTGGTCTTCAGCAGCGTAGGAAGTGGACCAACGCCAGCCCTAATATCGAGGTTGGCCAGTTGGTACTTGTGAAAGAGGATAATCTTCCACCACTTAGTTGGAAGTTGGGTAGAGTAACTGCGCTACTTCCAGGAAGAGACAACAGGATTCGAGTTGTGAAACTTAAAACTGCTACTAGTGAACTTATTCGTCCAATTGTTAAGATTTCTAGATTACCAATTTATGAGTGAATCTTTTTATATTTCTGTAATAACAACTTTAATTCATTTGATGTTTTCGTTAAAATGTGTGCTATTTCTAGGATAATCAATAATGTTTTACTTAGAAATTTTAACGATTGTTGTTTTAAATATATTATGTTGGTAAATTTTAGTATCAGTGAGCTGCTTGTTCTTCCCTTTATTAATATTTGAAAATGTTCTTTGTAAGTTTAAGATTAAGATTAAGAACCCTTCTGGGTTCATGGGGGGAGGATGGTCAGTCACGTGATTAGTTCTGTTCCTGCCGCTAGACGGCGCAATTCAAATTGTATATAGTTGTACATATTTTCTGTCATTAAAGCTTAGTATAGAAAACGAAATCTTGACTCCTGTTGCGTTACTTGATTTATCCTGAATTTCCTGAATAAGCAACTACTTTTAAAAAAGTTCTAAATAGGCAGAAATTTTTTCTCCTCGTATTACAATAAATGATTTCGTTGTTACCAAGATATAAATTTCATTAAATATTTCCTGCGAAATGCACTTTCTCATGCAAATTAATTTTACATTAAGGATGAAATAATTCAGAATATTTTCATTGCATTAAGTTAAGTTAAAATGAATTTGTCATAAACAATACACATGCCTTAATTTACGTAATATTAATTACTCTTCTTTCAATAGCTTATTTATGTAATTTTCGCATCATTATTATAAACTGAATCCTTAACTACCGGCTCGATTCGTTTGTCCACGCAGGTTTTCCAACCTATCAAAAGAAATAAAAGGCATCAATGCCTTGCATATCAATACCTCGAAGTGGATAGTGACTAAAAGCATCAAACACTTGAGATCCAATAATATGATGTCTATTATGTGTAACACGGCGATAAAAACCGATGCAGCGAAAGAGTTTTATAACAAAGATCTGTTAAACCAAACAGCAAATACGATAAGCTAAAAACAAGTTTTAATTCGCGCGTTTCATACTACCAAAAGAAAAATTTGTCTGTGTTGTGTGATTACATACATGTCTTAGAAATTATGATTAAGAGCAGTGATCGTAATAATTGTAGACTCCGACAATGTTTAAAAAAAAATGCCATATGATTAAAAATTCCTATGTTTAATCAAATATTCAATAATATGTGACCCGCAATTGTTGATAGTTACGAATAAGTAGCCATGTCACCTAAATTTCTGCATATGTCAAGCAACAATCAAAACTTTTATGTCATTAGTTCGTAGTTAAGAATAGGGGGCAATGCGCTCATCGAAAGAGTTAGCTTCTTTTTCTACGGTAACAGAGTGGGCAGTAACAGAGTGGACAACTTAAACTTTAACATCGCTTTTTGCCATGAGGTTTATCTAATTTAAAATTTGTTTTTAGCTTATCGTTATCAGATTCTTAAGGGCTTTAAACTGCACTATTACTTAATACTTAAATAGGCTCCAGTTTAATAAAAATACGGTAACATAGTAGTCATTGAATAATCACACTCGCATTAATTTTTCAAACTTTTGTATTTTTCCCTCCAGAAACTAAAATTTTAAGAGAAAATTGTCAGGCATTTCAGAAATAAGTGTCTATGGTGGTACTTATTTCAGCAAAAAACTTAAATTTTTTGCATCTTTTTTTCGTGAAATTTTGGTAACAGAGTCGACAAAAGAAAATTCTTCGATTCTGTGGGACACAATATATTAAGCTACAAAACAAAACTTTTTTTGTTATTAAGTGGTGGTTAAAAGTTTTTTTGATAGCTAAGATGCTTGTTAATCCTTATAAGCGTCTATAATTAAGAAATATTTATTTTAAGTTATAATTATCTTCTCTTGTTCTTTAAGTTTTGGTCATGGAATATGTGAATTTTACCGACTATGCTCCTTTAAATGATGTCTCCAAGTTTTGTTTTAGTATTTATGTACTTTTAAAATAAAGTAAATAACTTATAGTTAATAACAATAACTTAAAAGTGCGTTCTTTTGTGCAGTTCAAGTGAAAATTCCGTAACAATAAAATTCAAAATACTACAAGCAATGAAAGCTGTGGGACACCATTTGTAATTTTTTTTTTAGAATGACCCAGGTGCGCAGATGCTTCACGATCTAAACTGCCCGTCTCTGCTATCATATCACAGAGAGCGTTTTATAATCTTTTACCGACCTTAAAGACAAATAATAATTGAAACTGGCATACTGTCTAGATGCAAACTAGCTGCTGGGCATGGGTTCGAATCCCAGTAAAGGCATGGATGCTTGTGCTTGTCAATAAATGTTGTTATTTGTCTATGTGTTTGTGTCGTACTTCTTTGTGTGTCCCTTGTGACTGTCTCTTCTGTCGAGCTGGGTAATGGGCTATAAAGCCTACACTCTCCCTTCTAGAGGGCGCAATTACTGTCATTTGTCATTTTGTCATGTATGAGTTTCCGATGCTGATTTTTGATCCTTTTTAAATGTATTTAAACGCTCGAACGGGGTAGGCTGGAGTTCACTTAAAATAGCTTCTTGGATTTAATCATAACTGTTTATATGTCCGTCGTTGATTAATAACAATAACGAATTAGCTTTAATCACGATTTCACTTTGAATTTCTGGAGATCTGCTCCCATTTCTCCTAAAAACCTACATAATAAGCTAACATCTACAATCATGTTAAAAGCACTGACAAGTGTAAAAGGCACTAATGGTTACTTATGATATTTGAAGACAACACATCTAAAAGTCAATATTTCCAGAAGTTTGTTCATCGAATTTTTGAGTCTATATTCTTAGAGAGACAAGAGGTCTTGCCTGGAATGGAAACTTTTAGCAACTGGCATATCCACCAAATTTTTACTTTCACTCTTTCTACTGACTTTTGAAGTCCAAGTCAGAGCTAGCTTTCCAAGTATTTTGAACCTTAGGTTGACTTGATTTAGGAACCTAAGAAGTTGTAAGCAAAACTGAAGTAGTTATTTGCGAAGAACGTATGGGTGGAATTTGGCAGTTGTGACAGTTTTCCATTCTGAATAAGTAGCTGGAGATCACTGTTCTGCTGTTTGATTTCTTGTAGCAGTTAATGCTGTTGTAATCCTTATATCGATAGTAATCAGAACAAGGATTTCAAAAAAGCAAAAAATATATTTCTACATATCCAAATCCTTGAGTGCGTAGGATTATTTGCTTCCAAAGGAAACATAATCATCATCTCCTCATCCAAACTGCAAGTCACCAGCATCCTTTCAATAGCGGCATTCATCAAAACCATTAACAATAGACGGAGTCTAGCCTCAGCGGTCTTTGGGACCGACGCGACGTCATCAAGTAGATCAAAAACAGCCCGACTCTATAAAATACAAAAGTGTACACTCGTAAACTCCCCAAGTACGAAATTCTGCAATCTCTTAACGTGGGCAAAAACCTCAAAAAACAAGGTCGTCAATTTGAACTCGTCAAAGATGGTCTTGGGAAAGTTTTTGGATTTCTCGAGTTCGAAGTGCAGGGTTTGTCCATTCGAGATCAAAGTTTGTGATTGTGACATCACCTTTGTGTGGTTGTGTCCAGTACCTTGTCTTGGGTCTTACAGGCCTGGTCTAGATTGTGGTTGACCGATATGTAAGTTTCGGTCAGTCTGAGGACCGATTCCTTGGCCTCACGCAGCCATTCCTTGTGCTGTAAATAGTGTCCAGTGGGTGAAGAATTCGGTGACGGTCGCAAAAACTCGGTCAGAGACGTTTTTGAGACATTTTTTGACAGACGGTTTTTTTTGTCCCAAAATGCTCCAAAAAACAGTGTGTAGAAGATAAGGCGAGTCTCTACTTTGGGTTTCTTCATTGAGTTGTTTGAAGCCAGTTTGAAGATCAGCCAATACTATTTGCCAACAGTCGCCATAAGTCTCAAAACAAGTGAAGTATTTCAAAACCGAAAACCTACCAGTTTTCAAATTTTTTTTATTGTTTTTAAGTAAAACAATTTTTTGGCTGCTTTTCCATGTGAAACTTTTTCTTTTTGTTATCCCCTTTTTAAAACCCTGTAGTCTACATTTTACGTGTGTGGTAATCGGCTGGCCGAAAATTTTGTATTTTTGGTTGAATTTTTATACACATGTCTATATTTTATTTTTTATTTTGTCCATTTACCAATGATGTCTTTATCAGTTGTTTCACAAGCGCATTATTGTTTGTATATTATATACCATTTACTTTTATTTTATTAACTGTGTCACCTGCTTACAATTTAGCATTTTTGAACTTATATATTGTATTTACTATTTTTTCATATTGTTGCTTTCATGTAAAATTGTGGGGATGGCTGATCACATGAACTACATTTCAAGCTTTTGGCCTACACGAGTGGTCTGATCACCCATTGGTTGGTCCAAAAGACCGTTTATACAAAATTTACCTAACCAAAGTTAACTTAATTTTTTCCTCTTCCTCCTGGTGCAACTTTGCGGAGGGGGGAAATGAGAATATTTCCACGATTAAAATTCATTCGCATTTTTATTGATGAATTATAAGTTTTGTATATGATAAATAAAACACACGATATCCGGTGAACTAAACAGATCGAATAACGATATTGGTTCAATTTTACACCAAACAGACAATATATAGCCATTTTAAATCTTTATTCAAATCATATTTGCTTCAAATGTACAATTTAACATCTCTAAATACGATCCGAATGCCTACCAGCACATCACCTTAAAGTTTTGCCACGAATTCGTAGATTTAGAGACGTACCTTGATCGATTTTCTTGATGAAAAGTGCAGTCTTTCCCATATAAAGTCCCGAAATAGCAACATAGTATTATTTTTTGCACTCTAGAACAATGCAGTGATAGTCACCTCTTTAAAAACGCCAAAAAATTCCGTCATTTCAAAGTAAATTTACTCCCACACCATTACAAACTTCCACCTTGATGCTAGAGTTTTTAAAGGGAAAAACCAGTGTTTTCATAAGCTTATTTTTCAATATTCGGTTAAACCGAACGTTTTTAATTACGCTGCGATGCAAAAGTTTAGATAAAGCACAAATTTACTCGTATAATATATCTTTGAATCCATATTTTATTGCACCTCATTCAGGCTAGTTACATTCTATATATTTATAATAAAACAAAAATATAAAAAAAACTTTGTCTCAAATATGTTTAGCCAAAAACGAAATAAATTTAGATGAAACAGCTTGAAAAAAATTGATTATGTGGCCATTCTTCTTAATTACTTCATATATACGTGTTTCCATAACGAAGTAAAGAAACTAAATCTTGCATGGTTTGGGGATTAATGGCATACCATACATCCTCAATAGACCTTGAGTTCAGAGACAGAAGAGTATTGCCTACCATTGTGGTAAACTTCGCGACGCATTATACCCCAAAGGTTTTCTATAGGGTTGAAATAAAGGCTACATGCTGGACAGTCGAGACCTTTTATATTCTGGGAATTAAACCACGATTTAATGTTTCTTGCGGTGTGGATCGAAGCATTATCTTGCTGAAACTTCCACTGGTGGCCACTTAGAAGCTCAACAAATGACAGGAGATTGTTCTCCAATGTCTGAATATAATGCTGCGATGTTTGGCGACCACTGGTAAAGGTGAAAGACACCTGTCCATTGTAACAAAAGGCTGCCCAAATCATCACCGAACCTTCACCTTGTCTGCGACTGCTTCTAGGTTTTTTGCGCTAGTATGATCGCCAGTATGATCTCCAACCATCGGGACCATCCAGGTTCCACATTTTTTCATCGCTAAATACGACTGATTGCCATTCTGGTCCATATATGGCTTATGATTTTTAGCCCACAACATTCTCTGGGACTTATGATGTGGTGTCAGAGCAGGTTGCTTTTTCAATTTGCGATAAACCATTGTTTACACTTCCAAAATTCGTCTACGAATCGTATTCTTTGATACCAGAATTCCCGTCGACTTTTGAACTTCACGAACATTCATTTGTTGTATACTTGCTAGTCTTTGAATACGACGATCTTCACGTTTATTCGTCGCACGTTGCCTTCCAGATAGTTTTTTTTATTGATATGTGTTTCCACTTGATAAAACTCGATAAATAGATTTCTTTGATCGATTAATAATAGCTGAGAAACAAGTTTACCTTCAGCTTTCAACTGCCAAATCTTTGTAACCTCATCCGCTCGATTTATTTAGCTCGTGGCATACCGACTACAAAAAGTCATCGTTAGCACTCAAAACTGAACTATCCAGGGCTCTGGTTTCATTTTCAAGTTTAAGAAATCGTTTAATCTTACCTTTCCATATAAGTATTTTTTCAAGATATTATTCTACGGAAATATGTTTTTCCAACTCGTCGCATAACACCAACCATTCAATTTTAATGTCCAACTCTTCAAGAGTTGACCTTTTTTCCGAGAAATTGGTCTAGCAAACAGTTTACTTTTCATCTTTATCAACAATTTCATCATTGTATAAAGTTTTGATTTGGTCAATTCACTTGGTTTTACATTGCCTTGCAACACTACGCTTTTTACTAGCTTTTTCGAATTCTTCCACCATATATTTATGACACGTAAATATATTTCAAAAAAGTCAATATATAAAACTGTTGCAGTAAACATTATAAACTACGAAGCCATAATCCTGCACACACAATGTCCACCGTTTCAAAAGGTAAAAGGTAGTTCAAGTACAAAGCATGATTTCATTCAAGTTGCAAATGCACCACGAGGTTGAAGCATAAAGCATATTCTTATTCCCGTTCAAATTCTTCTTCGGGCTACGCCCAGAGACATTACATAGAATGGACAGCGCATTGGCAAACCTAAAGTGTCCTCATCATCTAACTTACACAGTCACATGACTGTGTCGCGTTTGGCTCGCATGTATGGTGATTTTACCATTTGGCGTGTTTTCCACAACGACCTGAACACATGAGGCCGACAATCTAATGATATGATAAAAAAGCTTGGAAAGGAACAAGGATGAATCGTAGTTTTTGAAGATATTCTTGATAGATATCAGATTATTCCTTTGCTTTCGTTTGTCTATTTAAGATTACTTGAACAATTGAATAAGGGTAGACTGACCAGTGCGTGAACAGGCCCCAGATAATGAACATTTGGTTAATACAATTAAAAAATAAGGATTGAAAATCATTCCACTAGATGGATTGGCATTTCTGACTTCCTCCCTTCTAGTAGGAAGCTATCTGACATATGGTTGGTTGTCCTGGTTATTATGCCCCGGTGCTAATTCACTGGCGAACGCAGTTCCTTAAACGTTCATTCACTGGTTAGTCTACCCTACTTGGACTCTTTATTAAAAAATAATTTAAAAGAATATTAAGTAGGTTTTTGTAGAGTGTTACTGTAATATAAGTTGGTTATTGTCGACATGGTGAATATTTTCAGCCGTCTCTATAACTTTCGTTCAGATGGTCCGATTTAAAAAAAAAAATTCAAATAGGCTTTTTGAACTATTGCTTATTGCTTTTTTCCTTTATTTCACCTGGAATAAACCAGCTTTCTAAAACGCATCAATATATTCCAAATTCAACAAATGTTCGACTTCTTGGGTATAAATAACACAAAAACTACGATTGCAAAAACAGGTTTCTTTTTGACCAAATTGTACCAAAAATATTCTACTTCTAAGCTGTCAATGTTCAAATTTAATTGACTTGGACCAAAAGATAAATTATATTTAGAATTCTAACTAAGTTGACTTAATCATGAATATGATTCTTCAGTATAAAAGAGCTTTTAGAATAAATTCCCTCGATAGAAAGTATAGTTTATTTAGAACACAATTACTAAAAATATGCAAAACTGAATAAACAATTAGCAATTGCACAAGTATTTGGCATCTTGCACAAAACGTTACTGAATTAAGAGTATAACATTCATGATTGTTAACATGCTCTGAGATTAAAATAATGTAATTAAATATTTATTATAAAAGCCGGAAGAGAAAAATAAGAACTATGCGCAAAAAATCGTCTACAAAAACATTAAAAAAACACCAAGCGGCTGTGATTAGTAGAAATCCACGTGATTTGGAAATAGATGCAAGTCACCACTTAGGCTTGCCAGCTGATATTCAGGTCTGGCGACAATTTGGAATTTCGTAACGAAACGGTAGCGTTAAGTTGCCATAGGTAGCAACCTTTCTCCGCTTGGCGATTTGTGATGTTTAGGACATAATGCTAATTTGCAAGGGATGGCGGTTTTTTAGAAAAAAGCCGGTTTTCCGGTTTCTGTCAGTTTTTCCCAAGAAAAAACGGTTTCCGGTTCCTAACGGTTTCATACAAAAAACCGTTTTCAGTCAAAACCGGGGCCTACGGTTTTCGAAAAACCGGTTTTGGTTTTCCATCCCTAAGCTGCTTTACTGTGAATGCGCAGTCCATTCTATTTAATGTCTCTGGCTACGCCCCACGTTGGTTCGCCCGAAGTGAATCATTAATCCCTATTTCACTTCTAACGGAACTTTTTTTACTTCAAAAGCTCTTTCTTACAATTGAAAAAAAAATAGTATAGTTTTCATATCGAGTCGGAAAACTCATTGGCAACATTCTAACTGATTTAATCAAACTTTCTAGACTCATTTGCCTTGTCTCTGCAACTTCGGAACTTACATTTTCTGTTAACTTAACACGTTCACCCCCTCAAAATTCTAACGCTTGTTTTCGATTTCGCTACTTTCTTCCTAAAACTACGGTTTCAATTAAATTTGTAACGAAATTCTGATCCGATTTAATAACTTCCGAATTTTCAATTTAAATTTTTCGGTTCAAACACCGATAGACTTTCCGTTACAGACTCAATTTGATACTTAATGCGAACGTTATAATGATTAGCCATTATAGTATTTTTAAACATCTTGGCAATAACTAGTTTCTACTATACTTCAATATAATAATTTTCTCCAAAACCAACTTTCGTTTCTATAGCATCAACAAGATAATCCACGTGGTCAAAGCGAAACAATTGCATTTAGATAGTAAAAAAAATACTTCACTCGCCATTTCTTCAAGTGCAAAATATTGACCATTAATTCATATACCGTTTTTCACGATTTTTTCACGACTAAGTAATTTTTAACAATCTCGAAACATATTCTGATTACTCTCTTCAACCCTCAAACACAAAGTTCCTCCATAGTCACTCAAACATAGTTCGTTAGTTTAATCCGGGTACGAGCGCCCATGTTGACTGAAAAAAGATGAAAATATTTTTTAGCTAAGTTTCGTTTGGATTTATTTAATTTCAACGTTTTAGCGATTTTCAATTCAAAGCACAAAGGCCATTTTGATGGCCTTTGTAACTACCTTTTTTTTTAAGCACAAAGGCCATTGTGATGTTCTCTTTTTTAAAAATTCAGCTCCCGCTCGCACTTGAGCAGAATGGCGCTTGCGTAGCAGCTGTTTCACTCTCGCCAGTTGACATACATGTACAAATCTTCAAAAATTGGAAAAACAAAATACCATTTAATTATCCTACACTCGATTTCTTTGTAAAATTATGTCTTCAACACTCTCAGAAATAACACTTTCATTTTTGACGATTCATGAATCCTCAAGCCTCATTTCGTTAATTTTGAGGATTGTTTCGTCAAACTATCACGTGACTTTTGAGTAAACGCGAATCCTCACTTTTACGATCGTGATTTGACGATTCTGTATCTTGATTTTGAGGAAACTGAAACTCATTGTTGTACTCACATGCTCAAAAATGACGAAATATTTCTTTAGATTAGACGACATTCAAATGCTCATAAAAATGACGATTCAAATTTCCTCACTTTGAGTAAACGAAAACTCGGAGCATTTGCCAGTAAACGAATCGTCAAAATTAAAGAAAATTTCGTCGTTTTTGAGTATTCATTTTTAAGAGTGAAGGAAGTACTTTTAAATGGAGTTCCAAATGATTCAAGTGGCTGAGCAGCCATCCTATAAAAGAATTTGCGCCTCGTTTTAAGCATAATCTCAGAGGGCTGGGGAGCCCAGTCAGTTAAGCACTCGCTTAGCATGCGGAAGGTCCCAGGTTCGGGTCCGGGCATCGCCAAAATAGCTGCCGACCTATAAACGGCCCGTGCAGCCAAAAATGCCCGACGAATAATACCCCGTGTAAGGGAGTGCACGTAAAATATGAAAAAATATTAGGTAAAATATTCAGGTGTTGGCTCGTCACCTGACTGTGGTTCTAAAATACGACGCCCGTCGCCAATAGCCCTCGTGTAGCTCTAGTGCGACGATAATTCAAACCTAACCTAAGCATAATCTCCGCATCAACAATACAGTTTAACAATACAAGGTGTTCGTAGCTGTTCTAAACCTCCTCTCGGAGACAGGAAATAAACATTAAAAAAGATTCTAACTAAGCTATCATTACTGGGGCTCCTCAACCAAGTCGTCATAACATTGACCTCTCATACACAGGGTCTCGCATTCTAAACCAGCTCTATAGACGGATATTTTTTTAAAGTCTACTTAATTACGAGAATCCTCGAGTACACTGGGACAGACGTTCTCGTTAAATTTTTGGAGTCAAAAGTCCCGAGCATGATATCGCTCGAAGTCCAATTGGGTGCCAACTAAGGTGTCGACTCCGTTACTTAACTTAACCTAACAAATCTATGATGACAAAAGACAAGAACCTAAATATATGTCTACCACACAACCAACTACTAAAAAACTGCTTTGGCAAATGGTGTGTTGCGGAAGAGGTACCAACGAAGCGTCCGTTCCCCGCGCTGCATCCCCTTTAGCTCACTTAGCATCCGTAATCCCGTTCCCGAATGGGTGAAATGAATCACACTTTGAGCACCCCACGGGTGCATTTAGGTAAGGCCAACGCACCTCTGTTTGCAACCCCAGGGGCAGCAATAACCGTTAGAAAAAGAGCGCGACGCGGGACTTTTGGAGAACAGTGCCTCTCAGAGTCAACTGCTTCGTTCTCGGCCACATGGGGGCCAGTGGCGTATCCATTAACTGCTTTTTTTAGTTAAGACCTATCTTCAACTATTTTATTGAATGGAGCTAATTATCAATGAAAACTTATTAAAATCCATTAATTATTTATTAAGATCTATTTAGTATTTATTATCCATTTCAATTATTTAAAACCAATTTATTATTACGTG
Organism: Hylyphantes graminicola; assembly: GCA_023701765.1. Lineage (NCBI taxonomy): Eukaryota > Metazoa > Arthropoda > Arachnida > Araneae > Linyphiidae > Hylyphantes > Hylyphantes graminicola. The sequence continues at coordinate 49,067,325 of CM043122.1, forward strand.
ATCATTGAAATTTGAATTCTATAGTAGTACAAGATATTTTCACTTTATGGGGCAGGCTTGCCCTTGCCCCCTACTGCATGGGGGACATAACCCTCACTCTTAATTAATCAGCAGGGTAATTAGTTGCACAGTTGTTATAGCATTGGACATGATGCTGTCAAGCATCCGTTGACCTTAGATCAATTTCCGGTGCCGACACTGATTTCTAATCAATGGAAAATGCAACCAAAATCCAAGAAAATTTCTCAAAGTTTATTGGGACACATGTATTGGTTAAAACTCTAGTTATAGCCCTGGAGCAACAAAAAAATCCTTTGTTTTAAAGACCACCGAAAACTGCTTGACCTTGTTGGTAATATCATTTTTCAATACAAGTAATAAATCAGTACCGATATTTTTCAAAATCTTGAAAATTCTACTTTATGATTTAAAAAAAATCGTATCAAGAAAAATTTCTAGCCGAAATTGTGAAATGAATTCTATAAAGATTCACATGTGTACTTCTGAAGCGAAATGGAGAGTTAAGATTTGAATGTTAACATTTTCCAGTGGTATATGGAAGAACAGGTGTCGCAAGAACGCTGCGTGTTGTGCGCGTGTCTGTATGTTGGGGGCCGTGATAAACCGTTTGTAATTTCCGCTCATCGTTGGGATCTTAAGGTTCTCTTTGATTCCGATTTGGGACTGCAAACAAATCATTAGCTACTTTGATTGGCGAACTCTGCTCGATGGATAGACGCGGCCCGAGACCTATTAGTGGAAGGTTTGCAAGACCGGCGGCCGTCTAAATCATGTGGCATTGGCAAATACAAATTTAGACGATAACACCCGGCAAGGTGAGTCGTTATCGACATCCTTTACGAGTAGAAAAGCCGTAGGGGTCAATCTAAGTAAAATGATTCATTTGCGTCCCGGCCGATTTTTTAAAAAAAAATATTGCTGAAAAATAATCTGTTAAGCTATTTTTCCTACTTAGTAACGACTTTTTTTTTACTTAGAATCTGAATAAAATCGCGACATTTTGTTTTCAATTCTTACTACAGTGAAAGGTTTTCACGTTTTCAAAAGTCAGATTTTTAACCTTTACAGTCCCAGTGATGCCATTTAGCAACATTTTTCTGACCATAATTTAAAAATAATAATAGGGCTGGCACTTATTCGGATTAATACAAATATGTTCCCTAATAGAAAAAGGTTTCAAGAATTGAATGATGCCTTTTTTTTGATATCATAAAAAGCTACAGACGATCAGAAAAAATTGTAAATTGATGATTAAAAATTGCTCATTTGGACTGAAAGGGTTAACGTGTCACGACTAACTTTGCATATTTTGCAAAGGTTCCTTACTCGTTTTATGTAGTCATAACACATGTAATGCAGAATAAAAACTACTTAATTTAAAATCTTTTATCAATATTATGCTTTATTTTTATGAAAATTTAAGCAAAATAAGCGACAAGACGCTACATATGTATGTCCCAATTTTTTGTATGCCAGATTGGTAACATCATTTTGCGAAATGAGAGTTACGGGAAAACTACGTCTTTGAATTGTCACCGTGCACTTTTTACAAAGTTTCCTGATGCAGCTTCAAAAATATCAGGTTTGAAAAATGATAAGAATTCTTTATATTTTTTATTTCGCCAATGGCCGTCGTGTAGCTCTTGTACACCCATAATTCAAACTAACTTAACTTTAAAAAAAAAAATACCTGAACTTTTGAGTAGCTCAGATTGGTAGGACCCTAAAAAAATTTGGTGGTTTTCAGTTTGACAATCCGAAAATTAAGTAAAAAATACTAATTTTCTTCCAAGTTAGTCACTCTATCCCTCGTGTAACATTTTGAATGACGCATTTACATTTATACTTCTTCATCCTTTCCAATCTACACTGTAAAAAAAAACTGTAAATTTACGGTCATTTGCCCTTCAATTTTTACGGACATTGGCCGTATTTGATGGAATACGGTCTGACCCACTAAAAAAACGGCTATATCCCTTAAACTGTTAGAAAATAAGGGCGACCCCCGTATTTTTACAGTTTCAGCCCATCTCTTAGCAAAATTACTGCACCACGCCGTAAATTTACATCGGCCAAGGGAAAATCCCTTCATTTTCGGAATGACGTCCCACCTAAACTGCAACCGTGATGTTTTTCAACCCGGTTAAAAAAAAAACCAAAACACTGGAATCTGGAAGACGAAGCAGCATGGTTCTAGTGGGAATCTAATTAAAAGTAAGTAAAATGTTATTGTTTCTTTAGTTGAATGTATTATCATTTTAAATAAAAACAATTATGTAACAAATTGCCACTTTTTGCTTTGTATATTTAGCAGTCGGAAATAATTACCGAACTAGCCACTATCCAAACCAAAATGAAAGCATTATAGAATTTTTACATATTCGAATCACCTAGAATTTAATGTATACTTCGTTCTAAGTTTTTAATATCTTTAAATGATTTTTATTTCAGTATTATGATTTGTGTTCTAAAATTCAACGGCCGCTAAAAGAACATCGATAATCTAATTTATTTCTGACTTATTGGAATGTAGATTTTAGTAGTTGTTGGAGAAGGCTTAACGCATATATTTACGTAAACAACTGGTTTCATAACAACTGCATTATATGCCATACATTGAATGCAAAAAAAATTGTCAATTCAATGTTAAAACTGGAGATTCAGACGATATTAAAAAAATATTGTTTTGACAAAATTCAATGTCATTTTTTAATTGCGAATGTCTGCAGGGCGAAGAAAGTTATTTTAAGAATAAAGTTTTATTTGGGCAGATCGGATTTCAATACGTGAGGTAACTTTAATGCTTGAATTATTTACTTTTCATTGAAATTTTTTGAAAAAATTATTATTTCAGCAATAGAAAAGAAAAATTCTTATTGTAAAATGAATCATGATAATCCCATTACCAAGATACTACTATACTAAAATATATTTTAATTATATACTCAACAAAGAGCCTGAGTGCTGTTAGAATTTTTTTTAATACAAAGCAGGTTATCGACCCTTTATTAATTGGAAGCACAAACAAATTAAATTTCCCTTTAATTTAGATTATTTTTAATTGCAACAGACGAACACAATTCCTGGCAATGGCAAGTCGAAGCTGATTTTGCGGTAAACTTAACATTTATTTTAAATTACCTCTAATTATAAATCTTCATCAAATTTATTGTCATCCTTATATTAACAGTTGTGATTATTAGTGGAGCTATTTTTAAAAAAAATTCAACAAGCATAAAACAGTTGTTGTTAACAAATTTATATATTTAAAACTGTTTTTGTTGTTTCTTAGTCACCTGCTAAAGGAAAGCCTTCACCAAGAGACCTGGAAGTTAAAAGTTTGCCCCTGCTCATCTATAAGATGCCTCGCTAAGTAATTCAATTAATATAACTATATTGATGAACTAGTTTATTTGAGTAGTACATAACTAAATTAACCCTCTAATGCATACTGTTACCGTTTGGTAACAAGTTACAAAATCCACTGTATTCTATTAAAGTAGACCTCCCTCTCGACGAATTTGTGTTTTTTCATCTATTACATTCCATTTTGAAGTTTTAGTAATAACCCTCATAGGTGACAGTAGTATTAAGTGTATTCAGAATTAAAGAGTGACGTTATTAACTGTTGTAAAATTACATTTTAGGCAGTATTCAAAGTATAATAATATTAATACTAAATACAAATAAATTTTTTGAAAAATTAATTATAGTTAAAGAGGGTTATTTTGAACTATCTTTAGTAGTTTTCTAGTCATTATTATCAAAATTTGAATTTTGTAATTGGTTTTTATCAGATGGAAATTTTTTTAAAAATTGAAATTATTTGAATTCTAATGCAGTTAAATTTTTTTTAGTATTTTTCCCATAATGTATGATTATTAAAGGTACATATATATATTTTTGGGGGCAAAAAAAAATTCATGCATTAGAGGGTTAAACTCCTCCGTGCAACAGCCCGTTAGTGAGCCAAGGCCTGCAGTGTCCATTTCAGCTTACTTGACCAAGGGCTTTGGGGTGCTAGGCATATGTTTGGGAAGGTGGTCAACCTCATGTGGAGCCCCCATTGGTGTTTAGTTAACAAGCATGCTTGGTCCTCGCTTTATCGACCCACTTGAGGGATGAAAGAATGAGTCGACCTAGCCCAATCCAGGTCTTGAACCCAGTACTAGTGGTATGGTAATCTAAAGCACTACCTCTGGGCCACTATTACGTAGAAATATTATAAAAATTCTTTTTCTTGCAGGTTTAAATTGGTTAACTGCATAAGCCGCTTCAATTTTTTTTCAGTTTTTTAAATCGCTCAAATGTTTTTTTTAAATACCATATTAAGACATAATTTTCCCTTTTCTGTAAACAGTTGTCGTCAATATCATTAAAAATGTTTTGTTTATACAAAAATATACTAATGCTTTCGATTCATTTTGAATGAAAATCAATAAGTTAAAAAGAGAACCAATTCTAATTTCATATTTTCTTTACCTTTGACTTCTGTGGAGAAGCACCTACTCTATTATCGATGTATTGGATCATCCGACATATGCTGATGAATCTTGGAAGATCTTGTGATTTTACAGAAATAGAAAAAAATTTGTTTTTGGAATGTTCGTTGCCATTTTTATAATATTTTGTTCCATTTGCGATTCGAAACTAAGGGGGGAAAAAAGGCAAGTTCTGAATTTTTTCCTTCGGGTTATGTAGGATCTCGACCAAAGCAATTTAAGAGATTTTTTAAACATTAAAGCTTTTTGGTCTAGGAAAATGCTTTCAGTTCATGTTAGCGAAATTTCGTGTTAAGCGAGTTTGTGTTACCGAGGTTCGACTGTGTTACGAAAAATAATTTATGCCTTAGTTTTGTTTTTAAACTTTTAAGTGTAAAAGTGAAAATGTTAATCAATAATCAAAATGTTCTTGGCTTTCCTTTAAGTTTGCTGTTTTTTAACATATGGCAATACAGTTTTTACTGTTACAGGGACTTCTTGGGGATCTACCTCCATCGACTTGGACTGGCTGCTGATGAGACTTGCCCACTCTGCGGCTATGTTAGGTTGGATGCTGACCCTGCAATGCACTGTCACAACATCCGACTCATGACGCCCAGGCAGGGCATCTACCAACTTATGGCTGTAAAGCTACCTGGGAGGCACAGCATAAAATGGCTCAGCGACAAAGAATAGGCCTTGTATTAAGTAAAGTAAGTTTTTATAATAGTTGTTGATGGTAATTGTACATAATGTTTTAGGATTTTTGAATTTTTTTTCTTTTGCACTCTTTTGTTGTTTTGAAAAAGATTTACTGTGTGTATGTTGTACATTTTTTCTTATGCGATAAATACATAAATATTTTTCGCATATACATTTTTTTATTTGTTTCATCTGAATGAATTAATTTTAAACTTATTATCTCATCATTTACGACATATTCTCTTTTATCAAATTTTAAAATAGATTATATGAGATGGACTGTAGGTCTTTTCGAATAATAAAAAGCTCAGCGCAAAAATTGAAAAAAGCTTAATGATTTGTTTAGTTATTGTTTATAATTTATATATAATAATAAATCATGAACAAAATCTAATTCCCATGGTTATTTTAATTTATAAATAGTAGTTTTAGTAAATTTGATGTAGTACAGCCATTTATAATAGAATTTGCTTTATCAAATAACTAATATTCAAATGATAATAATTAAAATATATAAATTAACTCTTACATGAAAATTTTGCGAGCTGGGTGACTCGTAAATATTTATAATTAGCAATACCATTTGAAAAAAATAAGTAAAAAAATTCTACATTATAAATGAGAATAATCTTATTTCCAGCATTTTAAATATGGAACAAAGAACCAAATTATAATTTTGTCCTTTATTTTGATAGTTAGAAGGTTTAATAAACTCTACATAGCCACTGTAAAATTAATGCATACCCAAATTTGTGAATTTGCATTCACATTTTCAAAAATTCAACCTGTATAAGTGTCAGATTTTTTTTTGCTTGTGATATTTTTATAATGGATATTTATATTTATTTTTCATTTGTTAATTTATAGAGCTTTCTGTGGAAATAACCATGAAAAAGGTTCTAAAGCACCAAATAGCAAGAGAAGTCCAGTTTGTTTGTTGCAAAAGGATTTTTATTTGAAAAACTATTGAATTTTAAATCACATGGACAGATTTATGTAATGGTGATTTTGGTATGTAAATTTGTAGAAGCCTGATGATAACTCAATTTATTTATTTTTGCTTTTCCTACAAAAATTATTTTCTAAAGCTTATTATATATTGTGTCATTACACAAATGTACATGTATTGATTCACTATTTTAAATTCTCATTCTTATCATTCCATTTGACATTCTGTTGTTTTACACAAAAGCGTTGAATTTCCATAAATAAGAGGCTATTCTGTTAAATTCACTCGAGTATATAATTAAAAAAAAAGACTTCAAAATTTTAATAATTGAAAAACAAAACATGTTTCCATCTTTGTGAATGCTACTAAAATTAATAAATAATTTACAGGGTATGCTTTAAGTTCAGTTAGTAAGAATTTTAGTTCTATAATTTCATCAATTTTTATTAATTACATTTATGGTTCAAATATTTGTTTAACTGATTAAAATAATATTTTATAAATGTGTGTGAATTTTTTTTCGTTCTATAGATTTATTTCCATGCTATTCCCTCTTGTGAGTGCAAGATGTTTGTTTTTTTACTTTAAGTTATTTTATACTTTAATGTGTGAAGAGTCCAGGGAAAGAATACCTTGATTGATTAGGAATCTTCTTGTAATTGGGTCTGCTTGGCGGCATGAAATCTCTGTGGCGGCATGTTTCTCTTTTGGTACAAACATGGGACTTGTGTCTCGCGTGTATTGGGTTGCTTGGAGAAAAGAACCAAATAAGAAACAGGTTTCTTTACACCAGGTTAGGCAATGATTTGTTATTGCTGCCAAAGAGGCCTGGCGTAGACAGATTCCTATGCTTTGAAGGGTTTTTCCCCTGTGTTCTTCCTGTGAATTTATTTACTATGTTTTTAAGTTAATATGCTATTATTGAAAATTGTTTTACTTGTAATTTTAATGGATAAAATTAAATGTTTGTTGAAATTGCTTTTTTGTGTTTCTATTTTGTTATGCTACAAACACAATGCCAATTAATTTACCAACACCATCAGAAAACGGTTAAAAATATCACAAACTATCAATTTAGGGTTCGACCGTAATCAGGTAAAGCGTATCCTTACAGGGCGTAGTTATACGCTTGATACCGTTATTAAGCTTTTCAATTTACGGTCCATAGTCGTTTAATTACGCTTAAATAGTAATTAGGCAGACTGTAATGTTACGTTCAAGGACCGTAATTTCACAATTGATACTGTATTTCTTTGCCTCGTTAAATTACGGTCTGTAGGAAATTATGGGCGTGAGTGTATTTTAACGGTGCGTGGTTGGAAACTTTGTTGCCGTCCCAAGCCCGTAATTTTACTGTGATTTTTTTAACAGTGTAATAACCCTTTTTACCGTTTTCTCCGCTCGTGTAGCTCTAGTGCGACGATAATTAAAACTAACCTAACCATATTCTACGGTCGTTAATACTGTAGATATTTTTAATCGTATACGTAATACTAGTGTCACGGCTTTTATATACTTGAAAAACATTATGGTGCCGATACGGAAAAAATTTATTTTTTCGTATGTTAAGCGTTTCCACACTTAAAACTTAAATTCAGACCAAAAGATAAAATAGATCGATATTTGTGTGTGCTATAGACAAACATTTGGAAACCCTGCTATTCGAATTTTCAGTTATAATAAATCAAATATTCCAAGTTAAGGTGCCACAAATACTTTTTTTCCATAACCTTTTTGCATCCTAAATATCTATGGATTTTATTGTATTATTCAAATGCCAGCCTGGTGGTTGGCCACTAGGCCGTTAGGCTTCAAGCTATCCCATATTTCTCAGCAATGGAACTAAATACAGATAATGCAGACCATTTGTCTAAGTGGGAAACGTTTATAGTTTGTCCAGAATCACAAAGAGTAAATACAGGAGACGAAACAATGTTAAAACTGAAAAGATTGGCACAGACAGTCGTGCCCAGTCAAAAGTCTGAAACTGACCGTTACAACCGAACGGGGGAAGTCAGGAACACAATGCAAGGAAGAGGTGAGAATACTCCAGGGTTTGTCTTGAGAATTTTATGGTATGATAATATTCCAGCTTGTGTGCTTGTTCAGAGAACAGCTTATAGGCTTTCGTCAAGTGGGACAGACACAGAAAGAAATTTTACAGTCACAAAGAAATGAATAACACAAAGACAAATAACAACATTTATTGACTGTCACAAACATCCATGTCTGACCGGGATTCGAACCCTACCTCAGCAGCTTCAAAGGCTAGTACACTAACCATTCAGCCACCGAGGCTTGAGAATTCTAAAACGGCCTCTTTGCGAAATACAGGTCTGCATTCTCTGTTGATTTCAAGTTTCGACGAATGGAATGGCAACTTTCTGTCGCATTTCGGGAAAATGTCGCATCCTTTATTTTAGCCACGATATCTATTCTCTCATTTCCTTCGATACCACAATGGAACTCGATTTTATCGTCAGATGTTCGGTTAATAATATTATCATAACAAAATCGATTATACCCTCAAACAAAAAAAAAAGATATCCATAGCCCATGAAAAGAAGAGAAGAATGAGAAAGAAGAGCCCAGAAAAATGGCTTTTTAAATGCGGATAGAAAAAAATATCTTCGAATAATCTTTTGTTTAACTTTTCATATAAATTATTACTTATGCGCTTAAAAAGCGGCCTTCTTCATCACCCTTCTTATTATTTTTATTATACCGTAGGGATTCAGAATCACGTCAAGCGTGGCGCACTCATCTATCACAAGTTGGGAGCCCTTTAAACCCACCCAACAGGCTCTTTCGAAGAGGTGGCAAAAAGTAAGAAAACTTTTCTCTTTCAAGGTTGGCTCTGTGGATATCGCCCACATTTTTTTTTAAATTTTTTATTTTCGATTCAAATGCAACAGCAAAATTGCGGACTTATATTTTTTGCTGTACAAAAAACGCAAAACACCCTAATGACAAGACTGGGGTAAAAAAAATATAAGAGGGTCAATACAAGGATATCAACTATACCTACCAGTCATTTCGAGATCATCATTTCAGAGAACAACGCATTAGAAAAACTTGTCCTTAATTAAATTAATTTCTAAAAATTTTTTACTAGGAATGTCTCTGCTAAGAAATATTTTTTTTAATGAGTAGTTTAAGAATTTTTTTAATTAAACATTCTGCGAAATCGAATGGGCTTCAAGTACAAAAGTGTCAATTAGGGAGTCTTATGAACTCCATTTTGATAATATGTGTTTTCGTGTATGAGATTACATAAAAAAAACTTATTTTAAAAAGCCATTACATATTTAATTTCAATCCTTTGAATAGCTTCTTATTTTTGGAAAATTTTGTTTAAAATTGGAGATTTCTTTCATTTCAACATTATTCAAATTGGCAATTGCTGAAGAGTTAAATTCCATTAAATTTTAATAAAATAAAATCTTAATTGATATTTATCAAAAGGCTCCCCAAAAAAAATCACAATGATTTTCAAATTGTATTTTTGATTGCTTTTTCTCTAGGCTGAAAGATTGTGGGTTTACCATGTATCAAAATTTATTTTAATGTCAATATAAATGTTTTCCTATTTAATTTTTTTTTTGTCTTTTTCAGAATGTATGCAAAACCAGTTATTTTAAGGTATTTTATTTTATAAAAGGCTAAAGCTCTACTTCGAAATGGTTCAAAATATACCGCGTTAATTGTAAGAATGAAATACCCTTTTCACTCTTTTTGTTTCAATTTATAATGAAATTATAGAAAACAATACTTTTAAGAAAATCGAATGAAATTACCATAGACACCGTTTCATGAAGCAATATTTTTTGTTGTTGTACACTTTGAGAGTAAAAATTGAATTGAACCTTTTTTATGCTATTTTTCAAAGATTTTTTTTTTTAGTTCCAGTACGAATGTCTTAATACACTGCTCAATACAATTAGGGGAGCATTTTGTGTACTTTTGTTAACCCTGTTTCAACTTTTATTCTTCTTTATTCTAAAAATTTAAAGTTCGTGAAATAGATTCATTATGCATCCAGGATGAAGTTTTAAAAAACGAGGAAAAAAATTTAACTAAAATTTAAGGGGACGTATTGAATAATACTTTTTGAATAAATTATAAAGATAATTTCTTCAAAACATTATTTGTTAAAAAAAAGTTAAAATCAATTTTTAAACATCTAAGAACGCAAGCATGAAGGAGTTATGTTAAATCTATTTCATAAAAATGTTTCATAGTGAATTTTATTTTACCTTATTTTTCATATTTCATTTAATTAAAATAAACATTATACTATAATTCTTCAAAAGACACGATTCTTCCTGCCAAAGTAGTCAGATTGAAGTTTTCAGGTAAATTTTTAAGCTCCAAAATTATGTGTCATATTGCATTTCAAAGTACTTGTTTGGTATCAAAAAAAAATTCCTCGGCGCTACAGCCCGTTAGTGGGCCAAGGCCTGCCGTGCCCATTTCATCTTTCAAGACCAAGAGCTTTGGGGTGCTGTGCGTATGTCCCGCTTAGGTGGCTCTCGCGGAATTGATTGGCATACAGCCGAGGGCAGGTACGCTACAGTAACAGCAAAAATGAGTTGTTCCATTTTTGATCTGAGATAAAATAAAATTCCAATATGTTTTCTTAATTGTTAGAGTAATTGAGTGTTTGCAACAATGGTCCAAGTCATTATAGAAGTTAATGCAGTTTAAGTGCCCAGGGGCCCGGATGGCCGAGATGGTTCGGACCATTACGCTAGCAGTCTGGGCGCTGTAACGGGCGCGGGTTCGATTTCCGCCTTCGCCCTGGGTGTATATTCCTTTCTCTGTGACAGTAAAAATTATTTCCGTGTCTGTCTTACTTGGGCTTTATAAGTGTGGGTCTCTGATATAGCTCACAAGACGTAGAAGTTTCATATGCCTTGTCTTCCGTCATTTGGTAGTAGCATAGGAAGGTTGCTATTTTAGGAACTCAGATATGACGCGTGAAGTAACTCGTTCATATTTAGCCCAAGAAACCTGCTTTATTTCCTCTATTCTGTTTTAACATTGGTTATCTTCACAAAAAAAACTTTCGGTTGATTATATTGAATTTTAGATGCCTAAGATTTTTGCAGCGTAGTATTCCATAAAAATAGCAGTATGTGTTCGATTATTTTCAGTTTCCTTAAGGTAAATCAACCCGTGGCTAGAGAACCCAATAGTTATGGTGCTTGTCTTGCATGCAAAAGGTCCCAGGTTCGTACTCAGGTATTGCCAAAATAACTACAAAATAACATACTTTTAACGGTCTTGGCAGCTAAAATGCATTAAAAAAATCCGTTTAGAGGAAGTGCACGTTAAATATGCTCCAAAGTCACGACTCTGCCCACCTACAATGTCGCCCTTAAAATTTGGGGGCTGGGGAGCCCAGTCGGTTAAGCACTCTCTTAGCATGCGGAAGGTCCCAGGTTCGGGTCCGGGCATCGCCAAAATAGCTGCCGACCTATAAACGGCCAGTGCAGCCAAAAATGTCCGACGAATAATACCCCGTGTAAGGGAGTGCACGTTAAATATCCTTCAAAGTCCTAACGCTGCGTACGATGTCGCCCTTAACGGTTGCGTTGGGTGCCTATTCAGGTGTTGGCTCGTCACCTGACTGTGGTTCTAAAATACGACGCCCGTCGCCAATAGCCCTCATGTAGCTCTAGTGCGACGATAATTCAAACCAAACAAACCTTAAAAATTGCGTTGGGTGCCTACTCAGGTGTCAACTGTTCACTTGACGGGGATTATAAAATATGATGAAAGTAGCAAATAGCCATTTTTTAGCTCTTATGCGACACAATTTATCCTAACCTTAAGGCAGGCAGAAGAAGTTCAGTAGAAAATAAATGGAACTAGCCAAATTTAGCGTGTAAATGTTTAATAGAAGATAATAATAGTAACAGTATCAATATAGGAATTTATACTGTGCCTATGTATACTGTTGCCAATATAGGAACACTTGTGTAGAAGCGAGCTAACAGATTCTGTTACAAACCTCTTTTTTTTAAAAAAAATGGAATGCTTTTGAACCTAGTACAATAAAAATAAAAGTTCTCAAAATGTTACATGGGACACTTATAATCGTAATAGAAGCAAGTTTTCTGAATCTCTGAGGTTAGAGCTGTGAGGCGCCCTGTGGTCAGTGTCGCGGGACCTTCCGATCTACGGATCGGAAGGTCCCGCGATCGAGTCCTGGTCGCTGAAAACTCACCGAGTATCTGCGGAGTACGTGCTCGTTAAAACTGTTGGGTCCGAAAGTCCTGTGGGCGGTCATTGCGCAGTTTTCCACGGGTACAGGTTATTGGAGACTATTTCCCTTCCCTTCAGGTACATGTCTAAATTGTGGAGGTGGAGCGTGATAGATGGCAGCATCTGTCACGTATATGTGTGCATGTGAGTGTGTGTTGTGACTGTCTTACCTGACGAAGGTTTATAAACGGCTCTCTGAGCAAGCACACAAGCCTGAAAATATATGTATAATATCAACCAACCAACTCTGAGGCTTAATGTGTCATGCCAAGCCAGGTTCTGCCCTGTTTCGGCCATAAACCACTCTAGAGAAATGAGTCATTCCATTTGAAATCAACCAATGGTCTGGACCTGTACCTCAAGGATTTCAATAATTTTTGGTATATTTTTTGTACTCATGAAGTACATGAAAATCCAAAATTTTAAATTTTTTGAGTTAGCCTTTTTTTTTTTAAAAAAACTGAATTTTAAAAATCGTGATGAGTGTGTCGCAAACGTTTCCCACTGCCAGGTCGGCCTTCAGGATGTTATAGTCGACGCTTCAATGAATGAATATCGTATTTATCCACCACATAATAAAGCACCGATGCCTCTTCTCAATGCATGTCGTCAAGCTTCCCGCCGTAAAGGAAGACTAGCATTCGGTCCATGGTTTCCCTCCGTAATCACAAATGCAGAATTAGAGCGTTGATGGGACGCATCGATTTTTGGTCGGCAAACATAGAATCTTTTCCAATCACATAAGAAACATAGGAAGTTTCTATTAGTGTAACCTCGCCATCAGTAGAACTGAGCGAAAGTTTTAAATCAAAACACCCCATTTGAAATATATAGTTTAGTAACAGAACAATGCCGCCACGGTGGCACACTCGTTAGGATTCTAGCCTTTGGAGCTGCTGGGGTCGGGTTCGAATCCCGGTCAGGCATGGATGTTTGTGACCGTCAATAAATCTTGTTATTTATCTATGTGTCGTCTCTTTCTTTGTGTGTCGCTTGTGCTTGTGTCATTTCTGGGGCTTAGTACAATAGACTTAAAAGTCGCAGTGCTGGGCGGTCTTGCCCCCCCCCCCCCCCACTAAGAAAGTCATAACAGAACAATACTATACTTTGTATGCTACAAATAAACTCGAAACAAATTCTCCACAGGCATATTTGTTCCGTCACATTAACGAAATGATAAGTTGTATTGATTAAAAGCGACATCATGCGGACAATCTTTAAGGATTGCGCGCATTTCTGCGAAATCATCGAACAAATCTTAAATATAACGACTTCACTGAAGATTGTTTCGAATCAGTAAAATTCATTATTCCTCAAATCATTATCTTCCAGATTTATCAGGGAAATAAATCGGATTTAAGGATCGGACTTTTTATCAGATGAAAATATTATACATACAGAATTGTTATAACAATATAATTTGTTTGTGTCACAATATGCGCATGGCCTGCAATTTGCAGAATTGATTTAGACGTCAAGTTTTTAGTAGTTTTATCACGAAAAGATTGTGCATGGGATTGGTTTTGATAAAATCAATAAAAAGCTTACTTCTAAAGGTTATTTAGGATTCGCTGAGCTATGAGCATCGCCTAGGTTATGGTCAATTTGTCAACAATTATTTGTTTAATGGCAAGCAATATAATATGAGAAATTTTAGGGCAACTGTGTGAAAAAAAAATTAAAGGACACCATCTGTTCAAAAAGTAAGAGCATCACAAAATGGGGTAATTAAAAAATGCCTTTTAACCTTCCACTGCACCATGTTCCATAAACGTTTTTAGACAGATAAAGCAATGGTTTACTTTAAATGTACGAGTAATATTGAATTTCTTTTGGAAATGCCAAATTCTGTGCTACAAATTGCGCATAAATTTAAAAAGAATTTTGATAGTGAAACCTGCCCAAATATTAAGCAAATTAACATTGAACCTTTTTTTTATTAACTGGGTTGTGTTGGTTCGAATTAGTATATACTACAGATATTAAGTAATTTTGTAAAAAAAAAAATATGTTGTGTATAATCAGCTTAAACTAGATTTTGGTTTGTCTTTTGGGGTTGCTGATACTTGAGCCCAACGACTCTTTTGCAAACTTGTTGAAAAGGCTTGTTTGGAATTCCCAACTGTCTCTTTTTTTTTAAATCCCTACAGGGCAGGATTTCTAAATAGGCTAAGTAGGCTGTAGCCTAGAGTGGCGAATTGTTGGGGGGAGGGGGGGGGGCAAATTTTACGACTAACTAAAGAGGCATTTGGCATAAAAATTAATGAAAAAGTATACGAATTTGTGTTAAGAAAGAAAAAAAATAATTTACATTAATGCTTAAACCGTAAATGTGAATAGAATATAGTACGAATATTTTGTAGCAAACATGGTGGCTGCGAGGGCAATTGCACCCCCTCCTCGCTGATTTCGAAGTTAAAAGAAAAATAGCAGTTTAGAAAAATAGCTTATTTCGCTTTTGATTTAGTCTTTAAAGGTACATAGATGATTCTAATATGTGTATCTATTTTAAACAGCACACATCACCCTATTTTGCAGCTAACCAGCTACATTTCTCCAAAGGGGAAAATATTAGACAGAGGCAGCAAATGAATCATAGCCTAGAGTAAGCAAATCTTTTAATCCGGCATTGAATCCCTAGGTAATTTTCAAAAGTGAATACACAAAAACAGTAGTATTTTTTTACATATGGCTATTTTATTGGAATTTAATCCACAAAGTACACAGGACTTCATCACAGAAATTACAAACAACAGACGATGACATAGGACGACAACAGTAGAACCAAAATGCAAAGGAAGAAAAAAAAATAACAAACAAGTCCCAAGTAATAAAGGAAGAAGATGAATGCGGTCTCTCTTTTCTTGTGAAGCTCTATTTAGACCTGCACAGTCGTGGAGAGGGGATGGTCAGAGTTCATAACTCCAGAGTTGCAGATTGTGCATAAATTGGTGTCCATGATCCCAATCTTGTGAAGATGTTCTCCCATGCAGTGGCCTGTAGTTAGTCTAAAATGGGCGAATGCTTCTTTTTTTAGCCTTAAACTATACTTGTTCCAGGTGTTATTGATGTTTTGCCATTTTTTGTTATTACTTGTGGCTTTTAAGTTGTCTCGTTAGGAGTTTTCTACATTTTTATGAATATACTTTTTAATTGAATCAGGAGGAAATAATGTTTGATCACTTGTTTTTTGTTTTCCTGTTTTTGCTAAGAGGTCTACCTCTTCATTTCCATATATACCTAAATGGGAAGGTATCCACTGGAATACGATGTGGATATTTTGATCTGTCAACATTTTTATATCCTTCTTTATTTGCGTTATTATTCGTGTTTCAGAATGATGATTATATGAAATTGCTTGAATGGCTGCACTTGACTCTACAAAAATAACCACTCTAGGAAAACTGTCAATATTTATTCTTAAAATTAAGTTCTTTAGTGCTAAATGTATGTCGTATATTTCCGCATAGAAATTATTCTTGAAATTTCCCACAGGAGCACTCAGCGAAAACAATTTACTGTATACACCTGCTCCAGTTGTTTCATTTATTTGGGAACCGTTTGTGAACAGAAAGCCATTTCAACACATTGGGATTAGGCTTGCGCGGCAAATTTTGAGGTCAAAATTGAAAAAAATGGCCAAGAAAATGACTTTATATTGTACAAATATGTACAAACAAAGACTTATACCTAAATTCTCAGCACAATTTTAATTTGAAATTATTTTAAGAACTTTTTTCTAAAAAAATTTATAATTTTTTTTAAATTTTGATTTAAAATATTTTAAAAAATTATTTCTAATTAAAATTGAGCAGAGAATTTAGGTATAAGTCTTTGTTTGTACAAATTTGTACAATATAAAGTCATTTTCTTGGTCATTTTTTCAGTTTTGACCTCAAAATTTGCCGCGCGATTTTTCGACCAACAACAGGCTAACCCCGTCCGAAAAACATATATTTTTTACCAGTCACAGTAACTATCGAGATTCTTCTTCTCTCTTCCAATAAGCAACATAATCTGGTAAAGCTTTCCACTCATTGACAACTCTATTGTAAAAATGTTTACTTTCCTCCTTTTTGAAGCAGGATTTTTTAATTTCTGACCATGTCTTCTTGTACGACTATATAGCTGAATCCTAAGCCCTGCATGTCTTCCTGCTTGATGAATTTGAATAACTAAATTAAATTACCTATTTCATTCATTTTTTTCCAGAATATACATGTTTAAAGATCTTAATCTGTTATCATAATCGATACTTTCATTAATCATTTTTGTAGCAGCATGCTGAACTTTTTCCAGCAAATCGATATCTTTCCTGAGAAAGGGGGACCCAATGCTGAACAGCATGCTTGGGATTTTGAAGGATTTTTATGTGAAGCATCCCGAGGCTCTAATGATCAAAGTGCAATGATCGTAGCGCAAGTTGAAAATGCTTCCAAGTCCCGCGTACGATGTCTCTCTTAAAAAATACGTTGGTGCCTACACAGGCGTTAGTTGTCACTTGACAATAATTCTAAATTATGATATCCGTCGCCAATGGTCTAGCTTTAGTGCCACGGTAAATCAACCCAAACTCTCCTATATTATTCATTCCTCTTATCCTCTCCCCATATTAGCAACGCCTTCTTCATAACATTAATTAATTTTACTTGATTCATGCTGTCAAATTTGTCTTTGACCATTGATGAAGCAATTTATTAGTCAATTAGCAGCTCGTTCATTAACCCTTTTAAGAGCGCTCTATCAAAGCAAAATTACTATACCTGACCGATTTTTTAACCAATCTGACCTATAAACATTTTTTTTATTTAAAATACTCCTTTTTTTTTAGAGATATAACAAAGCTTTGAGAACAGAATTCGTCTGGCACAATATCACATTAAAATTCAGTGTCACAAATTTATCTTTTCAACAGTTACACTCTTAAAACGAACGAGCGATTTTAATTCAGTCTGAGTAATTTTCACTCCTCCAGTCTGGAAAATGCACTTCCCCTCTTGGAGTGGATCATTTGTGTGTTAAACCTCCGACAGGATCACTCCAAACGAGTGATTTTAACTCAGTCTGATTTAATATTCACTCCTTTCCTGTGTCGAAAATGCACTTCTCTACTGGAGTGGATTTCACTCGTTTGTTTTAAGAGTGTAACTTAATTCAAATTTATCTCTCTGAATTTTTTTAGTAGAAAAATTACTAAGAACATCTGTACTGTTATCTATTTTGATTCTAAAAAAAAATACACAAAATGAAAAAAATATGCAATTTCATGACAAAAAAAAATATCCAATAAATAAGAACGGCTCTCGTGCAGCTTTAGTGCAACCATATTTCAAAATAACCAAACCATTAAATGAGTTTAGAGATGAAGTTTTAGTTTGTACAATATTTTTCCATTGCAAAAAAGCAATATTCAAATTTTGTGGTAACAATGACAGAATGTTGGCGCAATGTAGCCATTTCTGGCTTTTTAGCATCAGTAACACCAACCACCCACCTAAACAATGACAGAGTAGATTTTTATAAGGAACACTTATCTATGTAGATATGCCTTAATTTTTTTTTTCATTTAAATGGATTAGACAGATAAACCATATAACTGTTTTTTAGCCTACTTTTCTTTTTTTTTAATTCGAAGAATTAAAAAAAAATGAAAAAGTAGGTATTGACATGCGGTCGATGTCCGTCCGTCCGTCCGTCTGTCCGTCCGTCTGTCCGTACCCCCTTCCAAAATCAGTTCTAGCAATCCGATCTTAAAAATTCTTTTTTTATTAGAAAGGTATAACCTCAGACACCCAACTTTCATACTTTTTGTCCGTCTGTCTGTACGATAGGACGGACATAAATCTACTATTTGTCGACGAATTTCCCATTGAATTAGCATTGAAATTCAATTTCGAGTCATTTAAATCGCTGAATTTAACTACAAATGCTACGGACAAGTGATATGCGCCAAAAAATTCAGCGTATCCAAATGAGAATATATCGAAAATTTCAGAAAAGAATTCGAATTCTAAGTACTTCAATTATTTAAAAAACTTCAACATTTAATGCTCATTTAAAAAGCATAGGGAGCCATTTTATTTGAAATAAATTACCATTGCCATGGCAACAATCGCTTGAGAAACTTTAATTCTTTTAGACAATGAATTAAAATAAATTTATTTTTGCGACATCGATCAGTTTGAAATGACGTCAAATATATATTTCACTTCGAGATTCCGTATGTTGGTACGAAATGTTTTCATTCTATTTGAAAGCGAGAACTGTTACATATTTATTCTTTGAAATATAAATTTTTGCAAACGATTTAAGTAATAATTATTTAATTTTCGAAATAAAATAAATGAAATTAGCCGAATTTATAGCAGGTAAATGTTTAATATAGAATTAATGCTGGGTTTGGCGCCTTTTTACCTGTGGAAGCGGGTTAAGTGACAGATTATGTTACAAACCTACCTGTTAATTTACATTTCCTATTTTAAGTAAATTTTGAAGTAGTTTTTTGGTTTTTGTTTTGCGAAAAATTTAATATTTATTTATAACTGCAAATAATCATGCGGACGATAAGTAATATTTATTTTATTGGCGATAAAAAGTTAATGAAAATAATTGATTGAGAAGTTGAAATTATAGCTGGATGTTGCGTTTAGTGAAATTTATTCTAATGTATATAAATTTAATGTAGAAATGGTTGTGGATTTCACTTACTGTAACGAACCTTGTTTTTTCAAGATAAGAATTTTAGTAAGTATTTAAGTAACAGGAAAGTAGGCTATTTTAGTTCTTTTAGAACTTCTTGTTTAAACCGCATTGCAAATGCAAAGACAGAGCTTGACCAACTTTGAAACCTTTTTGTTTACAATAATAAAAAATAAAAAAAAATCGTACTTGCATATCACTACATAGCTTTAATGTCCTATTAAATTTAAAGTTTAAGTAACGGCATTTTTCTAAATGAAATGCAATCAGCCAAGAGAACATCTATATTCGGATACGTATTTACAAAAAGTAATGAATCTAATCTATGGATGGATAGGTGTATTACAAATTTTGTGACAGAGTGTTTGAATCAGGAGCAATTTTCTATGTATGCATGTACACTCACTTATATACATGGATTCCTTATGAGCCCTAGAAAATAATGCATAAATATACTTACCATTGCTTTTCCAAACTTTCAATAAACAAATATTCTTGGATAGGCGTTAAAGCATCATTCAAATATGATTTATTTTAAGGAATTTTGCATATCATACTCATCCATACCCACATCAGCATAGATTCTGAGAAATGATACTCAAAGTAGATGACTCAATTGATGTCAATAGCAACCCCTCGTTATATCGCGCTTCTCGGGAGGCAATATAAAACCGCGATATAACCGAATGCACGATATCACGAGCGGCTAGAAAAATAGTATGCTTTGATGTATTTATTCTCAAAACAAAGTTTTTAAACTAAAGCACAATATTGTATTTGAAAGATAAAACTAAATCTCTAAAAGAAGAAGCAATAATTTGAAAAGCACTTATTCGTACTATAATCATTACACATATTGCACAGGTAATACTATAATATTTCACTCATTTTCTAGTAAATATTCATCTAAAGTAAGCTGCTTTGATTTTTCTGGTTAAAACCTATTTCCCGACAAATATCAACGAACGAAAGTTTATTTACTTCATCTCACCAATACTATTAAATGAATTTATATTACCAATATTAGAATAGATTTTAGGAAAGTACATATTAAAACAAAAAAAAATTGGTATAAAATGGGAAGACATGATACAAGGCGCGATATATCCGAATGCGCGATGCAACGATGCGCGATATAGCGAGGGGTTGATTTAAAAAATTCAAATTCAATTTCATTTATTCTAAAAATACATTACATAAAACTTTAAAAGAGTACAGTAAAGAAAGTCATTTTTAGTCAAAAAGAAAGTAAAATTTTAGAAAGTCAAAAGTTCAGAAAGTTTAGAAAGTTATTTTTTTTTCTTCCAAATTTTGCTCAATTATGATCAAAATCAAAATTTTAAGTTTGAAAATTGCTTTTTAAAGGTATGGTTCTTTCTTTTTAACAATTTCAAATATTGATATAGATTGAAATTACAAAAGTTATTATACTCTGAAAAAGAAAATATTAAAAAAAAATGAGTTCGATGCGGTTCAAATGGAGCTGGGGAAACTAGTCGGTTAGGCATACGCCTTGCATGCGAAAGGTCCCATGTTCGGGTCCGGGCACAGCCAAAAATAACTTCCGACCTATAAACTTCCCGAACAAATAAAATTGTCCGACGAATAGTAGTCAGTGTAGAGGCAGTGCACGTTAAATATGCTTCAAAGCCCCAACGCTGCGTACGATATTGCCCTTTGCGGTTGCGTTGGGTGCCTACTCAGGTGTCGGCTCGTCGCGTGACTGTGGTTCTAAAATACGACGCCCGCCGCCAATAGCCCCCGTGCAGCTCTAGTGCGACGATAATTCAAACTAACAATTTTGAAAAGACTGTTCAGAAGCCAAATGGACCAAGTGCGTAGTAAAAAGGAAAAATCCTCCCAAACAAAACAAGAAAATAAATTGTTCAATACCATTACTGAAATGATGATATCATCCCCAAATTGTAATTAATGAACGCCGATTGTAGGCGTCTAACAAGGGCGAGTGTAGGAGTTTTGATCTCTCCGCCCTCCAATGGCGAGCCCCGCTTCGTAGCTCCGCCCGCTTGGTCCCCGCCTCCCCTTGTGGGCCGTGCTCCGTCTTTCCCGACCAACAGCAGTCGGGCACTCTCGCGGTATGGGAGCACATCGGCCGGCCGCCGAAGCGACATCGTTAGCCGGTGGGCGAATATTTGGGTGGTGTGTGTGTGATTGAACGGTATTTCGAATCTACCCTTCTTTAGTTCCTAATAACCGTCAAGATGTGTCACTTCTCCGAAAACGAAATGGACATTTGATATGCAACGTTTATGTTTCTAAGTTCCTATTGTTGCTCTAGATAAAAGTATTATCGGTATTTTTGCTTTGCCAAGTCGGATTGTTTTCGAAACGCCCCGGTGAGAAGTTTTATGTTATTGTTTGAAAAAACATTGCGCGAATGTTTACATGTGATACATTAATATATTATTTAAAATCAATTTTATATGCATTAGTTACTTCAACGCTTTATTTTATACACAAATTGATTAATTTTGTTAATGCTTGGTGAAGAAACCTCACAAAATAGTAAGACGATTTATTGACAAAATACTTTGGAATTTTGAAGAAAGTGAACCAAATTCATTTATTTATTGACAAAAACATTTGTTGACTGAGTGTATACTTTGTTATGAAAGCAAAGTGGATGCCTCCTTTTGCGTATCTTCATGACGTTTGAGTGACGACGTCCTCTTGTGCATCGTTTCTCCAGCATTGTTATTGGATGTCTTTCACGTCTGACATGGAGGACAACAGTCCTCCGCCCTCGCTCGTGGACGAGACTGCAGTGGGCTCTTCCTCCGACGAGCGCGCGTCGCCCCTCAAGGCCCCCTCATTGTCCTCAGAGGTCGACATCTCGTCCGATAAAGAGGAGAGTTTCCAGCAGGCCCGACACCTTAAGGACGAGCTCCGACCCGGCGACGACTACTTTCATGCCCTGTCGTCAGAGATGGACATCTCGTCCGACAAAGAGCGCTTCCAGCAGGTCCTCCAGAAGACGAGTCATCCCTTCAAGAGGCATCGCGCGAAGGACAAGCCTCGTCCCGACGACGAGTGCTTCCCGTCCCTCAAGGCCCCGTCCTCCATCATCTCGTCCGACAGGGACGACGAGGAACGCTTACCGCCGGTCCGGCACAAGAGGAGCCAGCAGCTCTTCAAGAGGGACGAGACTCGGCCTGACGAGGATTACTTCCAGCCCATCAAGAGGTTGCGGATGGAAAAACCCGAGCGTGCCCCGAGCCCCTCGAAGCCCCTTACCTCGTTCTTCATCAAGGACATCTTGAGCCCGGCCCTGACGAGGCCGTCCGTGACGAGCGAGCCCCTGATCGTGCGGCCCTGGGACTTAGGGGTGCGGCCGCGGTCCGCGGACGACGAAACCCGGTCCGAGGCGTCGTCCAGTAGTCCCGAGGGCGGGGTGAACGCTTCGCCCCTGGACGCTCTCTTCGAGATGACCAGCAAGGCCTTCGTCGGGCTGGATGCCGAAGAGAAGTCTTCGGGTAAGACGAATTTACACTTTTTTTTTATTGAGTCACTGTAAAAAATAACTTGTATATTTACAAGCATTTGCCCTTCAATTTTTTATCGGCAACTGCCTTATTTGATAAAAAAAAATCTGACCCACTAAATAAACGGCCAGACTATTACAAAATTGGTGCGATTTAAGTATTTTTACAGTTTTACCTCATCATTTGCTATAGGAAATGATGATGGACATGGGGGGGGATGGATAATGGGGTGTGATTGGAATCTCTGCTGCCGTCCCCTGCCCGTTATTTTGCAGTTTTTTTTTATAACTATCGTATTTTAGAAAATTGCAATATTCTGCATTTGATGACGAACAGTCAGCTTTATGTTTGAACGGCAAAGTGATGGACAATCTAAACGATGTTTTTTCAAAGAATGTTCGTTCAATATCTTCAAACCTTTCTCAATTACGAAATTCTGTAGTTAATTACCATTTTCTTACAACTATTGTTTTCGAAAACTAAATGGCTAATAACATTTGTAAAAATTACATGAAGTAATGCCTTCTTAGCTTAATGGGAAAATAACACCATCTTGTGCTGTCGGAGTCTTTCTTCATCGTGGTATTCCAAACAATTAAGGGGACTCTGAGGATACAAACTTCATATAAGTTTGCCCCAGGATATACGCAAAGTGCAATCTCCCTATCCACCTGCTCATTCATACCCCACAAGACTTTAAAATCGTTCCTCTCTCATTACTTTGCGAATTGCAATACAAAACATACTATAAGTAGATCGATTAATATTGATGCCTTTGCAAATAGAAAATATACTTCTATATATGCAATACTAACTTTAACTTTTTGAATTGCGGGCTGTTTTCGAAGATTTGCCGATTGTATTTTCAATTTTGGTAAAATAATCTATTTCATTTGGGGTTATATTCATCAACTTTGACAAAATTCTAGTATATTTTTAATTACTGAAATTTAAGTTTACTGAGTTCAATCTTTACGCTTGCTTAGCCTCTAAGTAAATCATTATTAATATTGATATATCAATATTACATAAATATTTTTTGCCAGGATTTTTTTTCCCTCCTTTTCGTTGATTACATACTCCAACAAAAAGTAACCATTTGAAAACATCCTTAACATTAAAAATAGATTCTTAGTTTTTAGACGTCTTAGATCGCTCATATTTTTTTTTGCCACCCAAAGTTTTGTTATTCATTTTTTTTTATCGTTTCCCTTTTTCTTATAGCTTAATACAAGTTTTCTTGAAAACATTTGTAAATATTTGGCTTCAATAAACTAAGAAATATCATTAATTGCAATCGAATACAGTATTATTTGTTTTCCAACAATTGTATTAATTAGTATAATGTTCCCTTTGAAATTTTTGAAAACACTATTTTAAAAATACTAAATGTTGTAGGAAAATACACTACTAAACAACCTAATTACAGTATTATAAAAACTACCATACATTACAAAATCCATTGAGAATTTGTTTAACAGCAAGTCTTCGGTTTATTTAAGTGTTTATAATCATTTATTAAAGTTAATTCTATATATTTTTTATTGAAGTTCTACTTTTACACAGGCGAAATTTTTTAAATGTAAATGAAATAGTGAAATTTGTATCTGTATTATGCTGATCACTGCATGAGTTACCTTAACAGTAATGAATTAAAATAAAACAATAGTTATTAACTATGGCACTGTCAGTATTCAAAACAAAATTCTGGGGAAATATAACGCATCTTCACATTTTTTTTTCCTTGAATCAAATTAAACAATTATTAAACAAAATTAACGTTGATGTATGGTGCATTAGTTTAATTTGACAGTGGTTACTTATTAAATCTTGGTTTGTTCTTTTAATTAGTAAACAAAAATTCAAGTCGCACCAGGATTTACACACCATGTGAAAACAAATCTATATTTTATTCATCTAACCATTTAAATTTTTTTTAAACTAATTTTTAT
Organism: Hylyphantes graminicola; assembly: GCA_023701765.1. Classification (NCBI taxonomy): domain Eukaryota; kingdom Metazoa; phylum Arthropoda; class Arachnida; order Araneae; family Linyphiidae; genus Hylyphantes; species Hylyphantes graminicola. The sequence continues at coordinate 49,091,902 of CM043122.1, forward strand.
AAATAATTACGTGAGTCTTCAGAAATTAAATTAACATTTTTAACCCCTATATTATTAAGGAAAGATTAAACATGGTTTTTTAAATAATTGTTGCTATGTAACTTTTACTTTTCTTAGTATTTTAATTATATTTAATTTTCTTTTGAAACATTTTTATAACCACACTGAGCGTCAAAAAAAAAAAAAAAATCGTAAAAGTTATTTTAAGATATCTATAATTTACAATTTGTTATGTATTATTTTTAAGAAGTCTAAGGTACATCACAATATAAAAGCAAGCTTACGTCTTATTATATTCTCTGTTTTGTCAATGATTTAAATGTATTTTATAACCCAAAAAGCGATCATAGCCATGATTTTCACAACTTTGTAAAACTAACATTCATACTAACATTCTGACATACATACTATTCTAACGTACGTACTAACATTCATACTATTCTAACTACAAAGTTTTCATAGCACTAAAAAATAAATGTCAGAAAAAAAGTGAGGTAGGAAACCTTCAACAAACCTCAAAACACATGTTTAGGGCTTCTCTTTTCCCCTGCCTTCTCCAGAGATCAAGATATCAGGTGTCTTACTTTTTACTTTAGTCTTCTTTCTTTCTTTCTTTTTTTTTTCTTTTTTTTTGTGAGCCAAATTTCGTGTATGGGGGAGAAAGTGTTGAATCTGCAACTCAGCCTAATTGTAGACTCACAAAACCTGACTTGAAGCGTAGAAGATCAAAATTAGTTCAGTGGGATTGGTTGGGAATTGTGCTGTTTAATTAAAATGTTCGGAATTTATTTTGTGAAGAGGTTCTTAATACATTTATGCAGAGGAGGGGGTTACATTTGTATATGTCGTTTAGTTTTGGTTTTATTTATTGTTGAACAAATTGTAATAAACTGATTTTTACATAAGATATTGTAGAATGTTATTGGCTAAGTGAAAGTTCAAATCGTAGCAATATATCTTTGTTAGTATTTTGCAAAGAGGGTAGATAATATTCTTAAGATAGGTAGTATTTCCAATCCTTAGTATAATTTTTCAACGAAATTTTTTTTGCTTGAATGGTAATGTTTCAAGGGATCTATGTTAAGATAGATAAGAGGATGATTAGACAAAAATTAGATTTTCTGTTACTGCAAATTTTTCTAAGAAATTAATCTACAGATATCTTTGGTGAAAAAGTAGAATATTTCTTTCATAAAAGTGATTTTGATAAAATTGTAAATTATGCAACGGAGTATTTGCTAAGTAGTATTGTATTAGCTAAGTAGCAACCGATTCATTCAATCAAGTAGTGTTGAAATCGTAAGAATGATCCGTTTTTTAAATAAGCAAAAGAAAAAATATACGAGTGTAGCTGTAAGATATGTTGAGAATACACGATTTTTTTTGTTTGTTATTTGCTTATTTTAAAATGCGGCGTTGATGAAACGGGGATTTAACTGATTTAAATTTAAAATTTTATAGTTTACGTTTTGAAAAATTAGCTTAGTTTCGTTTTAATCATCAATTTGTGAGAGTTCATAATTAAATAGTTTCTACTTAGCTATTTTTTTTTATTTTAATTTATTGCAATCTACATTACTCAGATTTTTTTTATTAGTGATCTATAAAAATATAGTATGTAAAACTAGTTTAAAATTACTAACCAAAATAAACTATCATTCCTTTCGATAAGTTTTATATAGAAATTAAAAATTGTGTTTAACTACAATGTTTTTATCACAAAAAACAACAAAGGTTTACTTTGGGATGCTTTTATTAACAGATATAGAACAGGTTAGTTTTGTTGTAGATATGCATGCAATTTTGAAGAAATAAGTTAATAGAAGAGATTTTGGAAGGTTTGATTATTTTTTGGTCTAATAAGATTATTAGATGTATCTAAAAATCTTGGATATTTCAGGTATATTCTCTAGTGTCTTTAAATATGTGAAATATTTAAATTGTCATTTTTGAAAAACGCATCAATGAGCTTATGTATATTTTCAAATCTATTTCTATTTAACTATATCAAATTTTCATACATTCCCATCTAATTTTCATACATTCCCATGTGTTTCTAAATATATTCGGACTTATTCAAAAACGTAATACTAGGTTTGTATAATTAGATAGCTCAAAGTAATTCTACAAAAGAAATATCGAAACTAATTGACGCAAATTTTTATCACTAAATATCGGTTGCAATTGTTTTGTAAGTTGTATGTTTTTATGATACGGGAATTTTTTAATTTAAAAATAACTTAACCAACTTTGTATCAAATTATATATTTAGTGTTTCTACACTGTAAAAACGTTACTCCGTAATATCTGTAAAATCGTAACTTGGCTTCATGGAGTAGCGTTACACATATTTTGCAGTCTTACGTTACTCGATTAATTTAGTGTAATGCTGTGAAACTGAGAGCAGCACTTGCTGGCACCGATTTTACGGAGTAAAATCCTTATATGCGTAGCGTTAATCCGTAAATTCTTTGTAAAGGTACCATTTAGTTGGAGTAACGTTACACCAAAGTTTTACAATGTATATGCATTTTAATAACTCTTCTTCTTCTTATAAAGTCATTATTTATATTTGTATTATAATTGTGTACGGTTTCAAGCTTATTTTACATAAGAGCAAATTTTTACATTTAAACAAATATTTAGTACATCCATTTTGATTTATTATCAGTTTCTTTTAAATTAGCTTAAAATTGTCGGAACTCAATGTTAGGGTGTGGTGAAATGAGCACGATGGATTAGGCACAATGGTAAATATACATTATTGAAAAATACTTCGAAGCATCAAATCGATTTTGGGATTTTTCAATTTTTGTGAACAAAAGTTTACAAAATGAAAATGAAAAATGCAAGTTGGCAAAAAAATAAGTAACCTAAATGATGATCGTTCTTGAAATAATTTTTTGTGTATGCAATTTTTTTAGATACAAGTTTAACTATAAAACGTCGGAGTAAATATTGCAAGAATATTTGCTTATTTAATTTGTATTGAATATTTGTGCTTTTTGTATGAGTTAAGTATTTATATTAATTCTTCACAAAAAATATCAATTTATTCCCTCAACTGAATTTTGTATTCAGTTTTTAAACTTTAAGGAGATACTTTATTCAAGTCAGACAGTAACAACTTTCTTGTAAATTAAGAAAATCCTTCTTTATAGCTAAGTATAACAATTAGTCAATACAGTAATCAAATGAAAATTAGATGGCAAAAAAATAGTTTCAGAAAAAAATTACTAGTAATAAAATAAAATCTTCTCTCCGAAACTCTGAATAGCGAACTTTTTTCATTTTAAAAATGTTTTAGTAGAAGATTTAGAAAGTGGCATAGTTTTAAGCATTTATTATTCGCAAGACCATTCAACGATGAAGTAAAAAGTCTTCTTTCAAAGTAAAAAAAGTAAGTAAGATTTCATCTATGATGCTTAGAGGAAGAACATGTTATTCGCCACCTCTTTTTAAAAAATGTCAAAATATTAACTTTCTACTGGATAGGTTTTGAACTTTGGTTTAAATCTTACAATGTTTACAGGAAACATTTTAACAGTATAATTTTGCTTTAGCTTTTGCAATTAGACATGTTCTTTCACTAAGCCTTTGTATTTGTTATTGTGATGAATCAAGATTTATGAGCAACTTAATATTTACAACAATTTTCGAAAATATACCATAAAAGTTAAAATAAAGTAATTTATCGACAATTATGTACAATTAAGCCCCACTGACCTCTTCTTATGATTATTTTGAGGTAATGAATTTTTTCAATAATTATTGAGTCATTTTCCGAAATTTGTCAGAAGATTTTTAAGAAGTCTTAATCATTAAGTAAGTTTTATAAACAAGTGTTTTGCATTTTTGTATTGCTAATTTAAATTTTTATATTGTCGTATTACAATTGTAGTTTAAAATATTTAGGAGTAAAAAAAAAACCTGATAAATTAAGTTTATTTATAAAATGTATTTAATGTTTTTAATGTATTTTTGTTTTCTATTTCATTGACATAATAAAAATAATGCATCTTTCATTAAGTAAAACCACAATTTATTCAAAATTTGGAGATCAATAAGTAATCACTAACTTAACAAGTCTTAACTTTTGCAATGTGCAACTAATGAATCAATTTGTAAGTCTCAATACTTTCAAATAATAATAAAAAATTCTTAGATAATTTCAATATTTGGCGGAGCAGTGACGAAATAAACAGCAGCATTGCATTAACGGAAATTATTGCATTTTTAGCAAACTAAAAAAGTCTATAACCTCGATAACGTTTGGATTTGAAATTCAGACATAAATTAAAGAATTATTATTTGAGTAGTGTTATCATAAGTTCATTATTTCAAAATTTGTTTTCTTTTCAGATTCCAATAAAATAAGTTTTATACAGTTGTGTAATGAAAAGGAGGAGTCTGAAAGGTGTCATCAGTATATTGTTTTGTTAAATGAAGTAATAAACCCACGACGTGTGTTTTACACAATTTCAAATAAATACTAAGACAAAATGTTTATTGTGTTATTTTTTAGTACTTTTTGAGTATTTTTTCCCGAGAAAAGTGTTTCTTATATTCATGAAATTAAAATTGCTTGTAAATAAATATTCCTGTTTTGATTTTTCCACTAAATCTATATTATGTAAAATGTACACTTTGCATAAAATGTTTGAATAAAAACAATCCCTTTGTAGATATACCAACTTTTTTTTTTCAAAGTACAAAATCTAAAAAAAATATGTTCAAATAAAAGCGTCCCAAAACTTGAAAGTTTTAACTATATGAAATATTATAGTATTAAAGCACAATGACTTTATCTTGCACATATCTGCATTCATCAAAAATCGAAGAAGTATAAGTTTAAATAAGATAATTTAAACCATATTTTAATTATTATTTCAAGCAATTTTATTGCTTAACAATTATAAGTTTTATTATATTATCTAAATGTTTTTTATATGTTTTTTATATGCAAATTAACAAACTAATGTTTTGTGTCTTTGTACATCGTAAAATGAAATTTTGTCTGACCATGTAAGAAAATAATCGAATATTTTTAGTAATGCTAAGTTATTAAATTTTGGAAAACATTTGGCTAAGTTTTGTTTAATACTTTAAATGTAATCTACCATCTATAATAATAAAAGAAAGAGTCTGTGTGTCTGTCTGTGTGTATGTCTGTGGATCGCAAAAGACCTATTTAGACAGCTCTAAAAAATTCGAAATTTTTAATATAGATTCCTTTTGATACCTACGTGTGCACCTGAGGCTTAGTTTTTTCATATTCGATTGTGATTTTTAATTAATATAATTAGTTTTAAAAAAACGTCATCCACGTGGGATTGCGGGACCATAACAGGGCTTGAAAATACATGGACCGGGCCGAAACGGGGGCTTGACGCCATCCTCTATTCGTTTGAATGATTGAGTTTGGTTGAGATATGCGCTCGCGCCCTAAGGCTGCTTCATCCTCTATTAGTGTTTGCTTTTTTAAGTGCGCATGCGCCAAAACGAATTTGATTTTGAGTGTATTTTCACAAGTAAGCATGCCTCTAAAAGGAAGCAATGTGAAGTTAACGGGTTCCCAGTAAGGCGGTACCATACTGCTAGTTAAACATATCAATAACTATTCTAAAACATCAAAAACGTAGTTTTTTTCATTTTCGGCATTATTATTTTTTAATAAAATTATTAATAAAGTAATATCTAATAAGAACGCATCAATGAATACAATCTACAGGTTTTTTTATATATATATAAACTAAAACCGTTGCGTTGCCTTAACAACACATTACACTTATGTAATAAAGGAATACATCATTCATTGTTAAAGATATAGAATCATATATCGCTAGCCGTCAGAAATAGATACTAGTTTATTTTCTCAAAAATTATGGTACTTTATAGTTTCAAACATGTTTTATTTTATTTCGAAATATGTTGCGCTTGGTGGAAATTTTAAATTTTGTTCTTTTCTTAGTGCTTAATTTCCCCGTTTTGTGTTCTAAAACATTAGTTTCCCAGCGTATTATTTGTGCCAGCTTTTATTTTATCCTATAAAAACAATTTCCTCTTAAATATTCTATGTAAGTATGGCAACATATTGCTTTGTTCCGTCCATTTTAATTTTTCTCAATAAAGTTACTTTTTTTAATAATATATTTAAAATTTGTTTATAGTATGCTTTGATTATTGTGTTTATATTTTTCTATGATAAATGCGTGGAAGTAAATGCTAAGTTAAAGCCTACTTTTTATTTATAGTTTGAAAAAAATCACTAGAGTTAGATATACATTATTAGACAACTAAAAAGGATACTGATACTTTTGAATGTTTTTTTTTTAAGTAGAAACTGCAAGTGTTTCTAAAAGTAGCTTAACTCGGACTTAATTCTGATATTTTTTGCTAACAATCTAAAAATGTTTTCATATTTTAGGGCAGGTTTTTGGACAAGGATTTTCTATGGATAGATACTTAGATGAACCATCCCCCTCCCCTCTCCTCTAATTATTTAATAGGAATGATACTCTTTTTAAATCTCATCTGAAGCCAAAACAGTGAAGGGCTAAAAATTATCTCTTTTTGCCAGAGCGTTATACTAATGAGCACCGCGATAAAGATCTTGCTCCTAGTTGAAACGCAAATAAGAGCGGTTTGTTTGAAATTGATGATCCAAGTGGTAAAGAACGTCGTCTTAAGATGAATTGTAGCGACTTTCTCTCATTAGATGTTTCTAAATAGTTTCTTGCGCAATCGCCCCCTTTTTCTGAGGAAGATACACATCTATCTCATTAAAGCGATTTTCGTACTTTGCATGGGTTGCAGTGGGCCCTGAATCATCAGCGGATGTCATTCTGATATGTAGTACTAAGTGAAATATAGAGGGAATGGTGACTTGCTGCCTTTGGTATTTATATTAAGAACGATAGTTTTTACAGATTGGAATGATTCATTTGTGGATAAGATCTTTTATTGAGTAAGAAATAACGAAGACTTGATATCGAATCTCGAACTTATTCGTGGTTATAAGTATTTATTTTAGGACAAGCCTACTAGAATTTTTATGTATTTGCCAACTATTATTTTGAAGACAGAAACACTCTTTAAAAATACTGTTATGTCACAGACGATTTCTGCTTGCAAAATTGCCAAAAAATATCTGTAATACTACGGACAAAATCTGTTGACAGAATTTCCACGTAGTCAAGTAATACACAACAAAAATCGTACCAAACAGATTTTCTGTATTGCTGGGTACACGTTGAAAAAAACAAATATCAAGCCACAACCCTTACACGAACCCTCGTCAAAGGCATTGGAGCTAGGTATACTAACCCCTACACCTTCGCACCTCTGGGAGTACTTATTTACCAAATTTTCTTTCTGTGAACCAAACTGAAAAAAAAAAAAAAACTTATCAACAAGTGCAAACTGTATGAGAGGTTGTAAGAGTTTATATGTTTATAAAGAAAATATGTTTTTTTTTTTTTGATAAGCTGATGCATAGTTTTACAGGAAACTGCAGTGGTTAAGAAAACAATTTTTCTGTAGAAAAATAACAGAAATATTCCTTTTTTAATTGATATTGTACAGTTCATTTGTGCAATTTTTCGCACCCCGTGCACCAATTTTTAAGTAATAAGTCAAAATTTCATGCAATATTTAAAAATATATATATATATTGTTTTTCATCATTTAGGTTTATAAAGTTTAAGGTTGAGAGGTTTAATGTTATTCAACAACACTTAATGTTACTTAGAATCAGTCAATTTCTGAAAGTATATCCCAGCACTACACATTAATTACCGAATATATATCCCAGCACTACACATTAATTACCGAATATATATCCCAGCACTACACATTAATTACCGACTATATATCCCAGCACTACACTCTTAAAACAAAAGAGTGAAATCCACTCCAGTTGGAGAAGTGCATTTTCGACACTGGAAAGGATTGAATATTAGCTCAGGCTGAGTTGAAATCACTCGTTTGGAGTGATCCTGTCGTTGGTTTAACTCACAAAGAATCCACTCCTTCCGGGTAAGTGCATTTTCCAGTCTGGAGGAGTGAAATTAACTCAGACTGAGTTCAAATCCACTCTCTTGTTTTAAGAGTGTACACATTAATTACCGATTATATAGCACAGCACTACACATTAATTACCGAATATATATCCCAGCACTACACATTAATTACCGAATATATATATCCCAGCACTACACATTAATTACCGAATATAGATCCCAGCACTACACATTAATTACCGAATATATAGCACAGCACTACATATTAATTACCGAATATATAGCACAGCACTACACATTAATTACCGAATATATAGCACAGCACTACACATGAATATCCACGAGCAGGGCCTGATCTTCCATAAGGCCGCCTAGTAGGGCCCCCTAAATTTCAGTTTCTTTTTTGCTAAATATTGTGGACCCTAAAAATTTTAGTAAATTTTATGATTTCTTTTTTGCCTCCCCTTTTTTTAAATTGACTTTAACTTAGGCATTAACTCAGAATACCTGGACTAATCAATGTAATAAGGAAGATGATTAAAAAAAATAATGAACCAGCCGACTAGCATTATAATTAATGAAAATCTAGCTCCAAAATTTCGTAAAAGACCCCAAAATCTGTTGTGCCTGTAGTCCGTATTTTCCTCGAGCAAAAAGAAGCCCTTTCCTTCGATCCCGTTGTCATTGGGCTGAGTGATCTTCATCTTAAAATAGCCCTCGAAGCATTGTCATTGGGTATGCCGCTCAGCAGTATCCGCAGCCCTTATCAGTATCCAAGTGCAATTAGCGTTGCCTAACGAAGCCGGCAGAGACAGGTCTATTTAGAGACCGCTTCCCGTACGGGGCGATCGGGTTTCAAACTCGTACGAATCGTCATCAACTCATTTGTCATACCTGTTTATGCACTGTAAAAGCCTGTTGGAAAACAGAATTTGTCTGTTATTTTCCTGCAGAAAATTTCTGTTTTTAAAACTACTGGAATTGACTACAAAATTACATTTTCATTGTCGAAAGACATATTTTCTGTAAGCAGATAAAATCTGTTACTACTGTTTACCAATTGCACCTGTTGAGAAAAAAAAATTGTTTTCGTTTTGACTGTGAACGGAAAATTAGGAACATACATCACTCTCAGAAATAACACTTTCATTTTTGACGATTCATGAATCCTCAAGCCTCATTTCGTTAATTTTGAGGATTGTTTCGTCAAACTATCACGAGACTTTTGAGTAAACGCGAATCCCCACTTTTACGATCTTGATTTGACGATTCTGTGTCTTGATTTTGAGGAAACTGAATCTCATTGTTATTCTCACATGCTCAAAAATGACGAAATATTTCTTTAGATTAGACGACGTTCAAATCCTCATAAAATGACGATTCAAATTTCCTCACTTTGAGGAAATGAAAACTCGGAGCATTTGCCAGTAAACGGAATCTTCAAAATTACGGAAAATTTCGTCGTTTTCGAGCATTCATTTTTGAGAGTGATCCATGGCCGAATATTTCTAAAAACTTAAATACCAGAAATTTTCTATGCTATTACAGGTTATTTTTTTAAACGAGTGGTAGAAATTGGAGAGGACTTATTCTATAATGAAGTAGGACTTGTTTTTGTATTCTGATCCTTCTGGTTAGATTTTTGAGACTTGTCGTACTGATTTTAAATTTGCTCTTCCCCTTATTTGAAATGTATTTTATTTTATTGAATGGCCTTCACATGTGAGTTTTTCTTAACTAACGTATTTTATTGATGTTTACGTAATGTATTCTCACTCTGAAAGCTCTCTATTTCAGTACTTATAAAAGAAATAATCATATGAAAATGCGATATTTTTCTTTACTTGAATTTTGGCTGCCGTCTGTCTATATTTAAACAAAGAGAAAACAATTTGCTTTGAAGAATCTTTAAAAAAATAGTACTAAGCATTAGGCTTTTAGAATACTAAGGGATTTATTTTAGAGCATTCTAGTACTTTATCTTACATAGAAACTAATTTTGTGTAATACATATATACATATGTTTTTTAATAATCCAGAAAAATATTTCAGTACCCAAAAGTGTTTAAATGTACTTCAATTTTTAATTAGTTTAAAAGCAAAAATGTGTATGATCCTTATTTTATTAAATAAGCGATTTTGTCAATATAAATTCAATTGATTAATTTAAAGGAGTATTTCTTTCGAATGAGATCAGTTTTGTATAGATTGGTTAATAATTTCGTTTAAAAATTATAAAAATAAACAAAATGCCACAACCTCCCTTTAAATGGACAACTTTTGACAAATACATTTTAATTTAATAAATAAATATTTTTCTTCTAATCGAGGTGTTTATCAACTCTCCAGTATCTTTAACTAAAACGTTTAACTCATAAAAAATTGTATTCGTTGATGTTAATGGAGAAAAAAATAAAGGTAAATATTGTTAAAGAAAGGTTATAGTCAAAGCGGGTAACTTAGGCCACGGAGGGTAACTTTGGCCCCACGCGTCGGAAAAAGATTTTTTTTTTTTTTTTAATTTACCTTCATAAAATTATCTCATCTTAAATGGTTTTACATTTTTGGAAAGGTGGAAACACCGCCTGTCATTTCATGTAGAAAAATTCTCATTCTAATTCTGGCAATACTACAAATGCTGTTTTCATTTTTAAATGACAAAAATCCAACTCTTCCAACTTTTGTCTGGAACACTTAAAAAAATATTGAAAATATTCAAATAAAACACTCGCTTCGATTCTTTTATTATGGGGAAGAATATTACATCATTTGTTTTATTCTAAGTAGAATACTTTTATCCTGTATTTAAATATTGGTAATTGGGAAACTTTTGCCGATGAATGCGGGTAACTTTGGCCAACGATGTAAATATTTCTTTATAGAAATTTGCACTTTAAAAAATGCATGTAAAAGTGTATTTTGTTCAACTATTTTAGAAAAATTCTTACTTTTATGATTACTCATTTTTTAGATATTTTTTTTTTTAAATCTCATGATTTTTAAACATTAAAAAGATAAAGATAGAATGCGAGAAGCATATATACCACTCAAAATCGCAAATGTCGAAAGGTAAACAATTTCAGATTCCTAATTATGAATATATTAGTTCTTCCCCTTTTATAATAAAATCGTTTGCTTTTTATAAATATATTTGTTATTAAATCTTGCTTCAAAAAAGTTCTTTTTCAATTATTAAAGTAAGTTTATTTTCCTTTTAAGAGACAAACAATACTGGTATTCATTGTGTAATGGCATTCCACAATGCACTGCAATGTAAATGTGAAGTTATTTCCCATTTTTAATAACTATATGTCTTATAACTTTGTAATTTTTAGGTTTAAAGTTTTAATATTGCTATTTAATTCATAATGCTATTCATTAATAACGCATCGGTACAATTTTTTCTATATCTATTAAATATTTGTTTGTGTATTATAAAACCATTTTAGATCTATTTAAGTTGTCTCATATAGTCTTACAAATTAAAAAAAATATTATTTCGCAATTTTCTGCGTTGAAAATCTGAATTTTTGAGAATGTAGAATATAATTTTTTAAATAAAATTTAAAAATTATTTTAGGCAAAAAAAACAGGTGACAAATATAAATCTAACAGTTGATTTGCATTTAAAAAAAGTTTAATGTAAATTCGTGTTATATTTTTTGTACAAAGTGTACCAAACAAATACTTGCATTTTTGAAAATTCGTAATTGCATGTTTCAAAAAATGTATTTTTCTCTAAAAAAATAATTTTTAAAAATAAGATTCTTAGGTGTAAATATAATAATAAAAGTACAATTTATAACTTGGTACAAACCTTTCTTAGTAACATAATTTTTTAATTATTTAGAGCCTTTCGAAATAAATACAAAGAATTGCTCATTTTTGTTGTCGTAGACTATGATCTCCCATTAACTTGCTCTTTAACTAATTCTTTATATCACCCAAGACAAATATGTTTAAGTTGATCTTTTTACAAAAACGTATTTTATTGGAATTAAAAAAACGTAATAAAAGAAAATCTAGCAAATACAAGAAATATGATGCTTTCAACAAACATATTGGGTCACGGATTTTCTTTTTTTAGTTAAAATGCTTTGAATTGGTAGCTGTTGTATAATTAATTCTTCATTTTCAAATGATAATAAAACACAGAAATAAAAGGTTTTACGTATAAGATAATTGAACTTTATTGTATATTGGAATGGTTGATTTTTTTTTTATTGCAATCAGAATTTTTTTTTAGGAACCTAAATATTTATTACTTAGTGAATACTAATAAATGAGATTTAATAAATAGATTTTAAATACTTTTTCATTTTCCTAGTTATTTTGTTATTTTTTTAACCTACATAGATAAATAAATAAATGATTCCTTAAAAGGCGTGAGAGTTTCTCTTTAATTTAATTGTTTTGGATAGGGAATTATTTTTTTCAATTTCTATTAAAAACTCATTTGTTTCAATGTTCAATTGTTTTTACAAAACAGTTTCTGGTTTTTCTTTAAACATTTCTTTGGATATTTATAGGAAAGTGTTGAAACTGTTGGTGTCAAGGTTTTTTTTTCTTTGAAACTTAAACGATTAACTAATCGATTACCTAACTAGTTGAAATAAAGACACATGAGTGGTTTAGTAAAATAAAATAAAAATCTTAAATAACATAACTCGTTGGGTTTACCAAAACTCGAATTGATTACATTATAATGTATTGAATACTGAGAAAGTTTAAAATGAGTCGACAAATTTCTTTCTTAACGAGTAGAAAGAAAGAATATTATAAGTAACATGGAACCTTCTCAGATATTAGATAGTTTTAATAAAAATAATTTCTACACATACATTTTTAAATTCAAACTGTACTGTAAAGTACTTTATTTTTAATATAGTGTATCTTCTAATTTATTCCAAATATCGATATATTTTATCGTTTGGTTATATCTCTAAAAAAAACTCATACTACCCCCTAGTGAGATAATACATACTATACTAAAAAAATTTTGGATAGAACCAATCCAGCAATATAAAATAAGCGCAAATACGATCGTAATAGCCTATATATTTTTTCTTTTTATAAATTCTTTCATAATTAATGTTTAATTTTTTTTAGGCCTTCTCTTTATATTCAAACAAAATCAATTTTTTTAAAAAGAAATTTTTATTTGTTTTCGGATTGTGAAATCCCCATATATATAAAATAATATTTGTATTTAAATAATTTATTGGGTGTAACTTACAGATAATACATTTATTAAAATATTGCTGAAGTTGTGCAACTTACTAGGCAAACGTTCATTGTCAAATTATACAATATTGGACATTGGTCCTTTTCCATATAATGATGTGAGGGGTGACTGTCATCCATATTTTCTATCTACATTTACTTTTAATAATTCTCAAGTGTCGGCTCGTCACCTGACTGTAGTTCACGCTGCGTACGATGTCACCGTTAGGAGTTGCACTGGCTTTTCACAATGAATGGGGTTCTGTATTACGAGACCCGTCGCCTATAACTGTCGTGTAACTCTGAAGCGCTGATAAGTGTCAAACCAACTTTATATAGTTATTGCATTCAAAGTGGCAGCATTTGAAAAGTCGTTATATACATTAAAGCGGTTCTCTGAACAAGCACACAAGCTGGAATACACATATGTATCATACCATACCATACCAGATACTCTTTTTACAATCATTCATTCCCAATCCTTAACTCTTATTCTTTTGTAATTGACATATAAATTCTAAATAATAGAGATTTCTTATAAGAAAGATAAGGATAAATTGCAGTTTTTAAGGTTGAAATTTTCAAATAAATCAAAAGCTTTTCTAAAGAAAAAAGATTCCATGATGAGGCTTTTTTGTGAAAGTGTGGCAGATTAAACAATTATATTATTTTTGTAATGGTTAAAATGGGGTTGGAGATGTAATTTCAAAAATACGGAATAAACGTCAATCTTCTCAATTACAGTTGATATATTTTTCTCCAGTAAAATTTCATCGTTTTATGATACCACTGGTTAACGATTCGGTTGCGGCACCTGGTATTATTTTACTTTTATTATTTTAGATAAATATGGGAAAACGGTATTGTTCTGAAAACAATATTTATTCGAAATTACATTTTTTAAATAATACATTAAAGAAAAATAATGAGCTTAACATAAAAATATATTATTTTATGGGTGATAAGATTTTTTATTATATTCAGAAAATACAAATACAACTGATAAAAAAATATATTACAGTGGTGCAAAGAAAAATACAAAACACCAAAACAAAACCGCAAATGCACTAAAAAAATACTATAAAAGACATACAGTAGAGTCCCGTTTATCCGAAATTCGGTTTATAAAAAAAAATTCCCGAGCCTTTCGGTTAAAATAGGAAATGTATGTAAACGCATAAATAAAGACTCAAAAAATAAAACGTACTTACAAAGTTGGATTTCTTTCTAAAAATATGCAGTATTTTTTTTTATTTTTGCTGGGGCTTAATTTTGGTCTTATAGCTTTCGGATAAGCGGGACTTTACAGTATAATCAATACAAATTTGGGCACATGTAGCTTTAAAATGTTTAAAAGACACATAAAAATATCCAGATTACTGGAGAACCTATTGTATAATTTATAAAATTTAAATAAATAAAAATTTGCAATGACAATTGATTTTGTAAATGCATTAACAAACAAACGTTGATTTCTTAAAAGTCTATTTGAAACAGAAAATTGAACAAAATTAAGAATATCAACACAATGTATTTCATTATTTAAAACTTTATAAATGAACAAAATGCAGATAAGATCACTCCGAGATTTAAGAGTTGGAAAATCAAAAGTATACCTCAAGCAGATAGAATATATGAATTAAAAACTCGTATGTATGGGTGTGATAATACTTAAAATATCAATAACGAAGGAACTTATTTTGAATTCGTTAAAGTTCGAACTTTTATTGTTCTAGTAAGGATCCCAAATTATTGAACAATAATCTAAATTTGAACGGATTAAGCTAAAGTATAAAGTTTTCAGAGCCTTCTGATGATTAGTGAATCTCTTTTGGTTTTTCTCTTTGGGAAACTTTATAACCTTTAGAAGCAGGGATGTCACATGACTGTGGTTCTAAAATACGACGCCCGTCGCCAATAGCCCTCGTGTAGCTCTAGTGCGACGATAATTCAAACCTAACCTTAGAAGCAGGGATATCAGTATGATGAGAAAATCGTTCGTATCTGAGATATAATTATGAGAGGCGAAGAGATAGATATGGGAATTGAGTAAAAGCAGAAGATTTTATGAATTTGATACTTTTTTTATGATATATTATCTTACTATGATTTGGGTTCGATATGTGTTTTGTGCTTGATTTGTTAAAGTAAAACAGTTAAAAAAAGTTTTCGCATCACTAAAGTGCTTATTAAAAAAGCTTATTTTTATTTGTATAACTGCAGAATCGAGTAAGTGTTTGAATATTAGTCATTCATTTATTTTCTGGTTATTTCATAACTTTTTAATTTGGAAAAAAAATCTTAACGTAAAGCCCTTTCACTTCTAAAGTGGCCCAGACGGCCGTACAACTAAGAATTCGATAAGGATGTTCCATCACATATCACACGGAAACAAAAATCCTGCGTATCGAAAGTGTAACCTAGGTAGCAAAATATAATATTTTTACATTGAATGTATTACATTTTATAAGTTATTTTCGTAGCATATTAAGAGACCGTTTGGGTTGTTTTTAAACCCGCTCCTTCTCGAAGGCTAGCTGTCTCGCTGAATAAGTTCTCAAGTTGAATGCTAAAGAAGAGGTTTCTCTCAGCGAATTCACCCTCCTCAGGGCTTGTTGATCTCCCGCCTCTTCGTTTAGTGGGGAATGCGTCTCGTATTCGCACTCATTCCTCATGATGTCAGGCCCGGCTAATTGCGACCCCACTCCCCGCACATGACAAAGTCGCGGCTTCTGGGACTGCATTTCAGAGAAACACTAATATACACTGGATCGACTGCTCAATATTGAAAAACAGGATGATTGCCAGATGCCTGGAGACAACTATTTGGCTTCTTCTCCAAATTGGATGCGAATGTTTGGCTTCTTTTAAACTATTCATCACTGTTTAGTTAGCGTTCAAATTATGCGTCACTAAATGAGGTTTTACGTTAATAAATAAAAACCGGGACTGAGCTTTTGGACGATATATCGCTGGACAAGTCTAAAAATGGTTCTTATAAACATTTCTTTAAAAGTCATTAAAAGTGTATAGAACTTCTTGCTTACTTTTTCATACGGTTATTTATTTTAATGAGAAATAGTAATTAAGGTTCCATTTCTTTGTTTTTATTGTAACCCTGTGTTTGGCGCAGTATAACATTTGATGCAATTGCGCCATGAAACCAAAACATCCATCCTTTTTTTTTTAATTTAAGAAAGTCAAAAACTTCTTTCTAACATATTTATCAGAAAAGAAAGTAACTAGTGCAACCCAGAAATTGCCATTCTAAGACATTCCATTAAAGATACGCTGTTTGATGGAAAGACGTCAGATGTAATTCTTCATCGTTTTGTACTTCTTGCTAAGACGACTCCATCCCGACGCTATTTACCACTTCTGACGTCTCCGGGACGTGTTGAGCTTCTTGGTATAATGAATGAGGAGGGGAGTCGGGTGCTCTTCCGTTAACATAAACACCGTGCAGACACGCGCCCTGAAAAAAGCCCTTTAAGCACCCTCGGCTGCCATAAATAAACTTTGGGATCCGAACTTGTGCTGGGTGTCAACTGCAATGAGATTTTCTTAGTCCAAAGATTAGTGTGACGAGTTGAGAGCTAATGACTCGTGTTAGTTTAGGTATTTCGAAGGAGATTTTTTTTCTCTTAAGTTGTCTGGTGTGATGATGCTATATCGTGATGATGGTATCTGTATTTTTACCACTGGTTTCGAATTCAAGTAGAATGTTCAAACATTGGGTACTTATTATTTTTTCCTACTTACACTCTTAAAAATGAATGCTCAAAAACGACGAAATTTTTCTTACTTTTGACGATTCCATTACTGGCCAATGCTCCGAGTTTTCGTTTCCTCAAAGTGAGGAAAATTGAATCGTCACTTTTATGAGGATTTGAATGTCGTCTAATCTAAAGAAATATTTCGTCATTTTTGAGCATGTGAGTACAACAATAAGATTCAGTTTCCTCAAAATCAAGATACAGAATCGTCAAATCACGATCGTGAAAGTGAGGATTCGCTTTTACTCAAAGTCACGTAATAGTTTGAAGAATTCAATCCTCAAAATTAACGAAATGAGGCTTGAGGATTCATGAATCGTCAAAAATGAAAGTGTTATTTCTGAGAGTGCAGTTCGGCTTACGTCAGATGAAGTTAAACAGTGTTTAATTTACTTTTCATCAGCCTGACCACACAGTAACTACAACATTTTGTTGATGAAACACATTGTTGCATATCAGTCAAAAGTGGTGTTGCACGTCAGCGTTGCTTTTATTGGGTGTAACGTTATTTAACTAAACGTAACCGAGTGAGGGAGGCTGATTGAGTTGTTGTAAGGACTAGTGAGCGATTATAAGTAAAACTTTGCCAGGCCATAATTGTTTTATTCCCGCGTAAACCAAGTGCAACAAAATACAACATTTTGTCTCGCTTCTTACAGCATCCTGTCTTACATCAACACAATGTTGAACTCAGTGTTCGGCCAGCTTCAGAAAACTTAAAGAAAACCATTAAAATTGTTTCTTTTTATAAAATTTAATAAAATAATGGGACAACAAAATTCATCAACTTATTGTCATGCAAATACGTAAATCATACTTTGAAAAATAGCCCTATGTTCTGATCGTTAATGTTCCTCAAAACAAACACATCAAACGAAATGAATCCGCAAACTGTTTTCATCATTAATCTTTTCCAAACGAATCGTGAAGTCCATATTAAAAAAATCTTGTTGAGTCAGCCCTTCTCACACAATGCGCAAAATGCACTCAATGTTTGCCGTGATATGTGCGGTCTTTAATGCGTCTGAAATGCGTATGAGACAGTGCAAAAACAAAGCAAAGAACACAGAAAAAAATATTGTTTTGAAATAGTTGTAACGTTTCCGAATGACGGTATAATAGATAATATTTAAAAATAGGATCAAGACATATTTCTTTTAAAAATAGACAGACTCTTATTATTTCTGGATTAGATTGATTTTTATCTTGAGAAAAACCTGGTGTTTGATTTATATGTCTCATTTTTTTTAATGCTTTGCTTCACTTTTACGATTTATTTTAACCTTTTTAGAAAAGCTTAGTGCTTGGAGCATGTGGTCTTTTAGGCCCTTTGCTGCCCATTAAACACAAACAACCATCCATCTTGAATTTCTCTTAAAGGTTAATTTGATTTGAACAAATATTTAAATAGTTTCTTTGGATCAATGGCAGATTATTTCAGCAAAATAAGCAATTCCCCTTATTGTATGTTCAAATTACAAAAAGTCACATTTTCGAAAAAAAATAATAAATAAACCACAATTTACTGATCTTTGGTTGGAAAAAAAAGTGCTTAGTTTTCATATTAGGATAAATAAATGGAAATGAGCTCAGTGTGTGTATGCATTTTTTTTTTGGGTAAATGGTTGTGAGGCACTAATATTATTACTTATTTTACTCTATTTATGGTGCAGATTAGGGCAGCAAAAATACTCATTATAGGAGGGTTATATTAACAAGTTACAAAAGTTTGCTCTCATTTTTTTTAGCACAATTGTTAAAGCGGACCTTCACTTAGCCATCTAAGTCAATTCGTAGAGAAATCGTGGGGATCAACTCTAGTTTGTTTATGAAATAAGAGATACTTTTGTGGTTATACGCATGTGGTTTGATGTGTGGTTACAAACATAAAAATCCTTCTTTTTAACCAAACAGTCTATTCCAATTTTGTCACATCCACACTCATAGAAATGACAGTGTGGCGCCAAATTGTCACTGATGGTTATCTCGGGGAAAAGTTTCTTGCTGTCTCTAAATGCCGCGGTGTTTGCAGGCGCATGGGAGCGTGGCGAATCGAACCCGCTGTCTGGCAAGGCATTTTTCATCCTTGACTACTTTACTATCAATGAATGAACAAGTCATTGAAACACACAGAGAGACAATGAGGACCCATTTATACCTAGACTTTTTGAATGCAGATTGGTAAACAGATGATTTATCACAGTTGAATCGAAAAAGCTGTGTCGATTGATGTATTAGGTGACTATTTGCTGAGGGGCAAAGCAGTTTAATTTACTTTATCAATCAATCAGCCAATCAACCATAAGAAAATAGATATTTGTTCGTTGTTGTAGACTTTAACGGATGTTTTGATATTATTTAGTTGTATGAGAAACTGTACTTTGTGCTTCAGAATTTAATTAAATTAACTTTAAAAAATAGTACTATTTAAAAGAATTAAAATCACATTAACTAACACTCCAGGAACTTGAAGTGAATGAGCTAAACATTAAACCATTGAGACATATACAGTTAATGTGTTTCCTTATAATAACCCCATGTTTAAAAGTTGATGATGCCCACGTACGATGTCTCCCTAAGTGCGTTGGGAGCCAGCTCGGGTGTCGCCTTAGTAACTTGACTATGGTTCCAATTAGCCCATCGAAAATAACAGTTGACAGCTACAGAACAACCTTACTTCAAACCAACCATAAATAATGTTTATATGATTATTTGAACGTTTTTAGATTTTTATGAAACGGCACGATAGCATATTCAATTATCGAAATTATTTCTTATTATGTAATTAATAATATATTATTATATAAATTATCGATATTATTTGAATTAACACATTGAATCCGGGCATGAAAATCGATTATTCTTGCTCTATTGCGATCTAGATAAGAAGAAAATATCATAAGAAAAAAATATTCCTATAAACTAGCAAATTGTAAATGAAGAAAAACATTTAGTTCTCAGTCGGTTCGTTTTTTCCTTTCGACCTTGTACAAAGCCTT